>JAHLJT010009436.1:162599149-162623049 GCA_031308135.1 Acheta domesticus
CTACAATAATGAAGATAAAGATTTTTTTTCCTAAATAAATCTGTTCCTTATAGGGAGAAATGAATAGGACTTTACAATTTTCCAAACTTTGAGTACTTCTTGCATAATCGGAGGTGAGAAATACGTTCTGTTCTAGCACCACTAGTTATTAATATACGCCGATTCCGATACTGTTGTAACACCCCAAAATGGAGGTTACAACTCGCAGTGAAGGAGGTTCTGAACTATTGCTGAGGTGGAGTATAAATAAATTTCTGGGCAAACGCTGGTTTACTCAGTTAGTCTCATTATATTTTGGAATTGCGGAACAGATATTTACTAGGTGGCTACACATTGTCTAAACGTACTATTCATCAATAGCCGCTCATGCACTATGCTGTCAAAGCCTCGAAACGCATGACCTGTCACATTATGACACTGACGCAAAACAAAATGACTCTCTCACCGTTATTTCTTTGGAATTCATTAAGGATTTCAGGAACAACTCTAAAAGATATGTTTACTGTAAATCTCTCTAGTTGCACCTGAAACATGTAATAAATAGTGAGATTGCGGCAGGCTCCACCTACGTGTTTGCTGTCGTTTCTACACATCATTACAATTTTCAAGAATCATAATGTGGAGTAAAACACACAAACGTCACAGAACAAACAATTCAAAATGTTCTGGAAACAATGGAATATTCTGTCGATATATTTCCTAGTGACGCTCTACACGGTGCCGCAAGGTAGTTCCGGGTACATTTGCTAGGTGTCTCGTAACGGAGCAAGCGCTCGTTCCGCCATGTCTCGTCTTATCTCCATTCGCCTCGTCTGGTCACGGTTCCCCTCATCAGTTATCGACACGCCTCATCAGGTGTCAGTGTGACTTATCAGATCCACCTCCTCAGATCTCGACGCCTCCTCTGGTCTCGATCTGCCTAGTCGGTTCTCTATACGTCTCGTTGGGTCTCTGTAGGCCTCGTTGGATCTCCATTTGCCTCGTTGGGTCTCTATACTCCTCGTCATGTCTCGACCAGCCTCGTCTCGGCCCATCTAAACCCTTCTCAATTCGTCTCGACACGCCTCTCCTTGACTCATTTCTACCCGCATCATCATATTTCGGGTCGCCTCATCCCATCTTGATCCGCGTTGTCTCATCTCATCTCGCCCCTCCTCGTCGCGTCTCATGTCACTCCTCATCTCGTCTCATCTCGACCCTCTCCATCTCGTCTCATTTCATGTTGATCCACCTTTCCCATCTCATCTCACCTCATCTCAAAGTTTCCTCGTGTCATCTCCACCCGCGTCGTCTCATGTCTCGACCCGCCTCGTTTCGTTTCGACCTGGTTTGCCTCGTGTCGCCTCGCCTCTTCTCGACCCGCCTAGCCTCGTCTCGACCGCATCTGACGTGCCATGACACGTCTAGTTCCCCTTGACTCATTGCGATCCACCTCGTCGGTGACCTGGCCCCCACTTGCCTCCCTCCCGTACCTTCTTACGTGATTCTGCGTCCCCTGTTATCACACCTTCCACTCAGTTCTTCTTGCAATCCATCCAGCTCATTCTACGATTTTTCCCACGCTTTTCCCGTCTTCCGCTCCCACCTGGTCATGCTCCACGTACATGCCGAACGACTCACCCTAGCTCACCGCTCGCCCACACCCCACCCACGCCACATTCAGCCATCTAAAGCGAGCAGCGCCCAAATCAATCTCAACCAAACCAATATCCAAAATTTTAGGCTAATTAAATGCTCTATTCCCGAATTTTAGGCTCCCAAAAATCGTGGGCGCTGCTATCTTCAGACTAAAGCTAGCAGCGCCCACCAGAATCATTCTCACAATCAATTCAAAAAATCTAAATCCCTTCCCAAAATTTAAGAAAGCCCTGATTTTTGGAATATAAACTCAGGGATAATTTTTTTTCGAAGAGCCTAAAATTAGTCTAAAACTTTTGGGAAGGGTTTCAGATTTTTCTTAAGGTTTTTTGATTTTGGTGTTTATTCGCCCGTAAGAATCAATGTTAATTGTTTCTCTTTGTACAGCCCTGATTTTTGGAATATAAACGCGGAGATAATTTTTCTAAGAGCATAAAATATTTTTAACTTTTGGGAAATGGTTTCAGATTTTGAATTGATTTTGAGATAGATTCTGGGTTTAGTCTAAAGCTAGAAGCGCGCACGATTTTGGGAAATCCAGAGGAGCCTAAAATTCGGGAATAGAGCATTTTAATTAACCTAAAATTAGCCTAAAATTTTGGATATGGTTTGGTTGAGATTGGTGCTGCTAGCTTTAGATGGCTGCCACATCCCACCCCTTTTCCGCCCCTACGGCCACCCCCTTCCCCTGTCACACGCCCGCCTTCTCCTCCCTCGGCGCCTCGTCCAACGCGCGGTGTCTCCTTCGAGCCGTCGCGAATCGGCGGAGTTCATTCGTTGGCCGCTCGACTACATCTAGTGCTTTCCCGTCGCCCGCTCCGAGGCAATCTAACGAGATTCCTTTGCGGCGGCGCTCCCATCCCGCCCTTCTTTCGCAGCCGCGCGCGCTCTCCGCTTCGCGGGATTCCTAGACAAAGAGCTACTCGCATCGCCGCTGCACGTGCGAGGTTTAAGTGGAATTGAGGACAAGGGCGGGGCAGAGAGGACGACTTGAATTTTGCCTGATTCAAATTCCAATTTGTGAACTTGATTCTTTCCTTGAATGCAAAATTAAAACCTCATAAGATGTAATTGTGATCTTATTGATAGTTATACAAATTAATGACTTTCGACATATTTAATTTATTATAGTTACATATTGTACTAAATTTATTTATTAATGCGGAAATGAAATGAGGGAAAATTATTTTAAAATTGGGACTAATGGAGACGTCGTTGAGAAAGCAGTTTTAGTTGAGGACGGCCAAGTGTTATTCACTGAATGATTGTTTAGCGCTATTGGCTTTTAATTGTTCCACAAGAAAATTAGAGATCTTAGCAATATTTCCAGGTAACTCAAAAGTAATAGCGAAAACATATTGCATTCATTCAAAATGTAGCATAATTGTTTACGACCAAGAGACTTCACAGGTCCCAGTTTTTGACGGTTTAAGACATAATGTAACGTCAGTCTACAGTCACCTAAATGAAAGATTTTATAGAAGTGATGGTTCAAGAAATGTGTTAAAGAAATAAAAGGAGTTTAAAAATAATTAGATGAGAAACAAAAAAAAAAAGATGTCCGCCCCCCGTGGCCAAGATCGTTAAGCGATCTCGGACGTAAGGGTCGCGGCTTCGAGTCCCGCCTCGGTCAAGGTTGTATGTGTTCGTCCTTTCACTCCCTATCATCACATCGTTTCATTCTCATACCATAACGTTACATCCAATAACGGTCGCTAATGACCCAGTAGTTGATGCGCCCTTAAATGGCAATAAAAAGAAGTCGAATCTCGTCTCAGAATTCGGCTGAATTCTCAAATCGGGCTTTGAGACGGAAGAATAAAAGAAAGAGTGTAGGCGATAACTTAACTCACAGTATCAGGACCCCCCTCACGTAAGCATTTGAGGAGAGATGCAACAAGGATTTCATTGAGAATTTTTAACAAGAGCAATCAGAAATTGAACCAAATCAGGTATAATAACCCAGAGTACATGAATATGATCAGATTTCCCTGGAACCAAATCCTGTTGCGGAATTAACAAAAAGGCGGCGTAAGGGGGCAAGGATGAACCAGATCGACAGCCGCTAATGTCGATTGTACTGCTCCCAAAATCAAGAGCAGCCGACTCAAGCCTTGAGAGGCGGAGAGGACTGTTATGTGCATATTATGCGAAGGAGCCACTGGTATGCGAAGGTATATTCTATCATATCCATGATCTATGTCATCATAAAGGTTCATAAAAAAATCATCTTTTGAATCTACATCATTCTCTAGGAGGAGAACAACGACAGCTCAGTTAAAAAAGGCAACAACTTCTAAAGTTTGTGATATTGTCATTTTAAAGTGTAATATTGGCCTGAAAATGTCAGTTACATGACTTAAATTTGATTGATTGATGATTCCTGGCGCGTCAACTGTTAAGGTAATTAGTCCCGTAAGTGTGGCGCATGTTTTATGACCGGAAGTGACGGTGATCCTCCGCCCCTGACTGGCGAGATCCGCCGCCGATCTACGTGGGCTTGGGGAGACTTTCACCAACCTGGAATCTCCCCCCAGTGTCGCACCGTCTTCGCCCGGACAAGTTCAAAGCTCCCGACTGATCTCCCGACATGGGTGGTAGTGTAGAGCAAGTGTAAATGTGTGTAAGTATAGCATAAGAATAGAACACGGAAGAGGAGGGAATGCTCACGCAGTTCGTCGCCCGCTTGTTAATGGTACTTCTCCGGCAATCGCCTGGGTTTGATCGGAGAAACTATGGAAAACCAACGATCATAGCAGAGATTTTATTCAGGTTTGAAATATTAGTTTTCAAGAATAATTAGCTGTACTTGGAAATAATACACGCTGCCGTGTTATGATTTAAATCGTTTGATATTTTGACAAAACTGATTGAAACACTGGTTTCTTCGTTTGGCCGAAAATAGCTTGTATAGCTTGAGCATTGTTCCAATGTAATTTTTGTACACTGCCTTGAATTGTGAATGCGTAGTTCTCTGAAAAGTCTGCTACTACAAACCGCACAAAACTAAAATATCACAAACAATATCTATAAAGCGCATTACTTGCCCCATTATTCCGCATGACCGAAAACTGCTTTTCGATGTTGTGAGCCAGTAATAAGTTATGGCTCACAATTGGTGAGTCACCCGGTATAAATAGAAGTTTCTGTCTTCCAAAATATGCTTCAGATACATTTAAAATGTACGAAAATTAATCACTAAATAACGAAAGCAAGATTCACAAATGATAAGCGTTTATAAATGCATAGTTCGCCTAAGTCCATTAAAAGCAAAAACTAAAATGTAACTTTAACTGGTAATAACATTGGTAAATTCAAATTTACCATCAAGATTCTTCAACTACTATAAATTTCAATGTCTCCACTTCAATGTGACGACTAAAAGAAGAAAATCTGAGATGGAGTATTTGAGAAAATGAATTTTGAAAAAAATTGTAATTATTTACTTTGGCCTTAATATGGCCTTATTAATGCCGTTATAATTAGGGTTTATCATATCAGAGTTTTAGGGTGGGATGTACTCATTAGAAATATAAGGCAAGTTGCAAAGTAAAATCAAATTTGAAGATAATTTACTAGTTTTTTAGATAATACCCCCTGAAACTCATGCAAAATATCAAATTTCAAAATTTTCAAAAGGAAGTAAAATTTAATGCCAAAAATATAATATTCAGTGTTGTTTCGTCATTCTAAAACGATTTAAAAAGTTTCAGTCGAATCGGAAGATGGTCGGGAAATTTTGCCCGATTTGACATGGAATGACCCAACTAAGAATTTTGAGTGGCTGGCTTTCGGAAGTGGGCCGTCGTTATGTCCCATTGAACTTTTTTACTGTAACATCACGTCATGAGTATTTTGCTAGATCAGTGAAAATACATAGGAATACTCTTTTGCAGTAGTTGAAAATTGCTGGTATGCCATTTATGAGAAAAAATATTTTGTTACAGGGAGGTGGGAAACACTAATTCATATTCATTGGTGACATTTTCAGTCTGCGACACATGTTTTTCTATTCTAAACATTTAAAATTGTTTCTCACTAATGAACAAACTTCGACAATAACCGCAGTAGTACTTTACAAATCAAAACTAAGAGCCAACAGGCCACTTCCTGTCAAACTGACAATCTAAAAATGAAGTGAATCTCAAATTGTGCTGCACTCTGTTTAATTTCTGCTACCAAAGTATTTCTATTATTCGCCGCGCGATCGCCGCGCCGGTGTATTAAATCACGGCAGTTGAAAGGCGCTTCTCTGCGCGTGGCAGGTGCCACCTTCAGGGCATGCAAATAATCAGCGCTGGCCTTTGTGGCAGCGTTATTAGTGGCCACAAAAGCGATGTTGTCGCTGGGAAGAGGACGCTGTATCGTGTAATTCGCCTTGCGCCCGTGTGGAGTCGTTGGGCGGGCGGCAATCCTTTCCAACAGTTCGCGACCGCTTCCTGTCGACGGAAAATTACTCGAATCGGGGAATTGTTCTTTTGAAGAGGCGCTCGACCAGCCGCGATGAATCCCTCCCCGCGGAAGTGTGACAGCCGGCTTTAACACGTTGGGTCGCAACTCCCGAAATCGTGGTCATGATCGGAGCACGTATAGAGCATGTTTGAACAACGAACAAACAAAAAAAAAACCTTTCTTGGAGTTTCGAAAAGAATGATTCATTAAAATGATGGATTCTTTAGGACTGATTTAGTGACGCAATTCCTCTTAGCGAAATTTTCAAAACTTAGATTTTGGTGTTCCTATTTATTACTCGAATATACGAAGGGGTCGTGTGTGAACTTAAGTGTAACACCACTACACTACCACATCCTGAAGAAACGCTACACTACCGCATTCTCAAGAACAGAACGAATATCTATCTACTGGTGTTACAGAATGGCACAGACTTTCCCCTACTAGTTTTCTATTTCCTTGGGTCTGGGCTAGCTATTCAGACTTGCCACATACTCTTGCCAGCTGCTATCTATCGCCGCTCAAATTACATTTTTTTTACATTTTCTTAATTTTTAGGTTTACTACTCGTAGAACGGAAATATTACTTTATGAATATGAAAGAATAGTAAACCTCGTTCTAAATGGCATGTTTCTTCAAAACATTTAGAGCCGCTTTAAGAAAATGGCGTTTAAGCGCTACTGTAAATGCGTAATTTGAAGCTCGTTTTCACAGAGAAGTTTTGAGTTTTCAAAAAACTTCATTTAAAGTAATTTGAAGTACATCACCTTACAAATACACTAGGGTTTACACGTTGCTAGAAATGTTCATATTTACCGTGTGAGAGATCATTCAAAATATAACATTTGTGTATTTTTTTGAAACAAATGCCCCAAAATAAACTTTACGTCATATTAAAGAGTGAAATTAACACTATCCGTTCAAAAAGTTAAAAGAAAAAAATTGGAGCCGTTTTTGAGAAAATGGCGTTTGAGCTGTTCTGAAAATGCCGAAATTTGTGATAGTTTTCACAGAAAACGGTTGAGTTTTCGAGAACCTTTATGTAAATTTACTTAAGCACATGCACTTATAATCATAATAATGTGAAAAAATTTTCAAAAATGTAAATATTAACGACCTGAGAGACGTGTCAAAAAATTACATTTGTGTAATTTTTGAAAAACCAAACGAATAGAGCAACATGACGTGTATGTCATCTCATAGAGTACATGAGGCATTATCCGAATCAATAGTTTACAGAAAAACTTTGGAGCGGTTTTTGAGACAATCTTGTTTTTGTAATTATTTAAAATTGCAGATATTGCATGCAAAATTGCGCGAAAATTACTAAAATTTTCAAAAAAAATGTACATGACCATAATGAAAGAAATTACTTTGGAGAACACATTTTATTCGCAGGAAAAATCTCCATCTTCTATTTTGTAGTTGTAGGACGTCGCCGAAAAAAATTCAAACTTTTGCAACTATCGAAGATTCAGAGTTAACCGTGAAAATCCGACCTATGTCACCTTTGTAAATGTATTTTACTCCATTCTTTCAAGAAATTTAAAGAAAAAAATTGGAGCCGTTTTTGAGAAAATGTTGAAAATGTCCGACGGGGCTTCATGTAAAGCACCCCAAATTTTATTGAATTTTTTTCAAATTTCAAAGCTTTGACTCAAGACAGATCGACAGGGACCGAGCTATCTTCAATTCGAAAAAAATCCTGCGTGTAGTTTCGTTGCTAGTGATGTTCACAGACGGACGGACGAAAGGACGGACGCACGTTTGCTTTCAATTGGTTTTTTGGTATCAAGGACCCACAATACAGGGATTATAGCTACATTACGTGTTAGGGGATTTTTTTCTTAATTTAGCAACTGGTTTTATCCACTATACTACGTATATTATTCCGTATATACGTATGTATACTGGAAAGTAAAAATCAAAGAAATAATGTGAAATATAGAACTTGATGCGAGGCCTTTGTTTCTTTCCATTTTAACTTTTCGCTGCATCCTTTATCTTGATTACGGGTGAATGTAGGAATTTTTATAATTTTAGGATCAAAACGAAAGTAGGACAGGAATAGTAGGACCTCTTGCAGATCGTATGCTGACTTTGAAAAGAATCACCCAATTACGTTCGTTACAACGTTCAGTAAAACTATTCAGCAGGCGGACATTGTGATATAACTACAGTACATGACAATAGTACGTGTCTTTGACAATACTACATCATTCGGATTTCCTGCAAGTTAAACTTCCTTTCTCTGCCCTATAACATATTGCTCGCGCGACCTAAAATTATAGTCCAACTGATTTCAAATCTATCTAAATACTTACTTGCTCTGAAGTAGACTGTAGATCAGTGTTCTCACGGTCGATGCCACGAGCGGGAGTCCGTGGCACGAGTGCCAAGACGAAATCGGCTCTCCACGCAGTTCATCACCCCGCCACCAGAGACAACGCCATCACTATTGTAAAACAGCGGGGTTACTGCTACTCGTAATAGTTCCCTTTCCTAACGCTAGTTGCGCAGAGAAACTTATGGCATGCTACGGTGCCACGAGGCGTGCCACAGCCACCAGTAGAAGACCTTGACACCATTGCTGTAGATATTAAGAGTGGCATGTTATCTAAAGTTACTGGTTACCCTTAAATCATAAGTTTAGATTGAAAGGGAACCAGAACGCAACCACTACTGAGTTTATGTTCTAAACTTAGTAGTGGTTGCGTGCTCTCAAACTTAATATGACCGGCCTAATGTATAGCCTGCGCGAGCACTCCAGGGTTAATGGGACACATCCTTGATTCTCACCAAAGTGAAGAGCCATTCGCATCCGTATGTTTGTTCATTGTTTTTATCAAAATGTTAATGGCCGAAAGCGATAGTAGAAGAACAGGTACCGCAATGTCAGTCCATCTACCATTTAACTTAGATTCGCTTTTGGAATCTGTTTGTGGACAATGCTCTTTTGGAGAATTGTATTCTTTTGTTTGTAGAAAAAGTGTCCTCCGTATATTACTTTCAGTAGCTAGTACGGAAACGAAAAACTAACCCAGGAGATACGTTGAAGAGATATGGCCAATCGAAACTACAAACCCTATCCCGCCTTTCCACTCGTCTCTCCGAACTTCCACCACTGCCCCTACATCACATTACGTCGATTTGCACCGCAGAACACCAGAACACTTCTTTCCACACAGACTCTACATTTCCTACTAACTGCTGTTATTTAACAGAAATAGTATATATTAAAATGTGTCTTCATATGCAGTGTGTAACGGTAGCGGATTTTCGACTCTAGCTCTGTAGTCGAAGCCAGTGATCTCAACATTGCAGTGATGCACAACTGCAATGTTTTCAAGTGCTGAACATCGTGACGGTCGTATTTCGTTAGGCTGCTGCGATGAACGTCTTCCTACAGACTTTCTTACGAGTGAAATGTGTCTTGTGTGTTGTTAGCGATGCTTACAATCATCTCTGTCGAAAAAAATCCCAAAAGCAATCGGTTGTAAAGAACGCTAACAAACTGTAAACTAGATGTGAATGTTATTAGATGAGATATTTAGCCGTTACTTTTCTAATATTTTTTATGTTTTTGACGACTATTATTTGCTATAAGTCGATCTAACAAAATTATTCAAGATACGCAAAACAAGAACACTTCCCTCCTTAAAAAAGTTCCAAGAAATGAAAGATTGGATTTTGTTTAAGTATTATAGGTAAATTGAAATTTCAAAGTATTAAATATTGATTACTTTCAACTTTTTTTAAGTTCTAGTGAACATAAAAGAGAATAAATGTTTAAAAATAGGAAGGAGACCCTAGTTCCTGCTATTTGGTTCTGAGGTAACTAGGACAGAACAGACGTTCACCATCATTGTGGTCCGTCACGATTTCCGAGCAGTGTGTGTTGTCTCCAGTCTACTCTAGAGCTCATTGGTCTAAGCGAATGCTGGACAAGTGTCCTAACCAAATGGTCGTGGACCGTGCATCTTTTCCTTCTTTCTCCTCGTCCTATGCTTTCCACTTAGGCACACTTACAAGCACTACACTACAACAAGCATCGTGTCCCGTCTAGGGCGGACTTCCACTGGAACAGATACCTAAAGCGGGAAACACCCGCAGGCCGCCATGCAGGTCGTTGCCGGATCTCGCCATCCAACGGAGGAGAAACACCAACATAGGAATATTCCATTCTCTACTCTAATGGGAAAAATGACCATAGAAACTGTACATGAAAACATCAATCACATAGAACAAATTTGGAGTTAGCGCTGTTTTCTGATGCAGTTTTCGCTTTTTCCGACCTGCCGCCCCACTGTCCCCGCCCGCGTGAAAGCGCACGCTTCCAATTCGCGGCTCGTTCGGAAATCTATTCCCGTCGCGGGCGCCGCACACTGAAAGGTGGGATTGAATATGGCGCGGTATCACGGCCTACAAAGGTAATGACGTCAACAATTTGCCGAATGAAGTGTGAGAGAGAGCCAATCGTTTTGAGCGAAAAGGCCCATCCGCCGGGTGGTAGCCCCGGAACAAGGCCGCTCAGTGCAGCCACCGCGTTGGTCACAGTTCGACTTCGTTGTAATGAGCGCTCCATTCCATTATCCCCTTGTTCCCATCGCGTTTTCTTTTATTCGGATTACGTCGGTTCTATCGCGCTGCGCGTTGTTTACGGCAGTCCTATTTTTTCGGATCAGCCTTTAAAGCGGATTGGATACACCATTGTTTGGTTGTTGTTTATTGCATTTAGTAGATTACGGTGGATAATTCGTTGTTCACGTCAATGGAGAATTAATATTAACGTTGTGCAGTTGTTGAAGTAAGATTTGTGCAGTGGAGTATTTGTTTTGTTTGCGTGAAATTGGTTTATTAAAAAAATATGTTTAATGCCTTACAGGAGAAAAGAGAAATAATTATGAAAATATTTTGTAGCCTTTTGGTGCCTAATCCTTGTAATGGTAAGAATGTACACTTTCTAAGCAATTTTAAGCGAAATGCAATATCCCTTTTGAATTTCATGTGGTGCGATTTTCTTCAAAATTCATATTCCCCAGTCGATCTGGATCATGTTGCTTGAATTGAAACCGATTGGGAGGTAGTTTACACGAATCCCCTGAATCCAAATTTTCAAAAAAAATGGCTCCATCGTTTTTTATTATATTTTTTTGTTTTATAGTGTAAAGGATGTTTAAGATAATGGCGCAGGTCTTATGTGTGTTCTCTGATTTTTCGAAAATTGTAAAAGGTCTAAAAAATTTTTGAGTCTTCCCACAAATAAAATATTAGAAAAATAGATTTTCATTTAATGAAATCTGTTCCTTAAAGATAGTTTTTGAAATAAGATCATGTACACTTTTTCGAAAACTCGATTAATTTTCGCGTAATTTTGCACGAAAATACGGGTGAGAAAGCGCGTGCTGTTTTAGCACCACTAGTTTAAAAGTGTATATTATCCGGCGTCGTCTTGTGCACTGGGCGACTTTGGAAACTAGCTAAGAATGGGTGGGTGGGGGAGAAACATGTGGGAAGGGGTAACTGATGTTTAATAAAGGGTTAGGATTTACATTTGTGTGATCGTTAAGATAGGGGATACATGGGAGCAAAGATAAGATTGGGCTCAAGGAGAACAACTTGTCATTTGACCAAAGACCTCACCATCCATCGCTACCACCAAGTCCAACCCACCTTCATCCCTCCTCCCATCCCTGCCCACTCGCACTCTTCCCATCCGCCATTGCTGCGGGCATGCGTTCCGCGTTTGCAAGCCGCTCCTCCCGCAAGCCCATTCCCAGCGGCGGCGCGGAGCCGCAGCTGACGGCGTGACGTCACGGAGCGGCCCGCTGCACATACACGTCCGCCGCGCGCAGGGCGATCCATCTCAGGCGGGGCGGCAGTAATGCGGCACGCCCCACGCCCTCCCCATCCCCTCCCCACTCCTCCCCCTCCCTCGCGGCCGCCCGCCACGCGCGCGCACGCCAGCACCACGCGCGTCCCGCCCGCCCCCTCCACCCGCCGCGTGCCGCCCTCCGCAGCCGCAAACCCTGCCACCACCGCCGTCTCCACTGCCCGAGCAACCTTCGCTATTCTTTGTCCTCACTTTTTGGGCCCGCCTCTTTTTTGCAGCTACCGGTCGGGGGCTTAGAGCTTGTCCCGCTGAGGCGGTGCCCCCGCTGGTGGCAGATACCTGGTTGAGGGAAAAACCCAGCTAGTCGATGGTAGTTACCGGGATATAGGGCTCAGTGCATCAATCTGATGTCACTGTAGTCCCTCTGACCGGGAGGTCCTACGCTTCCACTCCCGACGGTGTAAGGATATTCGACATTTCAGCTAGGTCGAATTCAGTCACTGTCTGGAGGAGAATTATAGCGGCCGGTGCTCTGATTGGTAGTTTTCCGTGGTTTCTCCGATCAGCACCAGGCGAATGCCGGAGTAGTACCCTAACAAACGAGCCACGGACCGCGCGCAATCTTTCCTTCCTCTTCCTTGTCCTATCATCTCCTCTTACACACATGCCGGGAAACCGGTCGGGAACTTACAGCTTGTCCCGGCTGGGGCGGTGCCCCGCTGGTGGGAGATACCTGGTTGAGGGAAAACCCCGCTAGTCGACGGTAGGTCGGCGCCAAATCTCGCCATCGATCGAATGATCATCGCCACCTCCCGAGAAAACACTCACTACACTTACGGGACTGACCTAAGTAGTTGACGCGCCCGGAAACACGAATCAATCAATCAATCGACGGCGCCGGATCTCGCCGTCCAGCGGGGGAAGATCACCGCTGCCCCAAGATAAAAAAATACGCACTACACTTACCAATGACCTCTGTAGACGCGCCCGAAATCACGAACAATCAATCAATCTTTTGTAGCTTTTTATTCCTATTGTTTCCATCGTTCGTGCTCATCATCCTTGTCCACTGTCCCTTCACACGTCCTTGCGAATTGACGCGGCCCACTGACTCTGTCATCCCCCTTCATATCACCTCAGCCGTTCACTCCTGCCCACAGTTCCTACCTGTTGTGGAAGCCCATTCCATCCTCACTGCCCGTTGCATCGATCCGTCGTCACGGCACATGACATTAGCGGTTCACTTCCACTTGCTGTGCCCTTCCATCTTTGCGTTTCTCCCAGTTCTTTTTCCGTTCCCTTCTACCATACCCAACGTCTCTACCAATCTACTCTCTCTGTTCTACCCTTATACACGTGAATTTGTTTGTCTTCTTTGTCCCTACTCTTTATTTATACCCTTCATCCTTGTCCTTCACTCCTGCTCAGCGTACTTGACATTCCCCTGTTCTGGCCTTCGTCAACGCCCGTCACATACTGACGTACGCCATTTTTATAAGAGGATATTGCATGTTTGGAGCCAAGACACTAGAGAAGACGGTATGACTACGACTGATGGTGTGTCTATGACTCACAGATTTACATTTTAAAAATATTTCTGTTGACGACAGACATTAAATCTGTTCTGAGAGTAATTTGTCATAGACGCCTTGGGTATTGAAGTGCTCTTTAAACTTATACACTAACATTTATAACTTACAAAAGGTATGACCTATTTAAATGGAATAGAAGTGAGAAATTGAAAAAGGCTAAAACAGTCGTATAATATTCATGAAAACGAACAGAATTGTGACAGTTTTTATTTCATTTTTAAATATATTTTGACAACTAGGTCATCAAAGATTTTTCCACAATATTTTACATGGAATTAGTTTATTAAATTAAATTATATTTGGTCAATGTATTTCGAACAGACTATTATTTATTACAAAAAAATAAATAAATAACTCGGGTAATTGTGCATTTATTGTAGTAGCAACACATTCGAGGATATGACTTTCCTCATCATCAGGCTAAAATAAAATATTGAAAAAAATTCATTGAATGAAAAAGAATTCATGACAATTTTATATTTTCAATGAGAAATCATTTAATGATTATCCAATATAAATCATATGAAGGAACATGTAGGCAGGATAAATGGTCATGCTAGTTTATTTATTTATTTATTTATTTATTTGTCAAAAAACAGTAAATAGTTTGTTTGGCTGTTTCTCATGATGTGAACCTTCATAATATCTACTTAACTTCCAACGCACAGCAAGGTATGTATCTTCATTCTTATAATTCAATATCATATAAATTATTTATAAGGGAAAAAACAACAAACCATTAGAATAATACGAATACAATTCTGGTAGTGCTATTATATTCATTAATAAGTATTTAAAAAAAGTTTTTTTGTTTTGTTGGTTTTCGAGCACAATTGAATATAATTAGCTTTTTGCGTTTAATTAGCGTTTAATTTGCAATAATTAGCGTTTCAATATCTATATATTGAAACGTTCCTTTTTCGAGTTCATTTCAACAATGTTTTATAGGTGGGAGAGGTAATCGTTGTTCGCGAATGGGCTCTGGGTTTTGACACATTCATCAGAAATACACACACATTAAAATATAAAGAACCTGGACAATACTTTATTTTACATCGATTCATACACTCGGTGTGACACTTCACCACTTTTCTAATATTAACTGCTAACAAATCACAACCACACCTCCTTTTTATTCTTAAAACACCTAGACCATACACAAAGGGAAAGAGAAAACCTGGCATTTATTGGGCGATTCACTTAGCTTCCAGACGAGGCAGGCGAGGCGCAGTCCCCCCTCCAGATCGGCATTGCTCGGCTGCACTCGGTCTGTGCCGTTACCCGGAGCCACGACCGGACGACGCTGCTTGCAACTCGGGGCCCACACGCCCCTGTACAATTCTCCCTCCAAAACACTTTTCTTCCAAGCACTATTTATGTTTATTTTGTCCATCCCTTTCACACTGTCTAGTTGGTGGACCCGCTGCTCATCAGCACTCAGTTTCCCGTCCTCACCGAACGTTTTATAATCACATGTACCGACACGTGGCGAGACTAGCTTCCCCTGATACTTCGCACTTGCTCAGTTCTCTATAATTCGAACTCCGATTAGCTGTCGTATAGTCATCGTAGTCATCTATACACTGTTATTACTAGGTCCACTGTCCAACATTACACTTCACGTTTCCTCAGTCCCTAGATTACGATCCAAAATCACTCCAGCTCACGTGTCCGTCCGTCTCTTACCGAGTTCTCTTACTCACTGACTCTTCCATGCCCGCGCTCCCGCTGGCGCGCTCTCCTGACCCGTTCAGAACGGGTCAAACGGCAACGGACATAACTGCTGCGCTATTTGAATAGTATCGGCCGCCGCTTCATTTTGCTAAACGTATTATAATAATAATATTATAATAATTCGTTTCAATATATATATATATATATATATATATATATATATATATATACACAATGTGTAATGTTTATACATAGTTTTAATATGCAATTGTAATTATCATTGTTAACAATATTTGTAATAACCGTGTTGTTAAACTTGTCCAGCCCTGATGATGGAGTAATAATAAACTCCGAAACGTCGGCAAACTGACATGGCTTATTATTTTGGACCAAAACCTGTGAACCCGCAAATGGAATAATGTAACATCAACATAAAACATAGAAACGTAGTTTCGTACAAACTAAAGTTAAGATAAAGAGTACTATCCAAAGGAAACCTTCTGAAAGAATCCCCTTGCAGCGAATCCCCTAGCAGCAACGTTTGCATCGGTGCTTGCAGAGCGTGTTCATTGAGCTTCCAATGCACCATTCAGTTTAGATGACATCTCTGCGCAAGAAGCAATACCTTGATCGATGATGAGCAGGGCGGGTGCACGCGATTGCACTGCGCGCTCGCTGTGGCGTGTCGCAAAACAAACCGTCACGGGCAGCGGCGGCATCCTTGACGGGTGCAGCAAGGCCCCAGGGAGCGCTCAACCTCGAAATCCGCGCCACTGGCTGCACGCGCTGCCCCGCCGCCACCGCACCTGCCGCTGCTCACTCCATTTCCCCCTCTTCGTCCCTCCCTTCGGTTGTCCATCTATTCACTTACCTCTCTCTCTCTCGCTTCGTTTATCCCTCTCTTTCTCGCTCTCATCAACCGTCATTGTCTCCCACTGCACCTGCCGCCGCTCACTCCATTTCCCCTTCTGCGTCTCTCCCTGCGGTTGTCCGTCTCTCCATTTACCTCTCACTCGCTTCATTCATTCCTCTCTTTCTCGCTCTCGCGCTCGTCAACCGTCATTATCTCCCTTTATCTCATTTCTCTTTACCTCTCTTTGTCACTTCATCTCTGTCTCTTCACCTGTTCTCTGTGTCACTTCGTATTTGTCTCACTTCATCTCGCTCTATCTCACTTTATCTCGCTGTCGCGCTTTACCTCGCTCTGTCGCACTTGATCTCGTTCTGTCTCACTTTATCTCGTTGTCCCACTTTATCTCGCTCTGTCTTACTTTATCTCGCTCTGTCTTACTTTATCTCGCTCTGTCGCACTTTACCTCGCTCTGTCTCTCTTTATCTTACTCCGTCTCACTGTATTTCGCTGTGTCTCGCTTTATCCCTCTCTTGTCTCTATGATGGCGCCGCAGTGTCGATGGTTTTCGACCTTTACATTGCGGAATTCCGTTGTCTTTCTACATTAAAGGAGATGGGTGAAATGGGATTACGAGATCACCGTGTCGGCCTAACTTGAGAAAGGGCGTGATTGAAGAGGGGGAGGAAACATTTTTTTATTTAATAGGTAATTATTATTTATTTATATAATATATATATATATATATATATATATATATATATATTTGCAATACTTTTTTTAACTGTGTGGCTGGGCTGAAGGCCTTTAAGCCATTACAATACATACATCCTAACGCGTTATAACCTTTTGAATTCTGGCATTCATCCCGAATGGTCTCTTTATCGCATCAAAAGGAAAGGAGACCTTAAGGTACGGGTGAGGAAAAACACATGAAGGGGGAAAAACCTGCCGTCAGAAGACGAGTACGTGCTAATCTACTAGATTTTTTCTGAACTATTTATTCATTTATTTATTTATTTCGTGGCGTGGTCATCTTCTACATCCAGTCTTTGGCCTCCTCAGTCCCGGATATCAAACAGCGCCACAGAAGATCGCTCACACAAAAAAATAAATAAAAAACAATAAGAAACATCTGACCACGGCGAGCTGTTGCTCCGACGAGACCAAGGACTAAATTATCGGCTGCGAACCCCCGACGAATGTATGTTGCAACATGCATTCATGTTTATTTTTTATTCTTAAACATTTATAGCATTGTTTTATTAATGCACGTTTTAAACTAGAAATATTAATGTTTATCGTGAGAGTAAATTTAATGCCAATATCTTCATTCGTATTAACTCAATGCAGTATTTTTTATGAAAGCGTGAAGCGTACAATGATTCTCATGCAGTGCTTACAATGCTCACTTATTTTACCACAGAGTGACATTGGAGAATATAGTTTAAACCTTTTCCTAGAAATGCACTTTGTAACATCGAGGTTAATAAATCAACCATTAAAAAACGATTCAAAAGGAACTGCCGTGAAAGAGATTTCTTTGTAGTTATTCCTCTAAAAAACCTTTGAAGATCGTAGGTTGCATATAAGTTTATTATCTCGAGTTGTTTGCCTATGGTAAGGTCTTATTTAGTAATACAAACATAAAGACGATCATAAAACACAACATTTATATTACAACTTCTCTGCCATATGTCACACAAAGGTTATAACTGTTTTTGTGCATGAAGAAATAGACGTACAACTGTATATGGAATATGGGACTAAAAATTGAGTATCAATAAGAATTCGGACCAGTCAAAATTCTAAAAAGATCGTTTTATCATCAAATACTTTAGCAGTGTTCATATTCACACATATTAAAATGATTCATGAATGTTGTAGAATTATACATTTTGAATTTCGTATTTCCAAGGACGGTCAAAGATATTAATTCATTTTCAATATAGTAGAACCTTAACTTACCTTCCATGGATCCAACATACTATCGTTTCTGAAAATGAAAATAAGTTGTGCTCTATCATTTGCGCTATTTCTGGTGATTTATGAATCAAGCATACAATCTAATACATCACATTTTGATTATTTGTTGAGAAGAACTTACTAGCACCCTTTAATTATGACCTTGTGTCGTTGCTCATCTCATAAGCTTCTAAATGTGTTCGACTGACTGGCTGTTCGTGGCCTGTCGACATTTTATAGAGTCGCTCGAGAGCGTGCGTGCGTTAGAATGCAACCGCAGTAGTCGAGTTTCATTGTCGGTTCTGTTAGAAAACGCGTTCTCTGCCTGACGTCAACTTCCCCGCCTCCGTGCTGCTACCTGCCGCAGGGTTTTCCACTTAGCGTTTCGCGTTTGTCTGCTCCCCCCCCCCTCAGACCCAACCCGAGGCACTCCGCGTCGCATCGCCTTTGCCTGAGGGGCACAATGGGTCGAAAGAGATGGGCAGGAAAAACAAAACCTTTTTTTAAAAATCAGTGGGTACAAGTCTGTTACAAGGGTAGGTAATTGCGAATTCGTAAGAGAAGCTTCGAAGATTGGGAGGACTTAGGTTCAACGGAGGACTGATTGATTGCTCATTAGTCCTGTAAGTGTAGTGCCTGTTTTTGCTCGGGAGGTGGCGGTGGTCTTCCCCCGCTGGATGGCGAGATCCGGCGCCGACCTACCGCCGGCTAGCGGGTTTTCCCCTACCATATATCTCCAACCAACGGGGCACCGTCCCAGCCGGGACGAACCCTAAGATCCCAACCGGTCTCCTGACATGTGTGGCAGTGTAGTGCATGTTTGTGTAAGGGTTGAAGGTAGGACAAGGAAGAGGAAGGCGTGGTCAGTGACCCGTTTGTTTGGTACTACTTCAGCCTTCGCCTGGTATTGATCGGAGAAGCCACGGAATACTACCGATCAGAGCAGCCGGCCGGTAGAATTCTCCTCCAGAGAGCGACTGAATTTGGCCCAGCTGGCAAGCTAGTGTCCAAATCCTGCTACCGTCAGGACTCGAACCTGGGTCCTCGCGTTCAGAGGCACTGCAGTGACATCAGTTGATGCCCAGAACGATCTCTCTCGCTCAGTGGTGGATATTCCACAGCATCTACATTGCGGGGACGGAGAAATCCGTCACCTGTATGAGCGACCCTGGCGCACGCTGCTGTGATCGCATGTTTTCGACGAAGTGTTTTCGAATTGACGAGAAATCAGGGGATATTCAGCCATACTTATTGTAAATCCTATTATCATTTATTACTAATTGTATATTTAAAGTTGGAAGATGGGATACCTGTAGTAGAAAACTTGTTTCAACTAATTACAGAATTGAAGGGCCCGGCTCTAAAAAATAGTATGCCACATTTCCCTCAAAATTAAGATAATTGTGCAAACATATTCGGTCTATCGATTATTAGAATTTGTGAATCTGGTATAAAAAATTGTAAGTCTTACTACGAAAACATCTGCTCTGAACTCAGTGGCGAGGGACGGCGACTTGAAATTTTTGTTTTTATTTCTCGAGATTAACGCGATGTAACTTAGAACTATCTAAAGGGAAACCCTTCATTTCTATTCATGTAATGGATATAATGCAAACATACATCCTACATCATATATAAAACATTGTTTAAATTGTGAGCTTTTCAAATTCATTCTGGATCGTTTCAATGCTCGTTGTTTCAACGCACGTGTGTTTCATGAACATTAACATTTCGCTTATTAGACGTGATTTTATTCTGCATGCGCATTCTGTTCGCCTCTTTGTTTGCATTCTAACGCGCGCACCGGCACTGGAGCGTGCACTTGCGACGCGCGCGCGCATTCAACGGTTTGTGCCGCCTCCAAATAAGAGAAGCGAGCGCCGTTCGCGCGCACTGTGCCGCGCGGCGGGGCCGAGGCCTGCAGTCGCCACCTGCAGCTCTGCCACGTCGAGCGGCGCGCGGGCGCTGTACGAACTCTGGCTTTATGAACGCCCCCGCGTGCTTCGGTCCCGGCCCCAGACCGCGCCGCTGCAACCGCCGCCCCCACGTCACAGCACCCTCACCGCTTCCACCTCGGCGCCCGTTACCTCTACCCTCCACGCCGTCCCCGACGTTTCCCCAGCGTCCTTCGGCGTGGGCCCGAGACCGCGCTACCGCCGCCACGTCACGACCCCAGCGCCCCTGCAGCCTTCCCGCTCCTATTGCGGCCCTTGCCGCTCGCGTTGCCTCCGCCAACCGTGCCGCCCGCGACGTTTCCCCCGCGTCCTTGGGCCTTAGCCCGAGACCGCGCTACCGCCCCCACTCCCAGCCCGGACCCACGAACTCCCAGCGTCGCCTTTGCCCGTCACACCACTTCCGCCTACTGTGACATCCCCCACGCTTCACCGGCGTGTTTCGGCCTTAGCCCGGGGCGGTGGCCCCGACGCCAGGATCCCAGCCCCTGCAGCCTCCCCGCTCTCACTCCGGATGTAGCTGCCACTCGCACCCGTGTCGTCCTCGCCGCACCCACCACCTCCACCGACCATGCCGGCCCGCACGCTTCCCCACGCGTGCTTCGGCCCCGGCCCGAGACTGCGCTGGCGAAGCCGACCCAAGCCACGGCCTCCCCGCTCTCAGCCCGAACCCACCAACTCCCAGCGTCGCCTGTGCTCCTCACACCACCTCCGTCTACTGTGACTTACCCCACGTATGATTCGGCCTTAGTCCCATATCGCGCTGCTGCCGACGACCCCGCGCCACGGCCCCAGCCACCCCTGCAGCCCTCCCACTTTCAGCCCGGCTCCACCACCTGCCAGCGTCGCCTTTGCTCCACCCACTACCTTCCCCCACCACGCCGTCCTTGACGCTTTCCCCGCATCGCCCCACATCGCGCTGCTACTGCCGCCCCCACCCCCAAGAACCCTGCAGCCTCGTCGCAACCTCTCCCCCCCCCCAGTGCCTGCGGCCACCTCATCTTCAACCAAGATCTTCCCACCGTGCTAAAAACGAATCAACCAAATTCCAATACGAATTCTAATTGGTTCATGCGAAACTTACTTTCCGGCTTACGTTTGTCATTGTGAACGCTTGTTTTTACGTGTAAATTTTTACGGCTAAACTTACAGCATTACGTGACGTGCAAGTTTGCATTGTGGATGAGGCCGTACGTCTGCATCGCTGCCACCTCGTCGTTTGCCTTCGGCCACACTACGTGTGCGCCTCCTTCGCCACCGTCGCCACAGCGTCGGACCCCTCTCTCTCGCCGCTCCATTACCACTCTTCTAGCTGGCGGCGTAGCTGCTCTGGTTGCCTCCGTGGGTGGTGCTATTATTCTCCGCAGCATTCGAAATTCATTCAACCGCTCTACCTATTTCATTCAGCATAGGGGCGCGATTCACGCTGATCTGAAAATACCAACAATAGGAGCAGAAATAAATTGTAGATTCAAATACGTCAAGTTAGAAAATCACATCAATATTTAGTCATAAATATTCTAGATAATAGTACAGAAATATTTCATTATTTCGTCGCAATGCGTTCGTGCTTCTGAGTTTTGTATTATAGACCTAGCCTTTTGGACTATCTTTTTTATTTTCTCGCCCTTAATTTGTAAAAAGAGAAAATATTGTTATGGGGCGCCGGAAAACGGCGAATTGAAATTCGCCTCGGACCCGTTTTCCAGGTTTGTTCAAATCTGCTGAAAACCTTGTATCTATGTTCGTATCCGTATACGTTTTCAAAGTACTTTTTTCTTCTCTGTGCAGAGTAAAATAAATTTACGGAAGTGTTTTCTGAAAATAATTTGAAATATCCTTTATTTCTCAATACTCAAGTTGTAGATTAAAATTCAGATAAGTACATAACGAAACAAGTCTTACATTTTACTTACAGATTCATTTATTTTCTATTTAACAAGCGCTTGTAATAAGTGCTTTATGTCTTTGTTGATGCACCACTTAAACTACCTCACTCAAGTTTATATACACAATTTCAAACCTCTCACACAAGGACTAATTATAGGGAAGTAGTTTTCATTCCGGGGCATAGAAACTCAAATGGAAAAGTATCTATAATAATACATTTTTGAATTTCTTTCAATATCAAATTAATTTTGTCATCAATCTAATGAATCAAATCTTAGCGATTCATTTTAGTCTGCAAAGGAATAATTATTCACAGCATTTCACTACTGTTAGTACCTTAAAACACTGAAAAACGTGTTTTTCTAGAATTCATTTACAATATTCTATAAAAGATTTGTTGAAAAATAGTGCCAAACAATTCGTCTTGTCGAGAGAAATCGCATAAGTTATGATCAACTCAGTGCTTTAAAGTTTTCAGAATGCATTTTAGGTGCTTAGACCCCCTCTACATAATTCTCTTATAATAATGTGCCGAAAGATCGGGAATAATGGCCAGTTTTCATACAATGGTAGACCGAGACGCATTGGGCGGCATCTCTCACTCCCCGAATGCAGACCGGAACACCGGTCTATCCTCACCGTCCGGCCGGACAAACACTCATTATTCACTTTCTATTTGCAGGACTTGCGCTTTAAAAAATCGACAGACTTCTATTGACATTGCACTAGTTAACTTGAGTTTACAAGGCCAGTAGGCCGAGCCAGCCAGTGCAACACGGGGATGTTATCAGTTTCCGAGGCCACTAGGCCGAGCCAGCCAGTGCAGCACGGAGATGGTATCGGTTTACGAGGCCAGTAGACCAAGCCGGCCAGTGCAGCACATGGACGGTATCTAGACGCGCGGAGACGGCGCGGCGCGCAGGTATTTTCGCAATTGACACCGCAAATGGGGCGCGTCATCGATCTAATCAGCGATACGACCGGATAAACAGACGCCCCGCCCCGCCCTGCTCCCCGCGCCAGCTGTGCCGAGCTCCGCTGCCGGGGCCGGCGGAGATGGGGCTGCTGGCGGCGGCTGATCAATCGCCATCAACGCGGCGGCCGACCTCTGGGGCGGGGTCAGCGGCGGCGCGCCGGCCTCGCGGGGAGACGGGGAAGGGGAGGATGTTGGAAGTGGTTGGCGTTGGGGAAGGGGCTAGAGGAGGTGGAAGACGCTGGGGAAGAGGATGTTGAAGGACGATGGCGTTGGGAGGGTGATGGTGGAAGCTGGTGAGGAATAGGATGTTGCAGGAGAATCACGTTGGTAAAGTGGATGAGGGAGATGGAAACCGGTGGGGAAGGGGATGTTGGAGCAGGATGGCGTTGGGGAATGGGATGGTCGAGGTGGATGGCCTTTGGGAAGGAAATGTTAGAAGTGGAAGCTGTTGGGGAAGAGGTTATGCGTGAATGGGGTTGGAGAAGGGGATGATGGAAGCGGATGGTTTTAGAAAGATGAGAGCGGAGGTGAATGCCATTGGGAATGGAAGTAGTGGAAAGTGCTGATAGAGAAGAGTTATGGATGCCGAATGAAGGGGTGTTATTGATGCTGGGGAAGACGTTAGTAGAGATGAGTGTCTTGAGGAAGGTAATGATGAATGTAGATGATGATATAGAAATCGTACAACATGGTGGAAGAGGATAATGGAGGTCGATAACACTGGGGATGGTGATGGAAGAGATTATTGACATTGGAGAAGGGTGATGGTAGTGTTTTATGTGGCAGGGAGAAGTGGAACAACCCACATTTTGTAGAGACAGAACATTGAAGAAATGTTGGGAATATTAACAACGGTGGAGGACGGGTAAAACGTCAGTGACGAGCGTGACAGATCTAAGAAAATTATGGAATAGTCGGGGAGCTCGCAGACGGTGCCAAAGCAATGAGAGGAGAGCTGGAGAATCGCATTGGAAATCACGTCTGGTGAATTACTGTGGCATATGTGGTAGATGCGAAATATGAAAATATTACGAAGAGCAGACAGCGGAAGTGGGACGAGTTGACAATGGCGAAAGA
>JAHLJT010009436.1:162623149-162643865 GCA_031308135.1 Acheta domesticus
TTTGCAGAATGAAGATTATGGTAAAAATCTTGAAATCTTTCCGAAAATGTTACTTTTAACAAGAAGGGAAGCTGAATTACAGTCGTATGTTATGCCAAAGATATTGCTTTGATGGGAATAATATTGTATGTTGTTCTTAGATCATTATTCATATTTGTATGCTGAATCCACTATAACATAAAATAAGAATACCATTTAAACTAGTGGTGCTACAGAATGGCACAGACTTTCCCGTATTAGTTTTCTATTTCCTTGGGTCTTCGCTAGCTATTCGGAATTGCCACATACTCTTTCTTGCCAGCTACCATCTATCACCGCCAAAAGTACATTTTTTTGTCATTTTCTTAATTTTTCGGTTTCCTATTGGTAGAACGGAAACATTAATTTTAGAATATTAAAGAACACAAAAACCTAGCCGTAAATGGCAATTTTCTTTTAAAAATTATGTGCCGTTTAAGAGAAAATGGCGTTTTAGCGCTACTAAAAATGCGAAATTTGAAGCTCATTTTCACAGAAAATTTTTGAGTTTTCAAAATACTTTATTTGAAGTTATTTGAAGCACTTACACTCACAAATATAATAATCTTTACAAATTGCTGGTAATGTGCATATTAAAGATGTGAGAGATCTTTCAAAAAATTACATTTATGTAATTTTTGAAAAAACAAAAAAAACTCAAAATAAACTTTACGCTATACTAAAGAGTGTAATTAGCACTATCCGTTACAAAAGTTTCAAGAAAAAAATTGCAGCCATATATGAGAAAATGGCGTTTGAGCATTTCTGAAAATGCCGAAATTTGAGCTACTTTTCACAGAAAACGGTAGTGTTTTCGAGAAACTTTACTTGACATTATTTAAAGCATATATACTCGTAAATATAATAATGTGAAAAAATCGCCGATAATGTAAATATTAACGACGTGAGAGACAAGTAAAAAATTTACATTTTGGTATTTTTTGAAAAACCAACCGATAGGCCAAAATGGCTTTTATGTCATTGATAGTGTACATTTACCACTATCCCT
The DNA here is from genome assembly GCA_031308135.1 of Acheta domesticus. Lineage (NCBI taxonomy): Eukaryota > Metazoa > Arthropoda > Insecta > Orthoptera > Gryllidae > Acheta > Acheta domesticus. The sequence continues at coordinate 162,624,177 of JAHLJT010009436.1, forward strand.
ACCAAAAGTTTAAAGAAAAAATTGGAGCCGTTTTTGAGAAAATTTTGTTTTTGTAATTTTTTAAAATTGCATATATTGCACGCAATATGGCACGAAAACTACCAACAATTGTGAAAAACATTTACATGACCTTTATTAAAGAACTCAATATGCAGAACAAATTTTATTTGAAGAAAAAATCTCTATCTTCAATTTTGTAGTTGGAGAAAGACGCCGAAAAAAATTCAAACTTTCACAATTTTCGAAAATTCAGAGCTGTACGTGAAAATCGGACCTATGCCATGTTAAAAAGTGTATTTTCCTCTATTCATACAAGAAATTTAAAGAAAAAAATTTGGAGCAGTTTTTGAGAAAATGTTGAAAATCCCCGGGGGCTTCATATAAAGTACCCCCAAATTTTAAAGAATCTTTTTCAAAATCACCAAAGCTTTGACTAGAATCAGATCGACTGGGAATATCAATTTTGAAGAAAATACGACCGAACGGTTTAGGCGCTAGCGTTGACCACAGACGGACAGACGGACGGAATGCCGTCAATCGATTTTTAAGTATAAAGCAACAAATCATGGATTTGACCACACCACGAGATAGAGGATTTTTTTTTCTTAATTTAGCAACTGGTTTTATTCACTTATTCGTTTTCATGGCCCGGCAATTAATTTTTTTCCGCCGAAAATTGGCCATTTTTTCGCGCAGCATTACATAACTTTCCCTATACTACGTATATCACTCCGTGTATACGTACGTATACGGGAAAGTAAAACTTAATTATAGATTGTCCAAGCGAACGTTTCCTCCCCTCTTTCGTGACATCACTGGACCAACGTGCGCCCGCTGCCGCGTCGGGCACTACCTTTGCTCCGCCTCTCGTCTCAGAGAAAAAGAGCAGATTTCTGTGACGTCCCAGAACATTGAGTTGCCAACCACTGCCCGAGGCCATCTAAGCAGTTACAACCTTAGTAGTTAGCGTGCCGGGAACACCAAACAATCAAATAATTAATCCATTCCCGCCACGAGCGATTTCCCCACGTGTCTTGCCACAGGTTCACTTCTGAGCATACGTTTCCTTCTCCCCTGCTCTACCGCCGTCTCCTCAAACCGATCACTAGCGTTTAGGCTGCGTCACCTCCTTGCATCACCACAGGTGTCGCTTGTCACCGCCTCATTTTTCTCATCGGCTCCTCCACGTGCGTCAGTAGTACACTGCCCTTCTCCCTTGTCACAATCCCTCGAGGTTACTGCTAATAGTTGACTTCTTCGCTCTTAGTTTCATTTTTACTGTTAAATTTTGAACACTATCGGGTGTGTTTAAAACATGCGTACATCAATAAAATCTGAAAATCAATAAATTTATTATTGTTATTGATAGTACAATTCTGGTATCTGATACTTGTTCTGCTTTTATTATACTTGACTAAATTTATATTTCTGTTCTAAATAAATGAACCTGCTGAATACAGTGATGTTTAAGGGTTAAACTCCCAATTGTACTTGGCACTACCTAAGCGTTTTCAGAATCTCGACCACCCCAAACACACCCCAAACTCTTCCCCGCCGTAGCTTAGCCAACATTTCCCTCCCTCCGTTTCCTCCACCCAGCCATGTCCTTTCCCACCGCCTCCATCTTGCCAACGTGACGTGACGTCTTCTCCCCACCCATACCATAATAATTTCTCTTTCTCCACCCTAATCCCCCCTCCCGTCTTCTCAGCCATGCCGTCACCACTGCCACCGCCACATCCACCTCCATATCCACCTCTACCTCTACTTCCACCTCCCCCTCTACATCCACATCGACTGCCACATTCAAGCCCACATCCATGTCCATATCCACCTCCCCATCTACTTCCACCTCCACATCCACTTTCACACTCACATCCACATTCACCTCCACATCCACCTCCACATTGACCTCCACATCCAAGTCCACAACCATGCACACATCCACTTCCACATCCACCTCCGCCGCCGCTGCCGCCATCACCGCCGCCATCACCGCCGCCATCACCGCCGCCATCACCGCCGCCGCCGCCGCCGTTGGCGCGGCCGCTCATTAGCATCCCGACAAACAACCCTAATTAAAAGAAGCGCGCGCTCACGGAGCAGATCGATTGTGCGCCGTCTCCGCTGAATGTGCGCGCTAATTGACTTGGCGCCGGCGCCGCCGACGCCGCCTCCGTTGGCCCCGCCCGACCAAGCCCGCCCCGCCCCGCCCCGCTCCGCTCCGCCAGCTCCGCCCCGCCCCTCCCCGCCCCACGCCAATCCGTCCCGCCCAGCCCCGTCCCGCCTAGCCTAACCCCGCCCCGCCCCGCCCCACGCCAATCCGTCCCGCCTCGTGCCACAGCACCCCACCCAGCCCAGCCCCGCCCAACCCTGCCTCGCCCCACCCCGCCCCCTCTTGCCCCGCCCCGCGGCGCTCCACCCCGCCCCACCCGGCGGCGCGCGAGGCCAAACGCATGCGGTGAGGATGAAAGTTAAATCTCACGCGCTTGTATGTTCACAGAACGTCCCTGGCGTGGTATCCGAGATTCCACCTCCTAGCAGTGCGAAAGATATTATTTAATGCGCGAGTAATCAGCGGCTAGTTAATATGTTTATTTTTGTACAGTGAGCTATTGTCTTGAGGTCTGTGTGTTAAATTTGCTTACTAACAAAAGTAATGTTTACGAGCTCCTGAATCGCCTATCAACTATTTTCTTTATAAAGTTGTTAAGTGGAACTGTAGGAGTTGCTTCAATATTGCATTAATGTTTCTGTAGTCTTTTAATGAAGTTGTTTATCGAAGTTGTAATTTCTAATCCCCTAATTTACAATCTATTACTTGTAGAAATTTTTGATTTTGAAGTGAATAAATTTTATTCATTACTAGTGAGAGCAACAGATTTCAACACACATTTCTGGGATGAAATACAAAGACTAAGTCCAGTGTGTCGTGATGAGGTGTGAGTGCAGTAGAGCTCTTAGCAAGGGTTCAAATCCCGCCTAGGCATGAAGGTTTACCTTTGCGTTGTGGCATGGTGAGTGCACAATCTGCATGTGTTTTTTTTAATTGTTCCTAATATTTCATAAATTATTGTCAGCATTTAGATCAGTAATTTATTCACATAATTATTTAAAATTCAGTTACTTATAGTTTCTCTAGAAGTAGTTTCATTCTTAATGCTTAGAAACAAGATAATTGTATAATTGCATAATTTCGATGTTTTACTGATTTTAAAGGTTTCTCTAAATTCATATTCTCTTACCGTGAACTTGTATAATATGCAAATTTGATTTATATGGAACTGAAAAATCAAAGAATTATTACATCAGACCAAGATAATTACAAATCACGTTGATAAGGAAGAAAGATGGTGATGCGAACGGTTGCATTCTAATTCGTCATATCGAACAGTACACTTTCATGGAAGAACTAAATACTATAATGTCCTCCATCGAATGTAACCAATTAAATTAGGACCAGCATTAGTCTTGTGAGTGTTTTACTAATTTAACATTTGAAAGCAAACTGAAGACATTTGCTAGTGATGTAACATTACTTGCATTAAGTAGGTGGTACCGCAATAGACGCACGTCAAGTGTACAAGTCAAAGTATTATTAATTTCATAAATAATTTCCTTTTAATCGAAATTGTATTGCTTACATTAATATGAATATGGCTTGTGTGTTCTGCCATAATCTCAACATAAAAATATTGTCCTCCGGCAAGAAGCTTAAAAGCTAAGCTGCGGCTAAGAAAATTGAATAAGGTGCTCACACGATGGGCTTTTTTATTCACCTGTATCTTTGCAATCTGTCCTGGGCTTCCGTGGGGTAGGGAGCTTGTGCAGTAACTGTCGTCCCACCGGTGACGATGGCGGTGGACAACAGGTTCTTGGTTATCGGCCTACGGCACTCCGTACCGCCGCGCTGCCTAGGTACGGCAGTCTCTCTATCCGTTAGTGACGAAACAATGCGTTTTGCAAGGCACACTGCGAATACGTGCCCCGCGGGCTTGGGGAATCAAAGTAAAAGCCTTGGAGGTGAATTATTTTGTGTTCCGAGTGCGTCAACGGCAATGGACATTATCCCGTAAGCATAGTGCATGAGAAATTCCTGGCGCTGGAAATGTTCCTCCCGCGCTGACCTGCACGGCCGCTTGTGGGGTTTCGCTCTTCAGGTATCTCCGCCAGAGAAAAACTGTCCCAGTCGCGCAGGCTCTAAACGTCTCACTCGTTTCCCGATATCTGAGCCGTTGATGGCAAAAGCGGTGTAAGAAAAAAATTTTTCCTACTTTCCGGAAAAAGACGTGTAAACGAAAAACGCTGAAAAACTATGATGCTTAGAAATAAATGACAAAGTGTTATGAAAGTGTTGAGGATGTATTCATTTAACTTACTACAGATATTTTGGACTGAAACATTAAGTAATTAAATATTTTGTTGACATTCACCACTTTTGCTCACACCGCTTCTGAAAAACTATGCCTGATATTCAAATAATTGGCATGCACAATTTTCGAATGAGATAGTAATGTGATGGTCTTTGTCACGAGTTTCAATCAAGTGAGAACAATTTTGAAGTTGCGATTTTGACCAGTGCACGTATCACTAAAATTGATTAAGTGTTTTTTTTCTTCAGATGCTTCGTCTATGATGGGTGCAGATAAACCAGAAGCTATTTCTTGGGAGCCCCTTGGAAGTTGTTGTTTCGTCCCACCTCTGACTTACACCACAGTTGCATGCAGCGGTATGAGCAACTTGTTGCTACTTCTGCATTGACCGCTAGCGAAGCAATATTGAAGTTTCACCCACACCATTTTAGCTCGTAATGTAACAATGTTGAAGCCATCTACCAGTTCATCTTACTCAAATCCTCCAAAATTTGACTTACACTACGTTTGCTCTCAACGACTTACATGCTTCTGTAGTGCATGCGTATGGAAGTGTGTGTGTGTGTGTGTGTGTGTGAGAGAGAGAGAGAGAGAGAGAGAGAGAAAGAAAGAAAGAAAGACCATGAGCAAATGAAATAAATACGCTGATCCCTGAGTTCCGTCAGGGTATGTCCTCATGGTTGCCCATGACCAGAAGTTCTGTGCGGGTAATCCTGAACCCACCTTCTGCCTTGGACAAATTAGATTTAGATGCGCCTACATCCTGACAAAAGTGACCTTCGCCCGAACAAAGGCAGACAATGGTCGGTTCCCGGCGCGGGGAAATACTACGGCCGCCTTGACAGGAAGCCAGTCGGGGCGCCATCGAGAACTCTTCACACGCAGGCACCGCTGACCGACACTGACCGCATTAGAGCAAGGATTCGTGAGTCACACCGCTGTGGGCTCCGTTGCAAATTTCTAAATCATTACCATGTATATCCTGTACTCTTTAAGTTTCAAGCAAATTACAATTCACAATTACAATTATCAATAATGAACACAAGTGCTGCAGAGTGATCTCAACTGAGTCGATATGATCTTGCAATGTGATCGACGTGATCTAGCAATCGCTAGCAACTCACACCAATCCATTGCGGAAATACAATCCTCAATTAATCCTTTTGCTCGTGACACAAAGTGTTCACCATTTCAACTACTTGAAACGGCTCTAAGATTCTGACCAAAGATGAGGCCCAATTTGGGGTTGTAGGATATACATGGTTACGATTTAGAAATATGCTGCTGCGGTGGCCGACATGCAGATAGCAGGTAAAAACCGGTTCAGTGGCGCGCCCGAGTGTTCTAGTGTGAAGGCTACCATTTAGATCTCTGGTGGCGGTGCTGGTGGAGACTGTTTGCCACCGAGGGCCACAGGAGGGCAAATCCACCACTCGTGCGAATACCTCCATTTAAACCAGTGCTTTGGCCAGCAGACGCGCCACTCGAAAGCGCTGCTGAGTAGTACCGTGTAGAAGGGCACTATCAATGGCATTATCAACTGAAAAAGCCTCTATGAAGTTAGATGTGTGTGTATTCGTGCGTACTAAAATAGTACCCCTCGCACTTGTACTTTATCAGGGGGCCGAAATTTCGGAGTAGGCACCCGGACGCTAGCTTCTATCCACACGCCCCTTAAGGGTACAAGTAGCCCCTTGGGCTTAATATCCGCATCCCATCGGAACGCAGTTTGCCCTCTCGGCAACCTCGCCATTCACTGCCTGGGTCTAGGGCCGCTCTGCCAGCTCAGAGCTACTAGCTATCCGGGCTAGTACCGGATGCAGTATTGCCTATATGACAACGCGCCACTCGCGCCGGGACGCCAAATCCCTCCTCTATGCCCAGAGTATTGAGTCACTGCCACGACGAAGCCAAGAGCCGAACTGAGGTTCGTGCGGCTCGGGGCTCCCATCCCGTCTCCCTACTGCGTACACCTTTAGGCTAACTACGTGAGTATCGCTGGAAACGAGGCACCAATAGCACCAAACCATAGCAACCAAAATCACCACGTAAGTACCAATTTCCCGCCAGATGTCTATATATGGATTTCAGAACATTCCAAGAATCTTCTTCGCCATATCCTGCCAAAATGTCGACGCGCCAGAGGCCCAACTGGTTGGTTGCCGGGTTGAACCGAACAACCAGAAATATCTCAGAGCAGGAGCGTCTCACGAAAGGACACGCGAATCACCATCAAATCGGTTCGGCGCGCGTCGTACTCCGCGAGAGGACATCAAGTTTCTAAGAAGGGAAAATAGGGCTTAGCAAAATCCGTTAGGTAATTGCGATTTGCTCCTATAAACGTGTTGATTTTTCACAAAGAGACATTTATTAAGTTGGAACGTTTTACGTCAATTTATGTTTCAACCAAAATTATACAGTATTCATTAGTTTTTCAAACATTAGTGATTTCACAAAAGCGTTCAAGGGGAAGATAAGGTAAACAAACGTAATAAAGCAAACCGAATAATGAATGAATAATTCTAATCCAAAATTGCTGTGTTTCCTTTCCCCCCGCTGTGACTTCTTACTGTGCAGCCGAGTGGAATCAGAGGACGAACGTGTTGTTTTACAGCCCAGCTTCAGAGATAATAGAAAATGGTTTACACGAAACGTACAGTTTTGCACGGCCAAAATCGTCCCATATCCTGAGTTCATAGGGACCTCTTGGACGCTTTCGGAGATTGTTGATGTAAAAATATAGAAAAAATCTACAGATATGAAAATTACAAAAATTCTTATGATTTATTCAGAAGTGATCGGAAGAATTTAAATAGTCGTTATATTAGAATGTGGTGGGTACTTGCTGCAGATTATTTGTTTTTCACGCCGATCATTGTAGATTAGGAAATGAACATATTTTGCATTGTATACAATCCCTTGTACTCAGTTTGCTTCACTATTTTTTGTAATTTGCAGAGTGGTGATATGTAATTTTAAAATAATTAATGAAGAAATGTCATTTTGTAGCAATCAGCAGCAAAGTTTTGTAGACATATTTTTTTCAGTAAAAAATTGGTATCTATGTTCAAGTGCTACATAATGTTGAAATAAAAACTTTACTGCATTTAATATGGATTAATAATATTTTACATACCTCTGAAATAATATTAATTAACTTTTCTTGGTAGGTCCATTATTGGTGCATTAAATAAAAGAGTTGAACAACAGTTAATTTATAAACGCCCGATATCACAGTATACTTTCTTTTCAATATGAACAAGTGCACTGAGAACGTATACCACCTTCACTTGTCTCAGCGAATAGCAAATAAATTGATTATTTTTTTTATACTTTCAAGCAAATAATTAGTGAGAAAGTCTTTAAATACGCTGAGAATCTAAAGTACCCCAAACAAACGTTTAATTTTGGCGATGTTTTTTTTTTACATTTGACCATACCATATGGCTCTCAAATTCGAGGATGAGTCAAAATGGCTTTAAAGACGCTGAGAATCTGAAGTACCCGAAACGAACGTTTAATATTGGTGATTTTCTTCTTTTTTTTACATTTGGTCACACCGTGTGGCTCTCAAGTTCTTGTCATCCTCGAAAGAGTGTAAAACTCCCGTCTTGTCGGGCGAAAGAATTAACTATCACTCCTCTCTGCGCAGCCCGCAGATGAGAGTTCCCCGCCCCGCCCGCAGAGCGCGCGGAGAGAGATCGCCCCTTTGAGAAACGCGCGCCGAGAGAGCGGATTGGTCTTCGCGCGGGGCCTCTTTTGACAGATTTTTCATTTCTTTCCGCGTTATTACGGAACAGTGCTGCGGATCTGGAGGAGGAGGAGGAGGAACCGGTGTCGCGCCGAGCTGCCAGCGCGCACAAAAGCTGCTGCAGAGGAGAGGTTGCTCCGGTGGCGCCCCTGGCGGACATCGCAGGTACCAGCGCCTCATTCTCTTTTGCGTTTATTGTTGCGGTGCAAATTGGTGTAAATGGTAACCGTCGAGATGAACAAGATTACGTTATGGAACTGTTCCCTTGAAGAAAACAACTTTCAGAATGGGACTCTTGGATCACCACACAATAGTTTGTTTCACTCTTTCCGGGTAAGTGAATAGGTATCAATTTTAAGTTAATGTTTAGTACGTCTTAACTGAACTCATCTCACCCTGATTCGCGTCTCAGCAAGCAAGTCTTCGTGGAACCACCTTTTTTTCATCAGATTCCTCGAATAGACATTTTACGCTCTTGCATTGATATTTCAGAAGGGCCTTTCCGAAAAGTTCGAAAATAAACTAAAGCAGCATCCTTAAAGTTTCATCAAGCATGAAGATGAGCCCCCAGGAAGTTCTCCAATCCCGATGAAAGCGCCCCCAAACCAGAGTATAGCCTTGCTAATAATTAGTTCTCCCCGTAATGAAGACCGTTTGCTAATTAGCTCCGAGAAAAATAATTCCGGCAGGAGCTCATGCTGGCGCGAGAGGCGCAGAGCGGAGAGGAGCTACGGGGAATCGAGGTAGATGGGAGGGGAAGAGAAGAATGAAAATAGGAGAAACACGGAGGACAGGAAAAGGGTGTTGAATAATGAGAGAAAGAAAGCGAGAAAGGGAGGCAGATGAAAGGGAAGATGAGAGAGTGATAGTGAGAAAAAAAGGAAAAAGGAGAGAGAGAGAGAGGAAAAGAGAGATGGAGATGAAGGGCGAATTAAGGAATGAGAGAGTGAACATTTTTAAGAAAAAGAAAGAGAAGTGAGAGCGAGAATGTGACCAAATTCCATACTTTTCAAAGATCGAATGAGGGATTTAGGACCAGAAGGAGGGGAGGGCAGACAGAAAGAGATAGGGCCACAGAAGCACCCAGAAAAGGGAGAGACGGTAAGTTTGTGCCTATTGAAAGTCTCAGAAAGAGTGGGTGAAAATTGAAATATTCTATCACAGATAGGCAATTTTGTGATGGGAGAAAGAAAGAAAGAATGAAAGAACGAAGGAAGGAGGGAAAGAAAGAAAGGCAGGATAGGTGGGGATTTTTGTTCTTAATAAGTAACCCGTAGAAGAGGTTACGTCTAGTCTCTTGTACCTTATAGTCTCGATGTACTATAGTTCAGAGAAGCAGAACAATCACGAGATACTGTGTATAGGCGGAGAGAGAAAAAGTCTACCATTGCTATTTCAGATACCAAAACTGTGAGAGTGACAGTGCTTTCCAGAAAGGGAAAATAAAGTGAGAGTGGGGGGATATTTTGTTCGCGATGCGAGCAAACCAAGTACGAAACTTGGAAATGGGAGAGAGGATCACGAAGAGGATAGAATAAAAGGAGCGAGACAGAGTGCATTGTATGGGTTTTCCAAATACGGTTTGGGTGAACACGTTTCAAGACCTACTTACCCAGGTTGAGAAACTGATTTTAAGTTAAACAAAGAGGGAGTGAAAGAAGGTTCTTTTATTTCTTAATCCATGAGAACCAATGATTATGTAAAAGGCCAGTAGAAATATTTGGCCGTGAGTGAGACAGTAAAATCACGATAAAAAAGAAGAGAACCAAAGAGAGAGACAAAGAGAGTGCATCCAATTGGTGTTCCAAAGACTGTAAGAGAAGCGCGAAGAGGAGTGGAAACGTCGGTGGTTGGGGGGGGGGGGCGGTCCAGAAAGCGCAGACTAGGTTACGTGCACCAAGCGCATTAGTATTTACGCAAGGAAAGGAGAGCTTAGGGACAAAGCAGGACATACAAAGAAGCCCTCCCCGGCTCTGGAGGGCGGCGCGTACTCTTCGAGAAGGGGTGGGGGTGCATAAGGATGATGAAGGGTTGGGGAGAAGAGAAGGAGGGAGAGAGAGCGGGGAACACGAGAAGCGAACAGTGCGGGCGGCACAAAGCGTTAAGAGTTTAACTGGCGAAACTTAAGAAAACGGTTAGTCCCATGAACACAAATGCGAGTTAGTTCATGGGGAGGAGATATTGATAATGATGGACGGAGGATCAAAATGTGACATGTAATAACGGCGAAGGCGGAATTCCTCGGAACAATGTGTGAATTTTGGAATTCGCCAAACGTACATTTTAAACAAATTGTTGTATGAGAATCCAATGGCTTAACCTGGATGACCTTTTTTTCTCATTCGTCTGCTGTTTGTGGCGGAAGAAAAAATTGTTCTTTAGATAGTCAATACAAAAGTATTACTATTGAACAAAATTATTTTATATTCTTCCAAATAAAATTATTTGGAAGAATTAAATTGAATTTCTTTATTTCTTGCGTTTATTTACGTACTTCTTAGCAGGTTTACGGATTTCCATATATTACTTCATATTTTTTCAACATTAGTATTTTGTATTTGTATGTATTTGGGGGTAATTGTATTATTTTAATGACAAATAGATGAAATAAGTAAATATGTAATGCCTTGGTCACATAAATTATATAATTATATGTGTAATTAGAGACGCCATACAGAACAAAGAACCCCTCATATATCTTATGGAAATCGGACCCGGGCCGAAATCGCTAAGGCGGTTGTGCTTTAGTGACCTCGGACCGAGGGGTCGCGGGTTCGAGTCCCACCTCGGGCATGATTGTGTGCGTTCGTCCTTTCACTCCCTATCATCACCATATCGTTTCATCCTAATACCATAACGATACATCCAATAGTGGTTGCTGATAACTTGGTAGTTGATGCGACCTACAGTAGTAGTGATACGATCTAGTAGTTGATGCAACAAAAAATATTTTATGGAAATGAGGTTTCGTTCAAATAGTCTGAAAATTTAGTATTTTGTTCCTTAGGTCATACTGACCAAAAGTCGTTATGGCCGTGGAGCAAAAAAAGTTGTTCTTTTTACGTATGTTTTAACAGCGTTTTGTGGGATGATACAAAGACACATATGTGCACTGGAAGCATATTCAAATGAAACAACCTCACTTGTTTAGACTTGTGAATTACAACAATTCATTCTCCGAAAAGTAACTGACTTTAAATCTACTGTTATTGCACTGCGAAAGTTAGTATTATAAAACGACGAGAATCACGAAGCACCAGATATTTATATCTTATTGCAACAACGAAAATCTCCAAGGAGATGAATATCTCGACCTGGAATTCAGTAGCTATGTTTCAATCGGAGTATAGGACGTCGATGGTGACAACAGGGGTGGCGGAGTGGTAGCTGTACTTCGATTTAAACATAACAGCACATCAAGGTCACGAGCTAGAAGGAGAGAGGGACATTGCCCTCCAATCAAGAGTTTCAATACCAAAAGTTTAAGTCCTAACGATGTTTCCGATTGGACGGCAGTGTTCCTCCCCTTCCAGCTCGTGACCTCGAAATACAGCTATGTTTCAATCGAAGTCTACCTACCACAACAATTGCCCACCTTTTACCACTCTGCCCACCCTCGCTTCTGTCACCGCTGCCGCCGCTGGGAGGGGGTGGGAGGAAGCGGGGCCGGCGCGTCGCCCCTCGTCGCCTAACGCCCCCGCGCCGCGCGCAGCTGCTGGGAGCGCGACCTGCGCTGGGCGAGGGGGCGTGCCCCGCGCGGGAGCGGCTGCTTGCGCAACGCAGCAGGGCGCGACGCTATGACGAAGCTTGCGAGAGCGCTCGCTCGCCTACAGTTCAAACATCTATCCCAACCAACACTAAAATATAGGTACGAAATGTATGTACGTAATGTGTGAACAAAACGTAATGTATGTACGAAATACATGTACGTAATGTATGTACGAAATGTATTAAGAAAATGTAATGTATGTACGAAATGCATGTACAAAATGTATGTACGAAATGTATGTACGAAATGTATGTACGTAATGTATGTAGGAAATGTATGTACGATTCCGGAAATCAAAATCTACGGAAACAGCCATTTTTTCTTTTCTTAAGGATGTTGCCTCATCATTGGATCAAAACGAAGCAACTATTGGAATTTTTTTAGATCTTTCAAAGCTTTTGACGTCATTGATAATAACATTTTACTTTCAAAATTACCTTCGTATGGAATCCGTGGTATTGCTCTAGATTGGCTATGTTCGTACCTTAAACAACGATCTCAGAGAGTAGAAATACCTTACTGGAATGATGGAACTTTATGTACACACCTTTCCGGTTCTTTGCCAATTGCATGTGGAGTCCCGCAAGGATCGATTTTAGGCCCTATTCTCTTCCTATTATACGTAAATGACATGCCCTTAGCGATTCGAAACGGAAGAACAGTTCTCTTTGCGGATGATACAAATATTCTTTGCAACAAAGAAACCGTAAATAGTACAATATCAGACGTTTCAAATTGGTTCCGTAATAACAAATTAAAAGTAAATGAAAATAAAACAGTTTCAATGCAGTTTTCCATATCAAATAAAAATTCTGTACTCCATTGAAATGAACGGTGTGCCATGACTGCTGTTAATGTAACAAAATTTTTAGGTCTATCAATTCAGTCAAACCTCAAATGGAATGCCCACTTAATGAACTGAACACAAATAAGGCTCATTATGCTACGCGTTCAGAATTCTTTCAAATTCCGTCAGCCTTCATACAGCGTCGTTGTGTATATTTTGCCAATGTTCACTCCCGCCTGAGATATGCATAATATTTGGGGAAACACATCTTATAGTTCACAGACTTTCAGATTACAAAAAGAATGTACGAATAATAAGGCAATCCAACCCACGTGATTCTTGTAAGTCACTCTTTATTAATCTAGGAATTTTACCATTACCTTGTCTCCTGATTTACGAATCAGTAGTTTTTGTCAAAATGACTTACTTAAGGACGGAATATATTTTCAGCAACGCGATGACTATAAGTATACACACGACGTAGTAATCATATTCACCAGGTGGCAGTATCAAACAGCTCACTACAAAAAATTCCCATACAATTCATGTACATTACTCTAAAAACACTTGCCAGAAGACATTAAACGATTAAATTCAATAGAAAAGTTTAAGTCCCAAGTAAAATCTTTTACTGCTGCCATAACTGTTTCTATACAATTCGAGGACTATACCGAGCCATCAAAAAGGAAAGTAGAATTAATTTTAACAATGATAGTTAATGTTAATTATTTATCATTGGACTATATAATTCTAAAGAACCTGTAACAAGTATTGTACCACAGTTTTCTGATTGATGGCCCCCATCTCGATCAGGTTTTTCGTCCAGTTTCCCTGATCCTTGAGCAAATGCTGAGATGGTCCCTGTTTTGCTTCTGGACATAAATGTAACTCATTATTCTGTGCAGTCTTCTGAATTTCAGTGGGAATATAGTTATTCAAATTATCGTTTTTCCATATTATCGCGGCAAAAAGTATATCTCTTTCATGAAGAATATGAGGGTCAGCGGTAGGAATTTATAGCTAATTTACCTCTGAAAATATATTTTATTATATAAGAGCGAATATTTTTGTCAACAAAACTCGAAAAAAACTCTCTTTTCTGTATTCAAAATTCGACTAGAATATGGTTTAGGATAGAGACCACAGAATTATGAAAACGTGCACAAAATTCACTTCTCCCCATAGCTCGTCATACGCAGTTTTTAACTGTTTTTGACGTAAATAAATTAATAAATAAATAAATAAAAATGTATGTACGAAATGTATGTACAATTGTATGTACGTAATGTATGTACGAAATGTATGCACGAAATGTATGTACGAAATTTATGAAGAAAACGTAAAGTAGGTACGAAATATATGTACGTAATGTATGCACCAAATACATGTACGTACGAAACCACGTAACAAACTAAACGTATTGTATATCTCTGTATCAATAATATTTGTAAATTAACATCATTTATCAATTTTAAATCTCTCTCACTCTTCAAAGTACTTATTAATATTATTTCAAACCACAAATTATTTTTCGTATTTAATCCTTTTGTACGAAAATACAAAAATTTAATAGAGATGAATATCAACGTGGCTCACGCCCGTCTGAACTCAAGCGATGGAAGATGTGAATGGTCAAACAGAACAACAAATAAGATCCCGCACCTAATTATATTCTTAATCGAACAACGAGATCGTAATCTTATTATCAATATGAACTCTTCAGAAACATAAGACAGTTATCACCAAAGTAGTATTATGGTATTTTATAATATTGCATAAGTGTATTATAATATTCGATAAGCATACTATAATATTCCTTAAGCATATAATAATATTCTATAACTATATTAAAATATTCCATAATATAGAATCAAAGAACCAATCATCACAATTCAACTTAACTAATTTATTTTATTCTCTACTCTCCCCAACCAAATACAAAGGGTTTGCTATTTTCAACATTTCGTTTAAAAATAAATTTTATGATGTTTGCTTTAAATGAAATGTACTGGGTCCTAGATGTGCTATCAATAGCTCTTATTAGCATGTTTCTATATTATAAACACTAAATTTTATTAATACCACAAAGTTAATTAAATGAACGCAAACCTCCGTCATTTTTCATTGCGTCATATTTGACACCAATTGCATTATTTAGTAGTCTTGACTCTCTTGTTGTGTGAGTTACAACTGATTTATCAAAAGCAGTCTATAGTAAGCCAAGCAAAGATAGAAAGCTTTTGGAATTCGAAGATTGAATGTTTTAAAATGTAAAGAATGCCGCGTGTACACGTAATGTCAGCAAACTTTTGAAACATGTATATCTTTAGAAAAATTTTATTTATAAATGCGTGATGCATTACATATTTAAGTTAGGGCGAATAGCAGAATTTCCTGCTAGAGTTCACAGCGACATGCATATACATTACTAGTAAATATAAACATTCAATTCCATTTTCAGAAATGTTAAATTCTGTGTTCGTGGTGAATTGTGATTGTAATGTTCCAGAATTGATAAACATTCCCTATTATGATTTAATTAGTCTTGGAGAATTCGTACTGGACGATTCTCTACAGTTCTTTTATGCAATGTAATTGCAAGTTTCAGCCAGTTAATATATTATCATAAGAAATTATAAATTATCTATATAAAGATCTGTAGTTTCTTATCATCCCATAGAATCATTGAGCCTTTTAACTCAAAAGTAAAGTTCAATTGATAATCCAGAGACAGTGACTGCTGCGCTGCGCACACATTTCACTTCAGCCTCCAATTAAAAGATTAATGATATTCTATCTTTGCAAGATCAAAATTCTGCGATCATTCAAATCATCAGGGGGCAGGTACGACTTCATATAAACTCAAGAAGACGTGTTATTGATAAACGGACAAACAATGATATTTGTTAATTCTTGAAACAAATAATCAATATAAACAAATAAACAAACTTATCGAGTAATTCAACCGTCATTAAATAAAAAATAATCTTTTTATTATGCGCATGTCGCAAAAAAATTAATAGAAATTATTACTGAAACTTACAACTACTTCGTTGGTAACCCACGAAGCGTTTGTCCCCAAGCATTTTTTGAAATTTTTTTGAAGAACCCTCCAAAATTAAATTATCGATTTCAAATTCAAGAGGCCGCGACATCAGACTGATAAATCGGGGAATATCAATTTTGGAGAAAATCGACTGAACGGTTTATCTGCTAGCGTTGTTCACAGACGGACAGAAAACCGTGTAGCCGTCAATTGACTTTCGGTATCGAGGACCTACAAAATATGGATTCTGGCTACACCCCGTGTTAGGAGATTTTTTTCTAATTTAGAATTGGATTTATCTCCTTTTTCTTTACCAGGGCCCTGTAGAAAGAGTATTTTCTGCCAAAAAGTCGCCGTTTTTCGCGCAGCCAACTTTCTCTACTATTACTTTTAAATCTACTACTCCGTAAGGAAAGAAAGTAAAAATGTAAGGAGTACTCACTTTCTCAATCAACACTCGATGGCCATTCGCCACAATGATCAACCATAACGGTGTTTTGCTAGGTGATTATCTGCTTCCAGGATTTGTCAGTCTAAACGGGTTGTCATGCAAGTGGTTCGTTCGTCCAGTCGAAGTTGATTGATTGATGATGATTGATTGATTCGGTTTCCGGGCGCGTCAATACTTAGGTTATTAGTCCCGTAGGTTAAGTGCGTGCTTTTTCTCGGAGGTTTGGCGGTGATCTTTTCCCGCTGGATGCGAGATCTGGTGCCGACCTACCATCGACTAGCGGGGTTTTCCACTCAACAGGTATCTCCACCAGCGGGGTACCGCCCCAGCCGGGACAGCTGTAAGCTCCCGACCGGTCTCCCGGTGTGTGGTAGTGTAGGTATGTTCGTGTAATGTTTGTGTAAGAGGAGAGGATAGGACAAAGAAGAGAAGGAAAGATGGCGCGGTCCGTGGCCCGTTTGTAAGGGTACTGCTCCGGCATTCGCCTGAGTTGATCGGAGAAACTACGGAAAACTACCGATGAGAGCAGCGGCCGCTAGAATTCTCCTCCAGACAGCGAATGAATTCAGACTAGTGTCGAAAATCCTGCCACCGTAGGACTTCCCGGTCAGAGGGACTGCAGTAACATCAGTTGATGCCCTGAGCCACCTATCCGGTACGTCCAGTCGAAGGAAGTGCCGCTGTGGGCGCTGTTGGACAGACAACGTCCTCCGGCAGGGCGGCCGGTTTTATTTGTTGCGCTGAAAATGTGTATTGCGCGCTATTAGATTGCGTTATGTAAATGAGTAATCACCGCATTGGTGACATAATTTATTGCTTCGACCTAACAAAGCTTTGATTTGTAACTGGCGCTACCAATTTTGAAACGAGAATGGAGCAGAATCAATACACAGTAACCCAGATTGGAACAGAGAGAATTTTCGTGATATCTGAAGTGTTAGTGGACTTCCTCTGTTTAAACTCTCCCAATGACAATACTTTATGTTCATTCACTTTTAATGCGAAAAAGAACTGCCTAACTTCCTACTAATAAGAAGAATTGTGAAAATTGTAATAGGTTTTAACAAATTTCCTCATTGAATTTGATAGATTTATTAGTATAAATGCGGAATGATATTCTGCGAAGGCTGTTCGTTCTGGTTGTACGGAGTAAAGTGAGAAAGAATTCCGGAAACAACTTCTCAAATTCTTATATTAATGGTGCGAATAAATATGATTCTGATTTTTTGCTGTCCTACCTAGAGAAAGGAAAGTTTCGAAGGAAAGAGGAGAGAAGTTTTTCTTGCCGGCCAGCTTGAGGTTCTACAACTGCCTCAATTCACAAGCGTCATCGTTGAAAATAACCAAATTGTTATGCAAAATTTATTCAGAAAGAAACAAATTATCGTTACGACACTTCCAAAAAAAATCTGTGTCCAAATAAGGAAATAAATCTTCAGTAGAAAAAATGGAGTGTTTTCTAAAAGAGCTTCTTTAATTCACTTTGGAAAATAAAATGAATCTAAAGGTTTCCGTTAGTATGCTGAAGAACAAATCCACTTTGAAGTGTAGGAAGTCCGCAAAGGGAAATCATATCCTTTATGTAATTTGCATTATATACACACAATTACAACAGTTCCTATTTCCTGATCATTGAATGAACGATTGGAAACTACGATTTATAATTTAATAATTTAAAAATAATATTTATAATGTATATATGTACTAGGCGCAACATCCCGTGAACGGGCTCAGGTCCTACCGGCGACGTCCCTGCCTCGCGACCATGGGTTGAGAGGGTACGTATGGTTAGCACGTAGACATCCCCCGCCGTATTCGATATTCTCAAACTAAGAAGTGAATTTTCTCATCGTCACACAGCAACATATACTGGGACATTGCAAGGAAAACGCACACTATAGTCTTGCCTCGACTCGGAATCGAACTCCAGGCTGCGTACTGGAAAGCGAGCATGCTGACCAAGAGCTGCTTAAATTGTAATAATCGTCTCCTGTATATTTCAGTAGTATACCTTTGGGCTCCGGCTCTCACACGCAACCAATCTTTATCAATGAGGGCTCTAAAGAAGGAGAATTTCACGGAGACTTGACGAATGTCACTTTGACTTTGAAAATATGAAGGATTTGTTTGAAAAAAGACATCTAAATATTCATTCTAATGCAACCCGCCACACACGTCAGCGGTTTTTATCGATAACTCCTAAACAAGGCATTCTAAGGCCTTAAAAACTAAAATTTTGAGGCCAAAAGTCTCAAAGAAGCGTTTTTCACACTAAAGTCTACAAGATGCGATATTTCTGGACATTCAATAAAATTTTCGTTTTGGCGCTTCAATACACCAATGCCACCTAAATATTTCAGCCCTTCTTGCTGGTATCCATTTCTGTGGCAACACGCTTAGAAGGCTTAGATTCTTCAAATCTTATATTTACGCTTTCTGTATACACCGTGGTTTGTGCAGTCTAATTAGGTTTATTTGCATAATCATTCATTCAAGATTTGCTATCCAGCAACAACTGGAAGTACTATATAGTTGCTTGATACCTATGAAAATTGTTTCTTTGCGTGTAGTGAAACTATTCAATTAACGTTCTGCCATGGTCTGTAAGTGCTGTGTACTTAATGTGGAGGGTTTGTGGTGAACAATGAAGAGTGAAGACTTGTGTGTGTGTTTTACCTGTACCGATATTTTCGTATTATTCTATGAAATATTCAAGTCAGCGGGTTCAGACGCGTAGCTTTCTCAAAAGAAAAAGCTAATATTTTGTGACTTCACTGACAAAGAATATTGAATAATTACTTCAAATGTCTTTAAGTGAGTGTTGGGAATTGTTCCGAGAAAATTCTCCATGATATTGAATAAATATTTATTGAAAATTTCTTTTACACATTAATTGCATTGTTTTTTTTTTATTTGCTATTGTGTTAGGCATTGCAAGTTATTTATAGATTTTTAAACAAATAAACACGTTTCGTTAACGCTTAGAATGAAAATAGAAGGATAGGGATGAAAGTGGGGTCTAATATGCGAGAGTTCTCGCACGGGTACGCGGAGGTAGTGGGGGAAAACTTGTGCTATGGCACAATACAAGGAACAAAACTTTTTAAAGTAGCTAATGTAAAATAGCTTAAATAAATGGAGAACAAAAATCAAAACGCGCCAGCCTAAATTACTGTGTGAATTAATTAAAAAACGCGTAAATTTTAAATTATAGAAAGAAAAGCGTAAGTCAATCGACAACTGCCAACGATCGCCAGTCCAAACGCACGATTTAAATGTTGGCGGTATCTGGAAGTATGTACATCAACGCCCAGCTGCAAACTCATATTGTAAATAATACACAGTTTGATATTAACTCAAGCTGTCAGTTCGTTAAGATATTCAATATGCAAACATCGTTTGAGCAAACTTCCCATGTACCGAAGTGAAGTCTAAGCCTACTAAATTGTTTCTAATTGCAAACAAATGGTATTAAGTAACTCAAATGTGAAAATATAATTGATTACTTTTTG
>JAHLJT010009436.1:162644865-162705680 GCA_031308135.1 Acheta domesticus
TAGAAGTTACTAGTAAAAAACAGTTATAAATTGTCTAGATTGTGTCTCTTAAACTGTATCTTACAAATCAAGAGTCAGTTGAACTAAAGAACTATCTAGGAAGTTAAAAATTGTTCCTGAAATTGTGATTTTATAAAGATATTTCAGCCGATTTTTTAAAAGCCATCCCCCTATAACAATTGTCTCTGAACTATTGTATTGCGATATGTATTTCTGAGTCACATTAGACTGAAATAAATTAACTTTCAAGTCGATAAATCTTTGTGTCATGTTGCTAGAAAAACTGATTTCAATCTGATACCATAATTCCCATCGCAATTCTTCGTTGTTTGAGTGATAAAGTATTCCTCCTCCGTGTTTATTTTGAACCAAATTCCCTCCCAGACGTTTACGGAAACCTTTCAGTGCGTTAATAAATACAATCCTTCCACCATCTTCCTTGTTTTCCATAACCGCATTTGCACGGAGGGCCGGAGAGGCACACGCGCGCTTTCAAGGGCCGGCGCCCACTCGACGCGCCCCGCCCCCGCGTGTTGGCGGTGCAATTTTTCGCCGCGCTAATCCAAATGGACGCACGTTTCAGCGCCCCGCCCCTCCACGCCCCGTCCCCTCCACGCCCAACACCCGGGGCTCCGCGCCGCGCATCGCGGCTCTGCCCGCCGCCGCGCCGGCCTCTCGCTCGCTGTTGCCGTATGGCGACCTCACATTCCTCTCCTCGTCGTTTTGAGTTTCGTTTGCATCCCAGGCTTTTTCACTGGACTGCAACACATTACGAAGACACTAGATCTCACCTCAACCCACCTCCTTTCTTATTCTGTCCCATTTCCCCCCCCCCCTATTTCTGTTCCTAGCGCTTTCACTGTTTCATTCCTATTATAAGTAGTGAAGTAAAAAGACAGATACGGAGTAGAGATGAGAACACTGTTTATCTATATTTAATACCTATTTGTTTACTTGCATTTTTTATCTCTTAATATTTTTATGTATTGTTTATTTTAATTTTTATTTTTGATTAACTGCCACCGATCGTACGCTGATTTGTACTATTAAGTTGTTGTTGTTGTTGTTATTATTATTATTATTATTATTATTAACACAAGATTGTGCACTCAATAAACAGCAGGGAAGTTAAACACTTCAGTTAAAATTTGTTTCTCATTGTTTTATGAAAATAAGACAACGCGGGAGAATAGTGACTGAAAACGAGTCATAGAGATGATTAGCTCTGTAAAGAAGGTGTCATTTATTAGGTTTTCCCTATATTACAACCAAGTGAATGCAGTAAATTATTATATTTCTCTTACTCTTTTCCCGTCACCGCCTCTCCACTGCCCGTCACGTTTTTCCTTCACCACCGTCGCAGTTCCAGTACAAGCGAAGATATAGCTCCTTAACAGCCACATCACCACCTTGCAAATATTTTTACATCGGCCAACTCCCCCCTCCCCTTCCCCCCCACCACCACCCCCTCCTCCCGAGTGTTTGCCCGCGGGCGGCGCCGCCACCGTTGCCGCCTGGCGCTCGGCCCTCGACGGGGTGCAGTTGTGTGGAGCGCCACCAGAGCGCGCGCTCGCCCGCTCGACCCTTAACGTTTGTTCCGTGGGCGACGGCCACTTGTACCTCCGCGAACAGCCGGTGGAGAGCGGTCCGCGCAAACGCTCCAAGCCCCGCCCCCCCCGCCCTTTCCCAGCCCCGCCCCACCCCGCTCTTCCCAGCCCCGCCCCTCCCCCGCCCTTCCCCGCCCCGCCCCTCCCCTCCCCACCCCGCCTACCTCACTCCGACCCGCCCTGTCTGCCCCGCCCCGCCTCGACCCGCCCCTCCCCATTTCGTCTCGCCGTGCCGCTCCACCGCGCTCCGCGCCGCCCCACCCCACACCCCTCCCCTCACGCTCCCGCCCCTCCACGCCCCACGCCACCACTCCTCCACGTCCCCCCATGGCCCCCGTTCCTCCACGCCCCTCCGCACCAATTCCCGGCCCCTCCCACCCCACCCCGCCCCTTCCCGCCCCACACCATCCCTTCCCACATTCGTTCTTTTGCCAGCATGCGCTCGAGGCGGCCGACAGCTCCGTTTGCACTTCGGCACTAGCCTCTGGCAATCGAAGTGCACGGAACGTTGTATTTGGTATTCCGAGATGCCATTCCGACATCGGTCGTGTGAATTTGGGCATATGTTGCTTTGCTTTTATATGCACTTTGATTTTTCCATTGAATCGTTCTTTTAGTTTTATTTATTCTTTAACTGGTCTGCAAATAATGTTATCCGTGCTCAATATTTTTCAGTCTCTAACAGTTATGAAGCAACCAGAATTAATTTATTTACTAGTCATATTCATGTTGTATTCTCTACAAATACAAATACTTGCACTTCTGATCTGTTTTACTTTTATTATCTCTTCCTGCAGTAGGAAGAGATAATAAAAGGAAAACAGTTCGTTTGTTTTATTCAACACGTGTGTTCTTACAGTGAATATATAGCTTACAAAATAAAAATAGGAAAAATACAGATAAAATAAATAAGAAGATACTAAATTAATACTTTAAGACCTGGTGTAAATGATTAGAAAACAACTCTGATACAATTGACCTTATGAATACGATTTTTCTCAGTAAAGTCTTCTTCAGTAATGGTTCCTCATTTGAACAACACTTCAAAGAAGTCTGGTTTATCCCACACTACATCACTTTTTATGTAGTAGGCATTGGCATACTGCCTTCCTCTGAGTGCTTGTTGATGTATATGTAACTAATAGTTATAGTGTTTTAACTTTGTTTTGCTCAAGATTTTTGTATGCATATTCGTTATGTATTATTGTTACTACTCTTTCCTTTTTCAATCGTGTAAAGAATCTAACAATCTGTATTATTGTACCTTGTACTAAATTTGTAAACTTCCATTAATCATGAATGTATTAACTGTTGTAATGCATATTTTATGAGTCGCTAATAACCTAGCTGTCGATGCGACTTTAAATAAACAAACAAAGTCTTCTTCTTGGAATCTAATTATACACACTCAACAAAAAGATTTCTATAAATAATTTCATTTCTTTGACAGTGACATCACCCAATCTAACTTTTTGCCTCATACCACTTAGTAGGCCTTTATTCTACCAACAATTCTATTGCATGATAAAAAAACAAATATTTTAGTTAGCAAAGGTTCGTTAAAAATCTCTTGAGCTACTGGCCACTCCCTTTCAATTAATGTTTTTAATTGGCCTTTATTCCATTAAAAAATGTCATGAGATACACTAAGAAATTTCATTTGAGAATTTACACTAACGTTCATTGCAAGATAGTATGAAGACTGTTTATGCAAAGGTTCTCTATACAACCATCGATTGCATCATAATTTACATTGAATAGCTCCGTGGCAGCATTCAGCTGCGATCCAGAAAAAGTATTGGGTGAAACAGACTGTGTTTTCGTCTGCAGAGTCCTCATCCGTGCCATGTCCAGTAACGTTCACAGGGTTCATTATTGCAATGTCCGTTTCATGTGGTAATTTGTCATTGTTATTACCATCATCCTCAAGTATTGAGAGCAATAAATTTAGAACAAAACCACTGGAAGTACGAATTTTTGCATAATCAGCAATCTAAGCTAACTACATCATCATAAGGGTAATGTACCCTCAGATGCCTACTGTCCTTATAAAAGGACACCCAACTTTGCGAAATAATTTCGTCTACATATATTGTAGTATTACACATTTCATACTCAGAAGTAAATATATGCAGTTCTGGCATAATAATAAAGTGGATTAAATAATTAATATACATGCCAATATTACACAACTTACCTCTCAAGTTTGCAATGCGACGAAAACGACATGCCTACCGAGACGCCTGAATTCATCTTTCAAAATATGAAACTGCAACATCCGATAATGCGTAGGATGGTGAAAAGTATTGTTCTGAGTCCCTTTCACTGACAGAAAATTTTCAGAACTAGCCTCGAAAAAGTTTTATAGTTATTCTGTAACGAAAAAAATAGAGGGGACGTTATGTCCTTCTGTAAGGACAGTGGGCATATCTGGGTTAAATCAAATTATTCACCATATATACCGCACGAATCTATAATAAATAACACTCGCTCATCCGACCCACCTAACAGCAACTCAACCAACCCAACCGGAGCCTCCTCCGGCATCCAACCCGTTGTAAAATCTGTACCGCGCTATTACATGCGCTCTTCCCTCCCCGATGATTAGGCCTTCTATTGTCGGTCGCACCGCCGCGCGCGTGCGTCGCGAAACAATGCGGCCGCAGAGAGGGCCTCGCGTGCTGTCCGGCAGCGTCCGCCCTGTCCCGCCGCGGCGCGGCGCGCTCCTCGGCTCACGCGAGGCGCGCGGCAGTAAACAAAGGCGCCGCGGGGCGCGCCAATGCGCCAATGGCGATGGACGGATGGCGTTGCATTTAACGCGGGATTTATTTGTTTGCGGCGGCGGTGGCGGCGGTCGCCTTGCCGGTCGATGGCTTGTCCGTTGTCGTGGGCGTGATCGACGCGCACCCCTTGCCTGGCCGCGGCG
The DNA here is from genome assembly GCA_031308135.1 of Acheta domesticus. NCBI lineage: Eukaryota > Metazoa > Arthropoda > Insecta > Orthoptera > Gryllidae > Acheta > Acheta domesticus. The sequence goes on from JAHLJT010009436.1 coordinate 162,649,399, forward strand.
TGCCGCAGGGCTCACTCTCCGTCCCGCGCGTGCAGGACGGCAGGACGGGCTGCCGCAGCGCTTCAAGTGGGGCGTTGGCTTTCTTGGTAGTTTCTAGTAATTGTTGTACTGTATGTCTACACACATACACGCATATATATATATATATATATATATATATATATATACACACACACACACACACAAGCTGGTACCCGGCGCATTGCTGCCGCAGAGGAAATAATTGAGGAAATATTCCTCTCCCTCGTCTCTTTCCCCCTCTCTCATTCTCCCCACTATCTCTCTTTTCCATCTGTTTCTTTTCCCCCTCTGTGTCTCTTTTCTCCCTCTGTCTCTTTTTCCCTCTCTGTGTCTCTTCTTCTCCCACTCTCTGAACTTTCCTGCTCTCTGGATTGGTTTAATTTGAATATATCCTTGCTTACCATTGGCTACTTACGATGCGGATAGACATGAGTGAAATAGTCTGTGTAATAATTTTTCTAGTTTATCAAGAACCCCGCATTGCCGCGGTATTTATCATAATTTTGTATTAAACAGAAAATGAAATTCCATCTATTCCCGCCCTGTGGCAGAGCCTACTCCTATCTATTCTACCGTATATTCCCTCCACGCTATCAAGCCTCTATGCCTTGCTCCAATTGGAAAAAACCTTCTACACACTACAGCACTTCTCACTAAAAAACATTTCAATTTTAGTCCTATTGGGGTTCCGACCCCAAACTCCTTTCTCTATATAACTGAAAATAATGAACAAATCTAAAGTAAAAAATTAAATGCATGTACTTACGTTATTCTTTTTGTGGAATTTTATGTATTATATACCAAAACTTACAATAACTTGACACATTATAAATCTTACTCTTTTTCATATTTTTTTCTTCTCGCGTATTTATATAGAAAGTTTGAAATTGATCTTACCGCATCAATCGACGGTTAGAAATAATTAAAGTAATTTTAATTGAATTCTAGTACCTGTTTTAGGATCCTTGAGAAGTTGTGGCCGACCAAAAGGAGCCATTAACCACTTATGCGATTATAATATCTCCAAAAATCCGAGATCACAGTGAATCCCGGCTTGACAACACTTTTTGTCTTATTTAAAATAGCAACCTTCAAAACCAGCGTTGTCACACATTAAATTCCTCCAAATACCCATTTACCAATACTATTTTACTTTAATTGTATTACTCGTTCACTTTACATTTGCAGACGGAGCGCTGCGATCTGTTTACACGAGGTCACCGCCGACTGAATGAGAAACGCGCGACTGCAGTAGATACTGACCGTTTAATATGACATAGATGGCGGTGAGCAGCACACAGAACCTCGGCGGGGCAAGAACATAACCTTTAAGCAGTAGATAAGTGCAAAGAAAAAATAAAAATATTGTACGGGAATGTTGTGAATAGCGAGTGGTGTGACCTATTTTATTGTATATTACCTCAATTATTTAAGGGCGCGACTCCAGCTTACTGTCAGAAAGACATAATTCGTCAGCTGTGTCCGTAGCGCTTGTTCTGTCTTCGGAGACAGCTGATTGCTGAATGCTGATTGACATCGGGACCATTCGTGTATTCTCGGTTGAGTGTTCGGGCCTTCACTTTCCAAACAACATTAGTTCCTAATTCTGCCGTCTGCAAATGTAAAGTGAACGAGTACTGCCGTTTTACTAAAAACTGTATTAATGCCAAACTGTCATCAATATTTAAACGTTCCTTCAGCACCCAAAGGTAATCCCACTCTCTACTATAATAAAACACTTCTCTGAAGCATGCATTCCTCCATCGTTTCAGAATAACAAGTAAATCGCACTGTCGCTCGTCTAACGCAATGAAAATCAATATTCAAGTCACTTTTGTAAATAAAGCGAAAACAACTACTACTATTACACTAAAACAAATATTTATGGTTAGACCACTGACTGTGAAAAATAAACAAACAGTCCTCTAAATACACAATCCTTTACATTGATGAAAACAGTAGAAGATCTCAGACCTCATCCTCTGGTGGCGCGCAGCTAAACTATTGACATTGATCCACTATTGAATCTGTGATGTAAAGCCAGGCGAAAAATGTCCGGAAAAGTAATTATTTTGTGAATATAGTAAGGTTTGCGATTGTAAATCATAGCCTATGTTACTGCAGACCTTTAAAGGAAGCTAAAACAAAAGTTTCATCGGTATTGGTTCAGTAGATTCAGAGATTATCGCGCTGTAAGTCAGTGCAGTTCTGTCTTTATATATAATATATATATATATAATATATATATATATATATATATATTTATATTTATATATATTAGCTGACCCGGCAAACGTTGTTTTGCCATATAAATTATTCCTAGGATTATTTTAGTAGATAAAAATGACTAACTTATTGTCAGTGTTCGAGGATGTGGTATATATGAGATGAAGAGGCATGGAACGCTGTGAACGATGATGCAACATAAAAATAACACAATACCAAACATTTATATTTGAAATTTATTTTAATTATTCTTTTTAAATGATGTACATAGCTAATTATAATAATTTTACTAAAAGCAATATCAATCCCTCAACGCAATATAGTGTACAATATTTTTGTTATCCCATCTTTAGCTAACACAAATAAACTGGATGGTTTGCCCACTCGAGAGCTTGCCACGTATAATTGACCGTGTGAAAAACGTGGTGTGCCCCAATTTTAGGCCCGATAAACAGATTAACAGATATCGTTTGGCCTTGAGACGGCATGTGAAACTTCCGTTTGCAGAGTTTTAAGTTTGAAAATGCGGATTTACTAATATAATTTAAAATTAGAAAAAACATTAATAGTTCGTATATATACACATGTATATACATTGTAGTGATACCGAATCCATTACGTCTGCGAGCCTGAGAATTGCTCCGCGTCGCGCGACAGAGGGGTCGACGGCGGCGCCAGGGTTCTGTCAGGCCACCCGCCGGACCCACCCCCAAAAATTCGTCACACCCAAGTGTCCCGCGGCCTGGGGGTCTTCTCGTGCACGCGGCACTGCAGTACTTTTCCGCGGCGCCCCTCGCCCTCGCCATCCTCCCTTGAGATTTTCGTTCCCCCCAGTCATTAATTTCTGCCCCTGTTTGACAGAAAATTGAATCGAGAGAGAACGAGTGCAGGTTTCTCTCTCATTTCTCGGCTCCAAAAACTTCCGATGATTGGGCGGAATTATTCTACGACGCAATACCCTTTCGCCAATAGCCGCCGGACGTAGGCAAAGCTCTGAGGGAATTTGGTGGGGGAAGGGAGGCTCGAAGGACTTCGTGCAGGAGACGGTCAGAACAGAAGGTGTGAGGCCATCACAGAGAGAGGGTGTGAGGCCGTCACAGAGAGAACGTGAGAGGCGGTCAGGGGGACGAGACGTTATTGTGGAGGCGCCCGGCGTCGGAGATAAAGTTTTGTTTCTTAGTTGGACTTATAAGAAAACGTTGAGTTTTCGAGGAGAATTTGTGCGCGGTTCTTAAATAAGTGTAGACCGCGGATTGTGAAAAGTTTTATTGGCATTCTAATAGTTCAGAAAAAGTATGACTTGTGCTCGTGTTTGGAACATTATCGTGGAACAATTTGATCATTCGCGAACTTGCTACGAACTCTAAAGTACCGTGCGGTGAACCGAAAGTGACAAGGTCATTCAACTGAGCAGACATTATCTGATCATTAGCGACAGTAAGTGAGCGGCGCTGTGTGTTGGGCCAGCACCCCTATAACCCCGCCAGCCAGCTGACGGTCCGAGGTCGTTCAACTCTGGTTTGTTGTGCACGCCGCCCCGTTAAGGCGGTATCTTTTTCGTTCTTTTGGCGCGCCCGTGGTCGAAAGGCATAAACAGTTTGGTGAACAATATTTAATCACCTTTGACCGGGCGACGAAGAGAAGATTCCCGGCCGCGCTTGGCTGTCAAGAGGGAATCAGCGTAGAGGAAAATACTGTTCTTTTTACTGTAGTCATTTTCACTTTTCAATTTATTTTATTATTTTATGTGTGCATGTCATATTTTGGAATTGGGGAAAGCGGAGCATGCTCGCCGACATGAGTGGTAAAATCTTGCAATTTTTTTTATTAAATAATGGCCACCTGTTTGTTAACATGAGTGAAAGTCTCTTATTTTACACCGGCCACCAACTTCCTCCATCTTCATCAATTTAGGCAAGCCTTTCTACCGACTGAGCGAGCCGGCTACCACGTCTACGGCGCACAACCGACAGACGGGTAGTCGCAATATATATATATATATATATATATATATATATATATATATATATATATATATATATATACGGACTGTCGTCATGAAACAAAAATGTACTTTATTTGTTATCAATGCAATGGTAAGGCAGTCTGGGATACATGCCAGAGACCGAGAGCGTACAAAATGTGTAGACGTTGTAGCGACTTAAAGGCTGGGACCTATTTGAATTTTGGTTCCAGTCCATGGACCGACACTCTACAGTCAAACATGTTTCACGTAGCACGTTACTATCCCGGGAAGTTATACTCGAAGTTTCGTTTTGGAAAGTCTGTGAACCTGAATTTGCACTTTCATTTTTGTCGACAGTTCTTCAGAGGAATCGGGCAATGTGCAAGTTTTAATATCGGTCCACCGACCGAAGTTAGTTGAGAAAACAGGCTCATATTGATGCAGCGCCTCGCAACATTTATAACATTCGTCAGTAACAAAACACTTTATAAGGACCTAAAGATCTCAACCATTGCGGACGTCATTAGGAAATTAAGCCAGGAGTATTTGAAAAAACTAAATGAACATGGAAGTCATCTATCAATTGATCTAGTGGACAATAGTCAACACGTTCATAGACTGAAACGTCAACACATATTAGAACTGACACACTGCTACTTTAATCACTAATGAAACAAAACCACTCTAAATGTAAACAGTAAGTATATGCAATAATGTTATTTGTGTAAATTCAAACCATTTACTAAATGTTCTTCAAGAACGGATTGTAAATTTTGCAGATGTGAAAAAAATCGTTGTTTGTGAATGTTCGTTTAATATATTTAATTATTAAATATTATTACTGTTATTATACTATAATACTATTTTAATATTATAATATGAAAATCAAGAGAAAAAATATCTGAAACGTAATTGCTTTTTCAACAACAAATATACAATATACAAATATATCGTAATATAACTAGCTGAACGCGTATGATTACCCTGTGCGAAAGAAAGACCCGAAGGAAAGTTAAACAGAAAAGTACTGTATAGTGTACCCGTTACGGAAAATCAAATTCTCCACCATATTGTAACACGTAGTTACGTAGTTTTTTTTCAAGCCTAACGACTTGTGAGTTTACAAAGTCCGGAATAATATAATCATTACTCACTGTGAACACAAAGTTACATAAACATTGTGGAAATGTAGATTTGCGAGTAAATTTTGATTGTGAAGCGAATTGAGAGTGTTTACTAGCAATAATTGATGTTGGATTACCACGGTTAGTTTCCAGTCCAAGCTACTTGTTCCTCAAACGAGGAAGTCTGCAACCCCAATGTCCGTGAACCAGAAGCTAATGTTTTAAAATTGTGCTAGTGCAACATGGACAGACACGCAAACATTAAAAGAAAAGGCCATAGTCTTGAATCGGGACGGTCTGACAAATATTGATCAACTAGCAAACCATTTATCATTCTTGAAGATTTCAGTAATCACAATTGCTGGGGATCCAACAGATTTGATCACAGGGGAAAAATATTTGGTGATAGGTCGGAAAAATCTGACCATCTGATTATTCTCAACTCCAACCAACTCACTGAATTTCATAGTACTACAGTATTCACCAATAACCTATCCATTCCATCATTTGATACAATACCATCTTTAATGGTAGCGGCACACGAGTGTCAGGCAACGGAGTCTACACATTTTGTATCCTCTTGGTCTCTGGCGTGCACCCCAGATTGCCTTGCCACCACCTTTAAACTGGGAAAAATATAATGGTTTGTTTAGTGAGGAAAAAGTATTGGTAATGCCTGAAGTAGAAGTCGGGACTGAAACCCGCGACCCGTCAGTCCGAGATCACTACGGCACTACTGTCTAAGCGATCTCGGTCACGGGACCGACTTAGTTGGTTTTGTTTTGTATTTCAGCTTGAAATGTTTTTTTTAGTGTAGGTTGTTTATAATTAGTTGTCACTGAAAGCAATACACGAATGACTGTGATTGCACAGTTCTTCGCATGCTATTACAAATGTGTCAACATATTTGCCTATTGTTCTGAAGATATAAATTGCATATAAAATGTAATCACCCCCCCTTCTGCATTGGGAATCGGACCGGTGACAGGTTTTTCATAACAAGAAACACATAACATAATTAAATTTTACAATAACAATTTAATCTATTAAAAAATGAGATGATGGATGAATTTACAATGACTTACACAAAATGATACTTGGCGGCTCAATTAATTTTACTTGTCAATTATTGACTGCCATAATTAAACAAATTAGTACAATGCAATTCTGAATTCAGGCCGCTGGATTTTTTTAGGATTACGCTGATGGCATATGAATTCATCCCTCTGCGGGTTGCAGTCCTTCCGCATTACTGCGGTAACAATTACGACATTACCATGTCTGATGTTTCGAGAGGGAGGCCCCTCAGCTGGCGTCGGCTTCGAGCAGGCGGGGGAGGGTAGCCCCTCGCTCCTCCGTTTTGTCCAAGGGCGACCGCTCCCTCAGCCGCTTCCGTGGACGCCGCCGTCATGTCGTTACCCAGCGATAATCACCCTCCAGGCACCCGGGATGACGTCATGAGCGACAGCTGCGGCGCGTTCCCTTTTTCTTCGAAATTGCGACTCGCGAACAGTTCATGCAAGCGACGCAAACGCGTATGGCGTGCGATCACGATTACTACCGGTTATTGCATTGGTAGCAGGTCACGTTCGGCTATGGTTTCCGTCACGATTTTGGAGACTCGGTCCACGCAACGACTGATGCGGGAAACCTGCATTTACGTCCCCATGTGATAATTGCCCACTAACTAGACGAGTGCAAGTTCTTCATGAGAACTTGAGAGCAATTACTTCTCGCGAAGTTCGACTAGCAGTGTCGGCTCGCGAAGTTATAACAGATGTGTCTCTCGTGGAGCTCTCCCGTCCTGACGAGAGCTCTGATACCCCCCATTACTTTTTCCGGTTTGCTCTGATTGACGGAACTTGAATTTTGGCGGAGTGACGGGGCGAATCTCCGACCAATGTGTATTCTTGTCGCAGACGAAAAATCTCCGTTGAATTCGGAGTCCGTTGGGCCGGCGAGTGTCGGTTTCGCATCGCGGTTCCGCGAAAGTTCGTTGTGGCCTAGTTCCCAAGAGCGGCTCGTGTGAAGAGTCCGTTTGGTTGTAAACATGGAGTGGGTGGTTGTCTCCGGGTCGGTGCTTTGTTGATCGCGCCGCCAAACAAAGCCTGCCCTTCTCCTCCCCCTGCTTTGGGTTGGCGGTGGCGTCGTCCGAACGGGCTGCAGAAAAGGAAAGGCCGGTCATAAACTCCAACCGCCCCTCACTTTGTCCGCTTTGGTGCCGCTGGAACGCGGGCAGAGCCTCTTTTCGTTCTCGTTACGCGTCCGATCGATATTAATTTATAAGAAATTAATAATATTTCGGTCATACTTCGTTTGCGTCGGGTCGTACCGTTTCAAAAAATATATTTAAAAACGTTGAAGCCATGCAATAATGTTATTCGGTCTAGCGGAAGTCTCTTGAAAATGCATTGCCCTGGGAAGCTCTCTTATTAGTACACTCAATATACCAATAGATGACTGCCGTGGCCTTCTTTACCTCTAATTGGACTTTCGAATTAACATTTCTGAGGACAAAACATCTACTTCCTTGCGACCATCTAATGTCAAATGTGAATGCGCAATGTTTGAAGATGAAGCGTTGTTCATCTTGCCAGGAAATAGCGTACTAACTTGCAGACTAATCGGAGCAGATCTGTATATAATTATTGTTTATTTGTGCTAATACATTCAAAACAGAAAATAATAATAATAATTACTTTGAGTGTGCACTGCTCTACACTGAAATTGTATGTTCTGAATATTTGCAATTGTCAAAAGAAGAAATCTGCCTTCAGGAGACGAATACACTTATTTTACCAAAATCTTTCTAAACTATTAACAGTTTCATATTAATGGAATTCCTTTACCAAGAGAAAACGAATGGAAGGGGATCCAAGGCTGCCACCAGAATAAATTGTAATAAAATAGAATGGAAACTTTAATACAGGCAGTCCCACCAATTATGGACCGCCCACATAACTTCTAGGATTCCCTATATCGAAATATAGTTTTCGCTCAACAATGAAGAATCATGACGCAAGTGTTGAGACATGTTTGAAATATTTTTAATTTTCTAGAAATTTAATCATATTTGATTTTTAAATCGAACCGTTTATTTTTCTCAGTAGCCGTAGATAGATCATGAAAAGAGGAATGCAATATTGTGACATGTGTTAATATTTTGTTAGTATTTTTTTGTATAAAAATATACTTTCTGACATGAAATTTTAAATTAAAAGTGCAATTTTTCTTGAACCAGCTGTCGCGACTGTCGCTTTTGGGGAAGGCCTTCGCGGCCTCCCCCCTTCGCTTTTGGCTTTCGCGGCCCCCTCCCCCGCAAAAGTGCTGCCACCATGAAGGCGACCTTCCCTAAAGGCGACAGTTGCAAGAGTTGCTACTGGAAATCTCGCACATTCATTTAATATCACATGTAAGAAAGTATAATTTTATACTCAAAATACTATAAAAACATGTGTTGTATCATTGCATTTGTTTATGATCTATCTATTGCTAGTGAGAAAAATATATGATTCCATTTTAAAAGTCAAAGATGATTTCTAGAAAACTAAAACAATTTCCAACAATATCTCTACGGCACATTACTTGACCCTTGATTCCGCAGAGAGAAAGCTGCATTTCGATTCCGGTAACAGTTTAAAAGTTATGAGGGTGACTCATAATTGGTGGTGGGAACCTGTATACTTTGGAACATATGTTTCATGTATTTATTGATATATTACAATCATTTTCTGCAATTTTGTGTTAAAATATTTTCAGTTTTTTCGGGACGGCAATGTCATAAACCCGATGTTGCACCAGCTACAGAACACCCCGTAACTTCTGAACTGCTCACGATATTGATCGATGACGCGGAATCGTGGGTGAAGTAATAGGCCGTAGAGATATTGTTTGTGATATTTTTAGTTTTCGAGACGTTTTATAATCTTTTAGGATAGTGTTATATTTTTCACCACCAATGGATGGATCATAGAAGAGAGGTATAATAAAGTATCTTTGATTTTTAATTTGATTTTCATTTTAATATAAAATTATGTTTTCTGCTATGGGATATTAAATTAAACGGGTAATTTTTCCTTTAGTGGCCCTCGCAATTGTTGCCTTTGGAGAAGGTGACCTTCTTGCCGCCGAGACTGTTACGGGGAGACGTTTTGCAATGAAAGAGGCATGCACAGCAATCCATGATCTTGGCACACGCGACACAGAAACAAACATCGCTATTAACGATCAGATTGAGATACTTGTTAACATTTATTAATCAGAGATGAACTTTTCTTTTTCTGATTAAAATTCAAAAGCATCGATCACTTCTCACAGCACAGAAATAAAATATTTGTGTAAGAGCTTTTAACAGTTTGTTATATGTTGCTCATAACGCTGTTGGTTTTATTTCAGGATCGTTGAATATTTCAGGTCATTACTGAACCGGAATTCTCCAGCGACGCAGGTGAAATGAGTTTTCTGAGTGAACCTTGAAATGTAAATTGTTCAAGTAATAATAATAATAATAATAATAATAAACATAATTTAACATCAACTGTACTTATAGATTTCTTTCTTTTACATTGCTTTAAATTTTCTTTCTCGCTTTTTATACTTTTTTGTGTATTAGTCCTTTTTATCCTTTTTGCACTAAATTCCTACGAATAGGCAAATTCATTGCCTCTTATAGGTTCTTTCTCACTATTGTCATTTATTTAACTAAGTAAAGAAGTAATACTGAATATATAATAATAATTCGTATTATTATTATTATTATTATTATTATTATTATTATTATTATTATTATTATTATTATTACTAGCGAACCCGTGCGAGAACTCTCGCATGGTAAACCCCACACTTTTCCTATCCATTTGTCTATCCTTTCCACAGACAAGGAGAGGGAAGGAGAGGAACTACTAAAGTACACGGAATATCAAACAAAATAAAATGTAATTGATGCAATTGATGTTGGAAACAAATTTTCAATAAAAGTTTATTCAGCATTATAGAGAGATGTTCTTGGAACAATTCATACTTCTTTAAAAACAACTTTTGAAGAAATTATTCAATCTTCCTTCAGAGTTAACTTTTCTCTTTCCTTGATAGTCACAACAATAATAGAAAATTTTTTACTCTTGAGAAAGCCAAGTAAAGTAGTGCGAAAATACCGGATCGGGAAGTACGGACCTACTCTTTGCACTATTATTTAACGTTCCTTGATTTGTAATGAGGAACCGAGGAGGTTTTGGAGAGTGAGGGTGCCAGCTTGCTGGTGTGCGAAAATTGAAAAATTATTTGTATACTAAAAAGTATTGGATTATTTTCTGCGTTCTTACGTACCTCAAGAAAAGCAATTCCGAGCCAAAAAGTAATCAAATTAATATTTTCACCTTTGAGTACTTAATACCATTTGTTGCAATTAGAAACAATTTAGTAGGCTTAGACTTCACTTCGGTACATGGGAATGTTGCTCAAACGATGTTTGCATATTGAATATCTTAACGAACTGACAGCTTGAGTTTAATATCAAACTGTGTATTATTTACAATATGAGTTTGCAGCTGGGCGTTGATGTACATACTTCCAGATACCGCCAACATTTAAATCGTGCGTTTGGACTGCGATCGTTGGCAGTTGTCGAGTGACTTACGCTATTCTTTCTATAATTTAAAATTTACGCGTTTTTTAATTAATTCACACAGTAATTTAGGCTGGCGCGTTTGATTTTGTTCTCCATTTATTTAAGCTATTTTACATTAGCTACTTTAAAAAGTTTGTTCCTTGTATTGTGCCATAGCACAAGTTTTCCCCCACTACCTCCGCGTACCCGTGCGAGAACTCTCGCATATTAGACCCCACTTTCATCCCTATCCTTCTATTTTCATTCTAAGCGTTAACGAAACGTGTTTATTTGTTTAAAAATCTATAAAAGTAACTTGCAATGCACTAACACAATAGCAAATAAAAATAAAAAACAATGCAATTAATGTGTAAAAGAAATTTTCAATAAATATTTATTCAATATCATGGAGAATTTTCTCGGAACAATTCCCAACACTCACTTAAAGACATTTGAAGTAATTATTCAATATTCTTTGTCAGTGAGTCACAAAAATATTAGCTTTTTACTTTTGAGAAAGCTACGCGTCTGAACCCGCTGACTTGAATATTTCATAGAATAATAACGAAAATATCGGTACAGGTAAAACACAAACACAAGTCTTCACTCTTCATTGTTCACCCACAACCCTCCACAATTAAGTACACAGCACTTACAGACCATGGCAGAACGTTAATTGAATAGTTTCACTACACGCATAAGAAACAATTTTCATAGGTATCAAGCAACTATAATAGTACTTCCAGTTGTTGCTGGATAGCAAATCTTGAATGAATGATTATGCAAATAAACCTAATTAGACTGCACAAACCACGGTGTATACAGAAAGCGTAAATATAAGATTTGAAGAATCTAAGCCTTCTAAGCGTGTTGCCACAGAAATGGATACCAGCAAGAAGGGCTGAAATATTTAGGTGGCATTGGTGGTATTGAAGCGCCAAAACGAAAATTTTATTGAATGTCCAGAAATATCGCATCTTGTAGACTTTAGTGTGAAAAACGCTTCTTTGAGACTTTTGGCCTCAAAATTTTAGTTTTTAAGGCCTTAGAATGCCTTGTTTAGGAGTTATCGATTAAAAACCGCTGACGTGTGTGGCGGGTTGCATTAGAAATGAATATTTAGATGTCTTTTTTCAAACAAATCCTTCATATTTTCAAAGTCAAAGTGACATTCGTCAAGTCTCCGTGAAATTCTCCTTCTTTAGAGCCCTCATTGATAAAGATTGGTTGCGTGTGAGAGCCGGAGCCCAAAGGTATACTACTGAAATAATACAGGAGACGATTATTACAATTTAAGCAGCTCTTGGTCAGCATGCTCGCTTTCCAGTACGCAGCCTGGAGTTCGATTCCGAGTCGAGGCAAGACTATAGTGTGCGTTTTCCTTGCAATGTCCCAGTATATGTTGCTGTGTGACGATGAGAAAATTCACTTCTTAGTTTGAGAATATCGGAATACGGCGTGGGATGTCTACGTGCTAACCATACGTACCCTCTCAACCCATGGTCGCGAGGCAGGGACGTCGCCGGTAGGCCTGAGCCCGTTCACGGGATGTTGCGCCTAGTACATATATACATTATAAATATTATTTTTAAATTATTAAATTATAAATCGTAGTTTCCAATCGTTCATTCAATGATCAGGAAATAAAGGAACTGTTGTAAATGTGTGTATATAATGCAAATTACATAAAGGATATGATTTCCCTTTGCGGACTTCCTACACTTCAAAGTGGAATTTGTTCTTCAGCATACTAACGGAAACCTTTAGATTCATTTTATTTTCCAAAGTGAATTAAAGAAGCTCTTTTAGAAAACACTCCATTTTTCTACTGGAAGATTTATTTCCTTATTTGGCACAGATTTTTTTTGGAAAGTGTCGTAACGATAATTTGTTTCTTTCTGAATAAATTTTGCATAACAATTTGGTTATTTTCAAACGATGACGCTTGTGAATTAGAGGCAGTTGTAGAACCTCAAGCTGGCCGGCAAGAAAAAACTTCTCTCCTCTTCCTTCGAAACTTTCCTTTCTCTAGGTAGGACAGCAAAAAATCAGAATCATATTTATTCGCACCATTAATATAAGAGAATTTGAGAAGTTTGTTTCCGGAATTCTTTCTCACTTTACTCCGGTACAACCAGAACGAACAGCCTTCGCAGAATATCATTCCGCATTTATACTAATAAATACTATCAAAAATTCAAATGAGGAAAGTTGTTAAGACCTATTACAATTTTCACAATTCTTCTTATTAGTAGGAAGTTAGGCAGTTCTTTTTCGCATTAAAAGTGAATGAACATAAAGTAGTGTCATTGGGAGAGTTGAAACAGAGGAAGTCCACTAACACTTCAGAATATCACGAAAATTCTCTCTGTTCCCAATCTGGGTTACTGTGTATTGATTTCTGCTCCATTCTCGTTTCAAAATTGGTAGCGCCAGTTACAAATCAAAGCTTTGTTAGGTCGAAGCAATAAATTATGTCACCAATGCGGTGATTACTCATTTACATAACGCAATCTAATAGCGCGCAATACACATTTTCAGCGCAACAAATAAACCGGCGCCCCTGCCGGAGGACGTTGTCTGTCCAACAGCGCCCACAGCGGCCACTTCCTTCGACTGGACGTACCGGGAGAGGTGGCTCAGGGCATCAACTGATGTTACTGCAGTCCCTCTGACCGGGAGGTCCTACGGCGGCAGGATTTTCGACACTAGCTTGTCAGCTAGCTTGAATTCATTCGCTGTCTGGAGGAGAATTCTAGCGGCCGGCTGCTCTCATCGGTAGTTTTCCGTAGTTTCTCCGATCAACTCCAGGCGAATGCCGGAGCAGTACCCTTACAAACGGGCCACGGACCGCGCCCGATCTTTCCTTCCTCTTCTTTGTCCTATCCTCTCCTCTTACACAAACATTTACACGAACATACACTACACCACCACACATGCCGGGAGACCGGTCGGGAGCTTACAGCTTGTCCCGGCTGGGGCGGTGCCCCGCTGGTGGGAGATACCTGGTTGAGTGGAAAACCCCGCTAGTCGATGGTAGGTCGGCACAAGATCTCGCCATCCAGCGGGGAAAAGATCACCGCCACCTCCCGAGAAAAAGCACGCACTTAACCTACGGGACTAATAACCTAAGTAGTTGACGCGCCCGGAAACACGAATCAATCAACTTCGACTGGACGAACGAACCACTTGCATGACACCCGTTTAGACTGACAAATCCTGGAAGCAGATAATCAACCTACGCAAAACACCGTTATGGTTGATCATTATGGCGATGGCCATCGAGTGTTGATTGAGAAAGTGAGTATTATGAGTACTCCTTACATTTTTACTTTCTTCCTACGGAGTAGAGAAAAAGTTGCTGCGCGAAAAAACGGCGACTTTTTGGCAGAAATACTCTTTCTACAGGGCCCTGGTAAAGAAAAAGGAGATAAATCCAGTTGCTACATTAGAAAAAAAATCTCCTAACACGGGGTGTACCCAGAATCCATGTTTTGTGGGTCCTCGATACCGAAAAGTCAATTGACGGCAACACGGTTTTCTGTCCGTCTGTGAACAACGCTAGCAGCTAAACCGTTCAGTCGATTTTCTCCAAAATTTATATTCCCCAATTTATCAGTCTGATGTCGCGGCCTCTTGAATTTGAAATCGATAATTTAATTTTGGAGGGTTCTTCAAAAAAAGTTTTAAAAAATTCTTGGTGGACAATGGGTTAACAACGAAGTAGTTGTGAGTTTCAATAATAATTTATATTAATTTTTTTTGCGACATGCGCATAATAAAAGATTATTTTTATTTAATGATGGTTGAATTACTCGATAAGTTTGTTTATTTTTATATTGATTATTTGTTTTAAGGAATTAAGCAAATATCATTGTTTGTCCGTTTATCAATAACACGTCTTCTTGAGTTTATATGAAGTCGTACCTGCCCCCTGAGGATTTGAATGATCGCGGAATTTTGATCTTGCAAAGATAGAATAATCATTAATCTTTTAATTAGAGGCTGAAGTGAAATGTGTGACGCAGCAGCCTCTGTCTCTGGATTATCAATTGAACTTTACTTTTGACTTAAAAGGCTCAAATGATTCTAGGGGATGATAAGAAACTACAGATCTTTATATAGATAATTTATAATTTCTTATGATAATATAAATTAACTGGCTGAAACCTTGCAATTACATTGCATAAAAGAACTGTAGAGAATCGTTCAGTACGAATTCTCCAAGACTAATTAAATGATAATAGGGAATGTTTACCAATTCTGGAACATTACAATCACAATTCACCACGAACACAGAATTTTAAACATTTCTGAAAATGGAATTGAAATGTTTTATATTTACTAGTAAGTGTGCATGCATGTCGCAGTGAACTGTAGCAGGAAATTCTGCTGTTTGCCCTAACTAAAATATGTAATGCTTCACGCATTTATAAATAAAATTTTTCTAAAGATATACGTTTTTCAAAAGGTTGCTGACATTACGTATACACGCGGCATTCTTTACATTTTAAAACATTCAATCTTCGAATTCCAAATGCTTTCTATCTTTGCTTGGCTTACTACAGACTGATTTTGATAAATCAGTTGTAACTCACACAACAAGAGAGTCAAGACTACTATATAATGCAATTGGTGTCAAATATGACGCAATGAAAAATGACGGAGATTTGCGTTCATTTAATTACCTTTACGGTATTAATAAAATTTAGTGTTTATAATATAAAACATGCTAATAAGAGCTATTGATAGCACATCTAGGACCCACTACATTTCATTTAAAGCAATCATCATAAAATTTATTTTTAAACGAAATGTTGAAAATAGCAAACTCTTTGTATTTGGTTGGGGAGAGTAGAGAATAAAATAAATTAGTTAAGTTGAATTGTGATGATTGGTTCTTTGATTCTATATTATGGAATGTTTTAATATGGTTATAGAATATTATTATATGCTTAAGGAATATTATAGTATGCTTATGGAATATTATATTATACATATGCAATATTATAAAATACCATACTAGTACTTTGGTGATAACTGTCTTATGTTTTTGAAGAGTTCATATTGATATTAAAGATTACGATCTCGTTGTTCGATTAAGAATATAATTAGATGCGGGAGCTTAATTTGTTGTTCTGTTTGACCATTCACATCTTTAATCGCTTTGAGGTCAGAGGGGCGTGAGCCACGTTGATATTCATCTCTATTAAATTTTTGTATTTTAGTACAAAAGGATTAAATACGAAAAAATTATTTGTGGTTGAAATAATATTAATAACTACTTTCAAGAGTGAGAGAGATTTAAAATTGATAAATGATGTTAATTTACAAATATTATTTATACAGAGATATACAATGCGTTCAGTTTGTTACGTGGTTTCGTACGTACATATATTTGGTACATACATTACGTACATATATTTCGTACCTACTTTGCGTTTTCTTCATAAATTTCGTACATACATTTCGTACATACATTACGTACATGTATTTCGTACATACATTACGTTTTGTTCACACATTACGTACATACATTTCGTACGTATATTTTGGTGCTGGTTGGGATAGTTGTTTGAACTGTAGGCGAGCGAGCGCTCTCGCAAGCGTCGTCATAGCGTCGCGCCCTGCTGCGTTGCGCAAGCAGCCGCTCCCGCGCGGGGCACGCCCCCTCGCCCAGCGCAGGTCGCGCTCCCAGCAGCTGCGCGCGGCGCGGGGGCGTTAGGCGACGAGGGGCGACGCGCCGGCCCCGCTCCCTCCCACCCCCTCCCAGCGGCGGCAGCGGTGACAGAAGCGAGGGTGGGCAGAGTGGTAAAAGGTGGGCAATTGTTGTGGTAGGTAGACTTCGATTGAAACATAGCTGTATTTCGAGGTCACGAGCTGGAAGGGGAGGAACACTGCCGTCCAATCGGAAACATCGTTAGGACTTAAACTTTTGGTATTGAAACTCTTGATTGGAGGGCAATGTCCCTCTCTCCTTCTAGCTCGTGACCTTGATGTGCTGTTATGTTTAAATCGAAGTACAGCTACCACTCCGCCACCCCTGTTGTCACCATCGACGTCCTATACTCCGATTGAAACATAGCTACTGAATTCCAGGTCGTGATATTCATCTCCTTGCAGATTTTCGTTGTTGCAATAAGATATAATATCTGGTGCTTCGTGATTCTCGTCGTTTTATAATACTAACTTTCGCAATGCAATAACAGTACATTTAAAGTCAGTTACTTTTCGGAAAATGAATTGTTGTAATTCACAAGTCTAAACAAGTGAGGTTGTTTCATTTGAATATGCTTCCAATGCACATATGTGTCTTTGTATCATCCGACAAAACGCTATTAAAACATACGTAAAAAGAACAACTTATTTTGCTCCATGGCCATAAGGACTTTTGATCAGTATGATCTAAGGAACAACATACTAAATTTTCAGACTGTTTGAACGAAACCTCATTTCCATAAGATATTTTTTATTGCATCAACTACTAGAATCGTATCACTACTACTGTAGGTCGCATCAACTACCAAGTTATCAGCAACCACTATTGGATGTATCGTTATGGTATGAGGATAAAACGATATGGTGATGATAGGGAGTGAAAGGACGAACGCACACAATCATGCCCGAGGTGGGACTCGAACCCGCGGCCCCTCGGCCCGAGGTCACTAAAGCACAACCGTCTTAGCGATCTCGGCCCGGGGTCGATTTTCTTAAGATATATGAGGGGTTCTTTGTTCTGTATGGCGTCTCTAATTACACATATAATTATATAATTTATGTGACCAAGGCATTACATATTTACTTCATTTCATCTCTTCTTTGTCATTAAAATAATACAATTACCCCCAAATACATACAAATACAAAATACTAATGTTGAAAAAAATATGAAGTAATATATGGAAATCCGTAAACCTGCTAAGAAGTACGTAAATAAACGCAAGAAATAAAGAAATTCAATTTAATTCTTCCAAATAATTTTATTTGGAAGAATATAAAAAAATTTTGTTCAATAGTAATACTTTTGTATTGACTATCTAAAGAACAATTTTTTCTTCCACCACAAACAGCTGACGAATGAGAAAAAAAGGTCATCCAGGTTAAGCCATTGAATTCTCATACAACAATTTGATTAAAATATACGTTTGGCGAATTCCAAAATTCACACATTGTTCCGAGGAATTCCGCCTTCGCCGTTATTACATGTAACATTTTGATCCCCCGTCCATCATTATCAATATCTCCTCCCCATGAACTAACTCGCATTTGTGTTCATGGGACTAACCGTTTTCTTAAGTTTCGCCAGTTAAACTCTTAACGCTTTGTGCCGCCCGCACTGTTCGCTTCTTGTGTTCCCCGCTCTCTCTCCCTCCTCCTCTTTTCCCCAACCCTTCATCATCCTTATGCACCCCCTCCCCTTCCCGAAGAGTACGCGCCGCCCTCCAGAGCCGGGGAGGGCTTCTTTGTATGTCCTGCTTTGTCCCTAAGCTCTCCTTTCCTTGCGTAAATACTAATGCGTTTGGTGCACGTAACCTAGTCTGCGCTTTCTGGACCGCCCCCCCCCCCAACCACCGACGTTTCCACTCCTCTTCGCGCTTCTCTTACAGTCTTTGGAACACCAATTGGATGCACTCTCTCTTTGTCTCTCTCTTTGGTTCTCTTCTTTTTTTATCGTGATTTTACTGTCTCACTCACAGCCAAATATTCCTACTGGCCTTTTACATAATCATTGGTTCTCATGGATTAAGAAATAAAAAAACCTTCTTTCACTCCCTCTTTGTTTAACTTAAAATCAGTTTCTCAACCTGGGTAAGTAGGTCTTGAAACGTGTTCACCCAAACCGTATTTGGCAAACCCTGTCTACAAACATCTATTTGGCTGTCCCTACTACGCACTCTGTCTCGCTCCTTGTATTCTATCCTCTTCGTGATCCGCTCTCCCGTTTTCCAAGTTTCGTACTTGGTTTGCATCGCGAACAAAATATCCCCCGACCCTCACTTTATTTTCCCTTTCTTGAAATCACTGTCACTCTCACAGTTTTGGTATCTGAAATAGCAATGGTAGACGTTTTCTCTCTCCGCCTATACACAGTATCTCGTGATTGTTCTGCTTCTCTGAACTATAGTACATAGAGACTATAAGGTACAAGAGACTAGACGTAACCTCTTCTACGGGTTACTTATTAAGAACAAAAATCCCCACCTATCCTGCCTTTCTTTCTTTCCCTCCTTCCTTCGTTCTTTCATTCTTTCTTTCTTTCTCCCATCACAAAATTGCCTATCTGTGATAGAATATTTCAATTTTCACCCACTCTTTCTGAGACTTTCAATAGGCACAAACTTACCCGTCTCTCCCTTTTCTGGGTGCTTCTGTGGCCCTATCTCTTTCTGTCTGCCCTCCCCTCCTTCTGGTCCTAAATCCCTCATTCGATCTTTGAAAAGTATGGAATTTGGTCACATTCTCGCTCTCACGTCTCTTTCTTTTTCTTAAAAATGTTCACTCTCTCATTCCTTAATTCGCCCTTCATCTCCATCTCTCTTTTCCTCTCTCTCTCTCTCTCTCCTTTTTCCTTTTTTTCTCACTATCACTCTCTCATCTTCCCTTTCATCTGCCTCCCTTTCTCGCTTTCTTTCTCTCATTATTCAACACCCTTTTTCTGTCCTCCGTGTTTCTCCTATTTTCATTCTTCTCTTCCCCTCCCCTCTACCTCGATTCCCCGTAGCTCCTCTCCGCTCTGCGCCTCTCGCGCCAGCATGAGCTCCTGCCGGAATTATTTTTCTCGGAGCTAATTAGCAAACGGTCTTCATTACGGGGAGAACTAATTATTAGCAAGGCTATACTCTGGTTTGGGGGCGCTTTCATCGGGATTGGAGAACTTCCTGGGGGCTCATCTTCATGCTTGATGAAACTTTAAGGATGCTGCTTTAGTTTATTTTCGAACTTTTCGGAAAGGCCCTTCTGAAATATCAATGCAAGAGCGTAAAATGTGTATTCGAGGAATCTGATGAAAAAAAGGTGGTTCCACGAAGACTTGCTTGCTGAGACGCGAATCAGGGTGAGATGAGTTCAGTTAAGACGTACTAAACATTAACTTAAAATTGATACCTATTCACTTACCCGGAAAGAGTGAAACAAACTATTGTGTGGTGATCCAAGAGTCCCATTCAGAAAGTTGTTTTCTTCAAGGGAACAGTTCCAAAACGTAATCTTGTTCATCTCGACGGTTACCTTTAACACCAATTTGCACCGCAACAATAAACGCAAAAGAGAATGAGGCGCTGGTACCTGCGACGTCCGCCAGGGGCGCCACCGGAGCAACCTCTTCTCTGCAGCAGCTTTTGTGAGCGCTGGCAGCTCGGCGCGACACCGGTTCTTCCTCCTCCTCCTCCTCCTCCTCCTCCAGATTCGCAGCACTGTTCCGTAATAACGCGGAAAGAAATGAAAAATCTGTCAAAAGAGGCCCCGCGCGAAGACCAATCCGCTCTCTCGGCGCGCGTTTCTCAAAGGGGCGATCTCTCTCCGCGCGCTCTGCGGGCGGGGCGGGGAACTCTCATCTGCGGGCTGCGCAGAGAGGAGTGATAGTTAATTCTTTCGCCCGACAAAGACGGGAGTTTTACACTCTTTCGAGGATGACAAGAACTTGAGAGCCACACGGTGTGACCAAATGTAAAAAAAAGAAGAAAATCGCCAATATTAAACGTTCGTTTCGGGGTACTTCAGATTCTCAGCGTCTTTAAAGCCATTTTGACTCATCCTCGAATTTGAGAGCCACATGGTATGGTCAAATGTAAAAAAAAACATCGCCAAAATTAAACGTTTCTTTGGGGTACTTTAGATTCTCAGCGTATTTAAAGACTTTCTGACTAATTATTTGTTTGAAAGTATAAAAAAATAATCAATTTATTTGCTATTCGCTGAGACAAGTGAAGGTGGTATACGTTCTCGGTGCACTTGTTCATATTGAAAAGAAAGTAAACTGTGATATCGGGCGTTTATAAATTAACTGTTGTTCAACTCTTTTATTTAATGCACCAATAATGGACCTACCAAGAAAAGTTAATTAATATTATTTCAGAGGTATGTAAAATATTATTAATCCATATTAAATGCAGTAAAGTTTTTATTTCAACATTATGTAGCACTTGAACATAGATACCAATTTTTTACTGAAAAAAATATGTCTACAAAACTTTGCTGCTGATTGCTACAAAATGACATTTCTTCATTAATTATTTTAAAATTACATATCACCACTCTGCAAATTACAAAAAATAGTGAAGCAAACTGAGTACAAGGGATTGTATACAATGCAAAATACGTTCATTTCCTAATCTACAATGATCGGCGTGAAAAAA
Organism: Acheta domesticus; assembly: GCA_031308135.1. Lineage (NCBI taxonomy): Eukaryota > Metazoa > Arthropoda > Insecta > Orthoptera > Gryllidae > Acheta > Acheta domesticus. The sequence continues at coordinate 162,670,695 of JAHLJT010009436.1, forward strand.
CAAATTATCTGCAGCAAGTACCCACCACATTCTAATATAACGGACTATTTAAATTCTTCCGATCACTTTTGAATAAATCATAAGAATTTTTGTTATTTTTATATCTGTAGATTTTCTCTATATTTTTACATCAACAATCTCCGAAAGCGTCCAAGAGGTCCCTATGAACTCAGGATATGGGACGATTTTGGCCGTGCAAAACTGTGCGTTTCGTGTAAACCCATTTTCTATTATCTATGAAGCTGGGCTGTAAAACAACACGTTCGTCCTCTGATTCCACTCGGCCTGCACAGTAAGAAGTCACAGCGGGGGGAAAGGAAACACAGCAATTTTGGATTAGAATTATTCATTCATTATTCGGTTTGCTTTATTACGTTTGTTTATCTTATCTTCCCCTTGAACGCTTTTGTGAAATCACTAATGTTTGAAAAACTAATGAATACTGTATAATTTTGGTTGAAACATAAATTGACGTAAAACGTTACAACTTAATAAATGTCTCTTTGTGAAAAATCAACACGTTTATAGGAGCAAATCGCAATTACCTAACGGATTTTGCTAAGCCCCTATTTTCCCTTCCTAGAAACTTGACGTCCTCTCGCGGAGTACGACGCGCGCCGAACCGATTTGATGGTGATTCGCGTTGTCCTTTCGTGAGACGCTCCTGCTCTGAGATATTTCTGGTTGTTCGGTTCAACCCGCCAACCAACCAGTTGGGCCCCTGGCGCGTCGACATTTTGGCAGGATATGGCGAAGAAAGATTCTTGGAATGTTTCTGAAATCCACATATAGACATCTGACGGGAAATTGGTACTTACCGTCAGGTTGCCTCGTTTCCAGCGATACTCACGTAGCTAGCCTAAAGGTTTACGCAGTAGGAGACGGGATGGGAGCCCCGAGCCGCACGAACCTCAGTTCGGCTCTTGGCTTCGTCGTGGCAGTGACTCAATACTCTCGGCATAGAGGAGGGACTTGTGAGTGGTGCATGTGAGTGGCGCGTTATCATACAGGCAATACTGCCTCCGGTACTAGATCGGATAGCTAGTAGCTGTGAGCTGGCAGAGCGGCCCTAGACCCAGGCAGTGAATGGCGAGGTTGCCGAGAGGGCAAACTGCGTTCCGATGGGATGCGGATATTAAACCCAAGGGGCTACTTGTACCCTTAAGGGGCGTGTGGATAGAAGCTAGCGTCCGGGTGCCTACTCCGAAATTTCGGCCCCCTGATAAAGTACAAGTGCGAGGGGTACTATTTTAGTACGCACGAATACACACACATCTAACTTCATAGAGGCTTTTTCAGTTGATAATGCCATTGATAGTGCCCTTCTACACGGTACTACTCAGCAGCGCTTTCGAGTGGCGCGTCTGCTGGCCAAAGCACTGGTTTAAATGGAGGTATTCGCACGAGTGGTGGATTTGCCCTCCTGTGGCCCTCGGTGGCAAACAGTCTCCACCAGCACCGCCACCAGAGATCTAAATGGTAGCCTTCACACTAGAACACTCGGGCGCGCCACTGAACCGGTTTTTACCTGCAATCTGCATGTCGGCCACCGCAGCAGCATATTTCTAAATCGTAACCATGTATATCCTACAACCCCAAATTGGGCCTCATCTTTGGTCAGAATCTTAGAGCCGTTTCAAGTAGTTGAAATGGTGAACACTATGTGTCACGAGCAAAAGGATTCATTGAGGATTGTATTTCCGCAATGGATTGGTGTGAGTTGCTAGCGATTGCTAGATCACGTCGATCACATTGCAAGATCATATCGACTCAGTTGAGAGCACTCTGCAGCACTTGTGTTCATTATTGATAATTGTAATTGTGAATTGTAATTTGCTTGAAACTTAAAGAGTACAGGATATACATGGTAACGATTTAGAAATTTGCAACGGAGCCCACAGCGGTGTGACTCACGAATCCTTGCTCTAATGTGGTCAGTGTCGGTCAGCGGTGCCTGCGTGTGAAGAGTTCTCGATGGCGCCCCGACTGGCTTCCTGTCAAGGCGGCCGTTAGGATTTCCCCGGGAACCGACCATTGTCTGCCTTTGTTCGGGCGAAGGTCACTTTTGTCAGGATGTAGGCGCATCTAAATCTAATTTGTCCAAGGCAGAAGGTGGGTTCAGGATTACCCGCACAGAACTTCTGGTCATGGGCAACCACGAGGACATACCCTGACGGAACTCAGGGATCAGCGTATTTATTTCATTTGCTCATGGTCTTTCTTTCTTTCTCTCTCTCTCTCTCCTCTCTCTCTCTCTCTCTCTCACACACACACACACACACACACACACACACACACACTTCCATACGCATGCACTACAGAAGCATGTAAGTCGTTGAGAGCAAACGTAGTGTAAGTCAAATTTTGGAGGATTTGAGTAAGATGATCTGGTAGATGGCTTCAACATTGTTACATTACGGGCTAAAATGGTGTGGGTGAAACTTCAATATTGCTTCGCTAGCGGTCAATGCAGAAGTAGCAACAAGTTGCTCATACCGCTGCATGCAACTGTGGTGTAAGTCAGAGGTGGGACGAAACAACAACTTCAAGGGGCTCCCAAGAAATAGCTTCTGGTTTATCTGCACCCATCATAGACGAAGCATCTGAAGAAAAAAAACACTTAATCAATTTTAGTGATACGTGCACTGGTCAAAATCGCAACTTCAAAATTGTTCTCACTTGATTGAAACTCGTGACAAAGACCATCACATTACTATCTCATTCGAAAATTGTGCATGCCAATTATTTGAATATCAGGCATATTTTTCAGAAGCGGTGTGAGCAAAAGTGGTGAATGTCAACAAAATATTTAATTACTTAATGTTTCAGTCCAAAATATCTGTAGTAAGTTAAATGAATACATCCTCAACACTTTCATAACACTTTGTCATTTATTTCTAAGCATCATAGTTTTTCAGCGTTTTTCGTTTACACGTCTTTTTCCGGAAAGTAGGAAAAATTTTTTTTCTTACACCGCTTTTGCCATCAACGGCTCAGATATCGGGAAACGAGTGAGACGTTTAGAGCCTGCGCGACTGGGACAGTTTTTCTCTGGCGGAGATACCTGAAGAGCGAAACCCCACAAGCGGCCGTGCAGGTCAGCGCGGGAGGAACATTTCCAGCGCCAGGAATTTCTCATGCACTATGCTTACGGGATAATGTCCATTGCCGCTGACGCACCCGGAAACACAAAATAATTCATCTCCAAGGCTTTTACTTTGATTCCCCAAGCCCGCGGGGCACGTATTCGCAGTGTACCTTGTAAAACGCATTGTTTCGTCACTAACGGATATAGAGATTGCCGTACCTAGGCAGCGCGGCGGTACGGAGTGCCATAGGCCGATAACCAAGAACCTGTTGTCCACAGCCATCGTCACCGGTGGGACGACAGTTACAGAGGAGGGTCACTGCACAAGCTCTTACCCCACGGAAGCCCAGGATAGATTGCAAAGATACATGGTGAATAAAAAAGCCCATCGTGTGAGCACCTTATTCAATTTTCTTAGCCGCAGCTTAGATTTTAAGCTTCTTGCCGGAGGACAATATTTTTATGTTGAGATTATGGCAGAACAAGCCATTTTCATATTAATGTAAGCAATACAATTTCGATTAAAAGGAAATTATTTATGAAATTAATAATACATTGACTTGTACACTTGACGTGCGTCTATTGCGGTACCACCTACTTAATGCAAGTAATGTTACATCACTAGCAAATGTCTTCAGTTTGCTTTCAAATGTTAAATTAGTAAAACACTGACAAGACTAATGATGGCCCAAATTTAATTGGTTACATTCGATGGAGTACATTATAGTATTTAGTTCTTCCATGAAAGTGTACTGTTCGATATGACGAATTAGAATGCAATCGTTCGCATCACCATATTTCTTCCTTATCAACGTGATTTGTTATTATCTTGGTCTGATGTAATAATTCTTTGATTTTTCAGTTCCATATAAATCAAATTTGCATATTATACAAGTTCACGGCAAGAGAATATGAAATTAGAGAAACTTTTAATATCAGTAAAACATCGAAATTATGCAATTATCCAATTATCTTGTTTCTAAGCATTAAGAATGAAACTACTTCTAGAGAAACTATAAGTAACTGAATTGTAAATAATTATGTGAATAAATTACTGATCTAAATGCTGACAATAATTTATGAAATATTAGTAACAATTTAAAAAAAACACATGCGGATTGTGCACTCACCATGCCACAAAGCAAAGGTAAACCTTCACGCCTAGGCGGGATTTGAACCCTTGCCAAGAGCTCTACTGCACACACGCCTCATCACGACACACTGGACTTAGTCTTTGTATTTCACCCCAGACTACTAGTGTTGAAATCTGTTGCTCTTACTAGTAATGAATAAAATTTATTCACTTCAAAATCAAAAATTTTTACAAGTAATAGATTGTAAATTAGGGGATTAGAAATTACAACTTCGATAAACAACTTCATTAAAAGACTACAGAAACACTAATGCAATATTAAAGCAACTCCTACAGTTCCACTTAACAACTTTATAAAGAAAATAGTTTATAGGCGATTCCGGAGCTCGTAAACATTACTTTTGTTAGTAAGCAAATTTAACACAGAGACCTCAAGACATTAGCTCACTGTACAAAAATAAACATATTAACAAGCCTCTGATTACTCGCGCATTAAATAATATCTTTCGCACTGCTAGGAGGTGGAATCTCGGTATACCACGCCAGGGACGTTCTGAGAACATACAAGCGCGTGAGATTTAACTTTCACCCTCACCGCACGCGTTTGGCCTCGCGCGCCGCCGGGTGGGGCGGGGCGGGGCAGGGCGAGGCGGGGCGGGGTGGAGCGCCGTGGGGCGGAGCAAGAGGGCGCGGGGCGGGGCGAGGCAGGGTTGGGCGGGGCTGGGCTGGGTGGGGTGCTGTGGCACGAGGCGGGACGGATTGGCGCGGGGCGGGGAGGGGCGGGGCGGAGCTGGCGGAGCGGAGCGGGGCGGGGTGGGGCGGGCTGGGGCGGGCGGGGCCAACGGAGGCGGCGTCGGCGGCGCCGGCGCCAAGTCAATTAGCGCGCACATTCAGCGGAGACGGCGCACAATCGATCTGCTCCGTGAGCGCGCGCTTCTTTTAATTAGGGTTGTTTGTCGGGATGCTAATGAGCGGCCGCGCCAACGGCGGCGGTGATGGCGACGGTGATGGCGGCAGCGGCGGTGGAGGTGGATGTGGATGTGGAAGTGGATGTGGGCATGGATGTGGACTTGGATGTGGAGGTCAGTGTGGAGGTGGATGTGGAGATGGATGTGGAGGTGAATGTGGATGTGAGTGTGAAAGTGGATGTGGATGTGACAGTAGATGGGGAGGTGGATATGGACATGGATGTGGGCTTGAATGTGGCAGTCGATGTGGATGTAGAGGGGGAGGTGGAAGTAGAGGTAGAGGTGGATATGGAGGTGGATGTGGCGGTGGCAGTGGTGACGGCATGGCTGAGAAGACGGGGGAGGGGATTAGGGTGGAGAAAGAGAAATGATTATGGTACGGGTGGGGGAGAAGACTCACGTTAGCAAGATGGAGGCGGTGGGAAAGGACATGGCGGGGTGGAGGAAACAGAGGGAGGAAAATGTTGGCTAAGCTAGGGCGGGGAAGAGTTTGGGGTGTGTTTGGGGTTTTCGAGATTCTGGAAACGCTTAGGTAGTGCCAAGTACAATTGGGAGTTTAACCCTTAAACATCACTGTAGTCAGCAGGTTCATTTATTTAGAACAGAAACATAAATTCAGTCAAGTATAATAAAAGCAGAACAAGTATCAGAGACCAGAATTGTACAATCAATAACAATAATAAATTTATTGATTTTCAGATTTTATTGATGTACGCATGTTGTAAACAACCGATAGTGTTCAAAATTTAACAGTAAAAATGAAACTAAGCGCGAAGAAGTCATTTATTAGCAGTAACCTCGAGGGATTGTGACAAGGGAGAAGGTCAATGTACTATGACGCACGTGGAGGAGCCGATGAGAAAAATGTGGCGGTGACAAGCGACGCCTGTGGTGATGTAAGGAGGTGACGCAGCCTAATCGCTAGTGATCGGTTTGAGGAGACGGCGGTAGAGCAGGGGAGAAGGAAACGTATGCTCAGAAGTGAGCCTGTGGCAAGACACGTGGGGAAATCGCTCGTGGCGGGAATGGATTGATTATTTGATTGTTTGGTGTTCCCGGCACGCTAACTACAAAGGTTGTAACTGCTTAGATGGCCTCGGGCAGTGGTTGCCAACTCAATGTTCTGGGACGTCACAGAAATCTGCTCTTTTTCTCTGAGCCGAGCGGCGGAGCAAAGGTAGTGCCCGACGCGGCAGCGGGCGCACGTTGGTCCAGTGATGTCTTGGAAGAGGGGGGAAACGTTCGCTTGGAAAATCTATAATTAAGTTTTTTAAGTGGCAATTATTATTTATGTTTGTGATTCAATAACAATATGAAGAATGATAATAGAACATACAGTATTATATAACTCAAAGCAATATCTTTGGCATAACTAGTACTGTAATTCCACTTCCATTCTTGTGTTAGATAACATTTTCGGAAAAGAAAGTTTTCACATATTAGGACAATAATATTTTATAAAAGTATATAATTTAATGAATTACTTCGTCCTGAAACAATAATTAATGTTCATAAATATGTAACAAACAGGTACCCGGTAGGGGTCACGTGAGAGAATTTTGACTCCAGACTTAATTATTTTTGATGTACGGTTTTGTTTGAGAATCATATAAATCCTCATGATTTTCAGTATTTTTACCATAATCTTCAATCTGCAAATTTCTTTACTCATCCTGTGATTCCGAGCAATATCAGTTCTCAAAATTTATTTTAATCTTGCAGATTTCTCTTGGTCGCAAAGCTATGTAATGCACTTTTGAACATACTAAACACTTCGCCATTGTTCCAGTATCTACAAAATAAAACTTTCTTCCCTAACAGAGAGAAAATTAACAGGTAGAGATGTGTTCCCATTTATGTTGCCTGAATCACCGACAAAGGCCCACTACCAAGGTTTTCTGTACCGGCAACCGTCGTCTGACCCTCTCTCGGCAGCCAGTGAGGGAAGATTACCGCCATCTGCTGCAATTGAAGCATACACTATACTTCCGGGACAAACATACTTAGTAGTTTATGCGACCGAAAACGTCAATTAATCAACCAACGGAGAGGGAGCTATGATCGTACCCCACTTGAAGATGAGGCCAGACGTCCAGCTACTCGACTACGTGCGGGGTATCGCTCTCAAAGTATCTTCCCCCAGCGGAGCATGGGCTCTGACGGGACACACTTGAGGCTTCCAACTAGCCTCCCGACGAGAGTAGTTGTCTAAAGCAAGTGTAAGTATGTATGAATAAGGACAGAAGAGGAGACAAGAAAGAGAAAGGAGAGATAATGCGCAGTACATGGCCAGGATGTTAAGGTCCTGATCCGGCATTCACCTAAAATAAATTGATTCTAGACATCAAGGAAAATTACTGATCAGAGCAGCCGGCCACAAGAATTCCCGTCCAGACCGTGGTTACATTGCACTTATCTATGTAGAGAGTATCGCAAAACTGTCACCGGCGGGACTCAAACTTCAGGACCATCCAGTCAGTAACACTGCAGAGGGTATTGCTGCCCCCGATCTATCACAACCGTGAAAGGAATGGAGAAAACTGGAGAATAAATTAAGTGATAAAGGAAGTGTCTGGGAAACGTGTTAGATGTGGTTGACGGGCGACGAGTGATGCATGATGATTTTTGTGCCGGTGGAGATGTGAATGAAAATCGTAAGAATAGATTGCCGTGAGTTCATGTTGACGAGAGGGAAAGGTGAGTGAAAGAGAAAGTTGGGCAGGAGAGCGGTATAAGGGGAAGGATGAATGTGACGGAGGTGGCGGCGTAAGTGAAATAATGTGTGGGGGGATGGGGAGGAGATGACATTGTGGTGAAGGAGGCGCCGAAAAGTGAAATTAGTTGTGACGGTGAGGAAGCAATATGTGGTTGAGAAGCGAGCGATGTCTAATGTGAGGAGACGATCGGGTATTATGGAAATTGCGTTATCGGAGACGAAAGGCTGGTAAAGGTGATTGCATCGGAGGTGCAGGAGAAGTGGGCATAGTGATATTTATGGGAAGATTGAAAAAGAGTTTTAGAGTATCGAAGTAAATAAGTCATTCCACGTCAATTTTGCACAAATATAAGGAAAATTTGATCCTGATGTCCTAGATTTTTAAACTTGGCCTATGAAGAGTATACGCAAACTATGAAATACACGTGTTCCATTTTTACTTTCCCGTATACGTACATATATACGGAGTGATATACGTAGTATAGGGAAATTTATGTAATGCTGCGCAAAAAAACGGCGAATTTTCGGCTGAACAATTCATTGCCGAGCGCTGATAACGAAAAAGTGGATAAAACCAGTTGCTAAATTAAGAAAAAAAATCCCCTAGCATGATGTGTAGCCAGAATCCCTCTTTTGCTGGTCCTTGATAGCGAAAAACCAATTGAAAGGAAAACGACCGTCTGTCGGTCCGTCTGTCCGTCCTTCTGTCCGTCCTTCTGTCCGTCCGTCCGTCCGTTTGTGAACACTGCTAGCGTCTAAACCAGACCTGCACAACGCCTGCTCCCGCGGGCATTCTGCACTTGCGCATTCTGCACGGTCGTCTGCCCGTGGCAGCGCCGAAAGTGCAAGTAGTGGAGAATAGGAAGCTTTGCGGGGAGGGGAGAAATCTGACGTAGCACGACGTGGCGCGTAGATTGAATGCCTGGGCGTCTAATAATGATCCATGCTTCAAAATTAAATGCCCATTTGTTTAAATGGATTATGTCTAGTATTTCAAGTTACCATGGTCATAATTCACTGTTTACGTTCTGTGCACTACTGTATATACCTTTGTATCCACCACTGTATATATTTTCATTTTCTATTTTTTTTAAGAAAATAACATGCTCATTGTGACTCTTAAGCATTATTTTAAAGCAATAGCTTTAAAATATATGCTTAAGAAAAAAAAATTTAATAATTAATAAAAAAATTATTTAATAATTAATAAAAAAATTATTTAATAATTAATAAAAAAATTATTTAATAATTAATAAAAAGAATTATTTAATAAGAAAAAATATTATTTAATACTAACACAAAATTACAATTTAATAATTGATTGTTCACCAGGAATTTTATAATCTCCAAATCATAGAAAAATGAACAAAATCATGAGAGCATCTCCTACATAAAGATTGACATAAAAATATAATATGTGGCAATTCCAAGAAGGGTAATGTTTAATAGCACATTTGTGACCATTTTTCTCCAGTATGAAACTGAATAAAAGAGATCAACAAGCAAACTTCTGTGACGATATGTTACGGACAATCATAAGATAATCATGGGTATTGGTTAAATAGAATGCAAAGGGCTTTATATTTTTATACGATCTCGTAAACGACTCTATACTCTTGTCAGAAATTAGAACAGAAAATCATCATTCTTTTTTTAAGAACAATATGTTTTTGCTTTGAGAAAACCGTCTTATTCAATTAAACATAGTTAATAAAAAATAGTTTATTGCTGTCATCATCAAACAAAAACAATTCAGTATCAAAATGTTGTGTTTAGCACAACACTAAATTTGTGATTACATCGTAGCAAAGCGAATTACATTATCAGCCCTACAAGCGATTATAATAATTGGTGTCGAAATCTAATATGTATAATTCGTTGTAGTTTCATATTTCGCCCTATCAAATACCGAGAACAAACATTTGCAATATAATACAAAAGACTATATTACTTGAACTGTATATGACCGTCATGTTCTTTTCCGATTGCTCTTTAAATTTACGCGCTATCTTTTTGAATTGCGCATTCGGATTGGTGGTTCCCACTCCTAGATTCGGTCTCATCCCCACCCTTCATCGATTTTCTCATTTGCACCCGAGTTGTCCGCACGCAGCTCCTGAGGTCAGTGAAAGTGCAAAATGCTGTGCAGGTCTGGCCTAAACCAAAGGTACGATTTCTTCTAAAATGGATATTCTCCGGTCGATCTGGTTTGAGTCGAAGTTTGGAGATTTTGAAAAATATTCTTCAAAATTTCGGGATACTTTACATGAAGCCCCCCGGATATTTTCGAAATTTCGTCAAAAACGGTTCCAATTTTTTTTAAATTTCTTGTCTGAATAGAGTAAAATTAATGTGGCATAGGTCCCATTTTCATGGATAACTATGAATTTTCGAAAATTGTGAAAGTTTGAATTTTTTGGGCGTCTTCCTACAAGTACAAAGTTGAAGATAGGAGATTTTTCCTTCAAATGAAATTTGTTCTCCAAAATTAGTTCTTTATTTAAGGTCATGTACATTGTTTTGAAACTTTTAGTAGTTTTCGCGTAATATTGTCCTATAGTACTATGCAATTTTAAAAAATTACAAAAACAAGATTTTCTCAAAAAGTCTCCAATTTTTTTAAACTTTCGGTACGGATAGTGCTAAATGTACTCTATTAGATGACATAAACGCCATATTGCTGTATTATTTTGTTTTTTCAAAAATTGCAAAAATGTAATTTTTTTACTTGTCTCTCACGTCGTTAATATTTACATTAGCTGCGCTTTGTTCACATTATTATATTTATGAATACATGTGCTTTAAATAATGTCAAGTAAAAGTTTTCGAATTCACAATAGTTTTCTGTGAAATCGACCTCAAATTTCCGCATTTTCAGAAACACTCGAACGCCATTTTCTCATAAATGGCTAAAAAATTTCTTCAAACTTTTCGATCGGATAGTGCTAATTGCACTCTTTAATATGACGAAAAGTTTATTTTGAGGTATTTTTTGTTGTTTTTTTTCCAAAAATTACACAAATGTAATGTTTTTGAAAGATCTCTCACATATTTAATATGCACATTGTCAGCAATTTGTAAATATTATTATATTTGTGAGTGTAAGTGCTTCAAATAAGTTCAAATGAAGTATGATGAAAACTCAAAAATTTTCTGCGAAAAAGAGCTTCAAATTTCGCATTTTTATTAGTGATAAAACATCATTTCTTTAAAACGGCACACAATTTTTCAAAGAAAATTGCCATTTAGAACTAAGTTTTTGTAATTATTTAATATTCTAAAATGAATATTTCCGTTATACCATTAGGAAACCGAAAAATTAAGAAAATGTCAAAAATATTTTTGGGCGGCGATAGATGGCAGCTGGCGAGAGTATGTGGCAAATCCGAATAGCTAGCGCAGACCCGAGGAAATAAAAACTAATACGGGAAAGTCTGTGCCATTTTGTAGCACCACTAATTTCTCAAAGTTTTTTCGAGGCTTTTTAGATTAAGGAAAAATTTACTCAATCAGACAGCTAAAAAGTCGAAAAACATCCGTTGTATTTTCTGAAGGGTTCTACTTAAGTAATTTTTAATGTGGAACTCGATGAGATTTCTGACAAATTAAATACAATGGACATTTTTGCTTACTCTTTTGCCGCTGCGTCTGCCAGAGCTCCACACTCAGGCACGTAAACAATTATCAGCAGTAGACACTTATTATCGTAATACCTACACAGGGCAATGAATAAAAATATACCTTCACATCTTACAATGTGCCGGGTATTAACTTATGACCTTCATTGCCGATTAAATTCAATTAAGGATCAAGGGATTCCATTTAGTATTAAACTGACGAAATAATTATTCAATAAGAGTATACGATTCGGTTAGTTAAATTGATGTGTCTTTTGCTTACCTTTTACAGAAAATATCGTTTATTCACTTCTTCAAAAGAAATGAGACTATCTATTTTCTTTGGGCAGGTTTTTTATTTTCATATCACTGTTGCCACAGTCCTCTTTCTAAGTTGTGTTCAGCGTTGATGTATTTTCAGCGGTATTATTTTTCACATTATCATCAGCCTACTCAATTTTTCGGGGACACATTAACAAGTTCCTCAGACAGTTGAAGACTAGCTTTCATTAACAATCTTATATTTACTTCCTTTTCTCCGTTGCAAGGCCCCTTCCCCTAAGACGTTACAAATGTTGCGTAAAAATGTGTAAATATTAGTGCACGTAGGATTCTTCTAGAAAATAATTGATAATATTTCTGAGAGGCGGAAAATTACAGAAAAAAGAAAATAATGCGCCAGCTATTTTTAATCCTACATCTAATAAAACTGCTTCAAGTCGCGAAGAGCAGTGATGTTTTTTGACTGCGCGTTTTGATGTAGAATGACTCACAAATATGTTAGATGTGGTTACGGAGAAAGTGTCGAAGAATGCAAGGGCGTGTATTAATATGTTATAAAATTTCGTAGATCTAAAATACAAAGCACACTACATGATATTACGTGCCTAGTCCGAAAAATTATTACAAAGTCTATACTCTGCAATTTCTACATCCTTCCATTGCTGCCATTTACCCTACGTTGTCTCCCCATCGCTTCCGCGTCACCACCAGAAAGAACACAATTTTAAATAGCTGTTTTCACACCAGACTACTCGGAAGCGCCACTAAGCTTAGCTGTTAACAAACTGACTGCCTTGGAGCCGCCGGCGCCCAGCGCAATGTCTCACGAATCCTTCCTTTCTCAGTCAGCGGTGCTGTGCAGTGGCTGTGTGCGAAGGGGATTGGCGCTCCTCGGCGGCGCCTCCGAGTGGCTCCTTGTGATGGTAAATAACTTACACGTGCCAACCGGAAGCAGGCCTAAGGTCCGTTCGCTGTAACTTCACTCCGCATTTAACAAACTTTGAGTGTATCCCTCCGATCTGTAGTTCGTGATTGGCTACGCCATTCGCGCCACGACCATACTCAAATGCCGGCACGTGTCACAGTCAGAACTGTCGTTGCATATTATTTTCACTAGTACTTCTTTAATACGCCCAAAATACCAGCCAAAATATGCAGATATTTTGCTTAAATATCACAAAACTTACATTTACGTGGGTTCTTGCAAGGTAGCAGTGAAATCCCAACCGAAGCATGAATTTCAATAGAACATACAGTGACGTTCTTTTAAAATTTGTCAGTCCCGAATCTTCATTAACCACATCAAAAATTGTATTTTATGTTGGAAATTCGTTTCTACGAAAAAGTGTGCACATGAATACGAATGGCGATTAACAAATTTATCGCACTCGTCCTCCACCTGTTTTGCTCTAAATCTCTTTTTACGCGGAGATCCTTTCCAATGACTTAATTCATTACACTGTTTTCAAACACTTTTGACACCAACACTTGCAATTCAGCAGTCATTTCTTCCACCTGCCACAAAGTCATTGACGGATTTTTAGCCGCTAATTACCTAAATACCGCTAAATATAACCTTCTTCTCACCACTTCTGAGGGATTTTCCCTGAGAATGTTTCAAACCGGATTATCCCGGGAACTGCTTCACTTATTGTGTTCGATGTGGAAACAAAAGTCAACGCAAACACACCTTTCACTAACCAAACAAAAATACAGCATTCTTTAAAACTTTCTCATTCGAGAAAGGAACTGCTACTGATAAAATTTGACAGGAGCGGCGTCGACGGCCTGGTGAACGAACGTTATCTCAAAGAGGTCCATTGGCAGCTGAAGGTTGGCAGTTAAGGTCACGCATGGTGTCTCATTTTATTTCAAGGCCAGGGAGAAAATTATTTCGACTTTTTGTGTAGAGACACAGGAAGTAAATCAATTTTGAAAGGGACCTAACTTCTGTAAAGCACGACACCCTGAAGGGGAGAGTGGTTTCCGTCAGCCAATGAGAACAAGTGACGAACACGTTCATTTGTTTACGTGCTGAGTAGAGTTAGAGCAAACGGACCTTAGGTTGCACAATTAAAGAAACAATTATTACGTGTGTAGTCTTTACACAAAGTGACAGATGCTTACTGCCTGCTTCCTCTCATGAAAACTGATTGAATGTGGTGCGAACTGGGAACAGCCCGAGGTTGCACAAGAAAGATTTTACGCGCGATTAGCACGGAGCCGCGGCACACGTGTGTCTCTCGCGTTGCCTAACGCGGGACTGATTTTTCAGATCAGCGACGGGTCGTCAGGTCGCCAGTGCTCGTGCGCACTGGGAGAGGAGATGACTGTAGCCTGTCACAAGCTGCCATTTAAATTTGGCGATAGAATGTTCTGGAAAGTTCTGCCCGTTGCGCGCTGCAACGGGCGGGGGGGGGGGAGAGCGAAGCTCACACGTGCGATTCTGAGAAGGCCATGGGCGGCTTCCGGTGGCGTGGTCTTATGGACGCAACGGTCGGGCGCTGTGCCGGTTACAGATCAACCGTTTGCCTTGCGTTGTATGAAATAAAATGTATTTATTTCTGATTTGCTGTGGGGCCGAACAAAGGTCAAAACGGGGGGGGGGGCGATGGTGGCGCCGAGAGTGTCGAGAGCCACTGTGGAGAGCGAGACAATGATTTTTTTTATTGATTGATGATTCCGGACGCGTCAACCGCAAGGTCATTGGTCATCTAAGTAGTTACACTCGTCACACTGTAGTGCACGTGTTTTCCTTGGGAGATGGCAGTGATTTTTTTTCTGATAGATGGTGGGATTCGGCTCTGTTTGCCCAGCCAGCTATCTCCTACCAGCTTTGACAAGCTCTCAACTCCCGACCTGTCTCGCGGCAAGAGTAGTAGTGGAGTGCATGTGTGTGCGTAAGTAAGGAGTGAATATAGGAAAAAAAGATGAAGGGAAGATCTCGTTCGGTGCGTGTCCCTATTGTTAGGGAACTGCTCCGGAATTCGCCTGGGACTGATCGGAGAAACTGTGTAAAACTAACGATGAGTGCAACTGACTGTTAGTATTCTCCTCCATACTACCGATCAGAGCAGCCGGCCGTTAGAATTCTTCTTCACTAAATTCTACATAGCTTTCTAGCTAGTGTCGAGAATCCTGTTATCGTCGGCACTCGATCCTTGGAAATACCGGTCAGAGACACTCTCCCGGTGCGAGGCAACGATGGCGTCGGGGGCAGGGGAGGCGGCGCGGCGGTTGACGAGGGGGCCGCAAGCGTTGACGTCATCCCGCCTCGGGCCGCTCCGCTTCTGTCGCAGGCGGATCTCTCTGACATGCTTCGTCGCAAGCGCTGCGCGCGGGACAGTTGAGTGCGCACGGGCGGCGTGGAAGCGATGCGCTTCGTGGGAAGGTTGGCGGTGGGAAAACCGCACGAAGATGTCTGGGAAATGACTCATGACGAAGTAGTTGCTTGATTTGATAACATCTACCATAATGTTATTTTGATGTGAATAGTCTGGCAAATTTTATTTAGGAGATGGAGGGCGTCGGTCGGTTAAACTGCGAGTAACAAAAACAAATATTAATATCACTTACATCTTTGCAACCGTAATACTTGCACGATAGTAAAGAGCCAATGTTTTCACCTATTCTGTAGTTCTCATTAAACACAGATGAATAGTAAAGAGGATAGTTTGTGTTGCTGGTGTTCTGATAATTGTTTTCCAAACTGAATACTTTTCAAGGTAATCTTAATGTTTAATGTTATTTGTCGGGAACTAACAATTTAACAGATCTTAGACCTTTTATTTGTGACAGTTATAAATATGCGTACAATAATTTTATAATGGATAAAAATAATTATATATAAACTCAAAAAAAATGTTCGAAATTCTAAAAGTACTAAAGTGGTCATTGAACTAGAATGTGTTTGGTACTTATTATGGGTTAAAAATCCACCTCAGGATTAAATTTCGAAAGAAAGAACAACAGCAAGTATGTTAACTGATGAATAAAAGGAGTAATTAAGTTTTATTGCAAATAAATTGTGAGTGTAATTAAAGAATGAAGAAATAACTATCCACGATTGAATTTTAACCCAAACTCTATACCACTGGTTTTGATTACGTACTGAATTATTTGCAGGATACAAGGTCTACCTCTAATGTTTAAATTGTTCTGAAAGTTCAAATTATAAGTACAAGTGTATGTAAATATTGTAAATAAGTAGCATCTAATGTAAGTTTAGTTTGTAAGTATGTAAGTGTTAATATGTAAGTTTGCATTATATGTGCAGTAATGTGTAAATAATGTTAACGAATAGCCTAAAATGTTAATAGTAGTTTATAATATTAATATAAGATTAGGGTTAACATCTAGGTTAGCGCTCTCCTCCCACAAAACTGTACACCCAAAATAAAATAAATGCCATTATATCATAAATGATTGAGTTTGACAAAACATTGTAATTCACTCAAACAAAATTTGATTAGTTAATAAAAAATCCCTAGTAACTTTTTTCTAAAGCTACAATTTTCACTTCGTCATTTTTTCCCTTCTATTTCTTTTTTATTATTTTAAACTTTCGGTTGCTATTGAAAGAAGAAAACTCTTTGTCAGCGCCCTTCTTTTACAGCCTTTACAACTTGTGACAGGAAGTTAATGACGAAGACCTCTTCCCTTCTGTGAACATGTCCGGAATTCAAGAAGGGAATCCATGTATCTCGGACGTGTGAAGGGCGCTGTCCATTCAGCGCTGTCGAGATGGATAGGCCGCGTTGATCAGCTGCTAAGTGGGTGAATTGGTGGCATCCGCTTTGTGCACAGTATTTGGGCTCAGAGCTCTCCTGTTATTTGTCATTACTGACACTTACGGGAAGATTAATTAATGTAATAATAAGAGGGGAGATACTAGGCGCTGTAGGAAAGGTACGATTACCGGGAGACTGGGAGAAAGTACTCGACGCCTGTCTTGTATCACTGAGCGCTAAATAGGCAGGTAAATGAGTGTGCGTGCTACAATGGAGTTACTTGTGGTGGTTATGCTTTTCACGCTGTACATTAGTTTAACATTTCTTCTTTAGAGAGCTACTTCTGTAGATAACGAATTTACCGAAGTTCATTCTTTCTGAATCGTGCAACTTTATATTCACAGATTACATTTTATTTTTGAGGTTAACGCAAATTTTTATCCAAATATCTTCTCACCATTAAATTGACACGACAATAAAACTTGTTACAGGCTATCAAATTGTCACTCAAATTACATCGTTACTAACTTCATAGTACTGTAATATATTTTAGAATTCTACGGCTGATTTATTCAGTGAAATATTGTTAATTATGAAATATATTAGCATATTTTATAACTTATATAAGATAATATATTTTATACACTGTCTTAAAAGAACAGGATATTTTAATTCAGCTGGGCCAATTCCAATCTCTGTCCGCGACACCGCTTATCGCCATCTCTCGGCGACGCGGCGAAGAAGCACCGTCGGTCGCAAGCTTTGCCGAAATAAAGCGGGTCCGTGTCTTAGCACGCGGTGCTTCTTCAGTTTATCATTTCGTGACACCATAATTAATTAAATTTCGAAGAAGCCAACGCCGCCGCCTCCACCGCGCCCGTTGCTTCCGCCTCCACCGCCAGTAACCCGCTTGCTGTGCCCGCCGTCCCCGGCCGCTGTCGCCCTTGCAGCCCCATCTCGGTGGCCATTCCCCCGCTTCCCCTCCACCCTACTGCCCTTCACCCCGTTGCGGTCACTCATGCTGCGTTTCCCGCACAGCTTCCCCGCCCCCTCACGTTCCCACAACCTCGCTTCTCCGCCATCACGCTTTACAGCCACCCGCTATCCTGACCTATGTCCCCGCCTTCCGACTTCCCCGTCACTTGATTTCCTTGCCAATGGATTTCCACGCCACCCGACTTCCCCGCTATCCAACATCCCAGCTACCCGACTTACCCGGCATCGGACCTCCCCGCCACCTGGCTTCCCCGCCACCCGATATCTCCACCACCCGACATCCTAGCGCTTACTTTCCTCACCTGTCTTCCCGCCCCTCCACTTCAAGACTTCCCCGCTACAATTCTCCCGCCAACCGAGTTCCCGGACAACCGATATCTCCCGCTTCCCCGCCACCCAGTTTCCCCGATACCTCGGCGTCGTCGCCCTTCTCTCCCGCTCCGTCATCTTCCTCTTCACCACCATCGTTGCCAAGCCAGCGCTGCTGGAGAGGAGGGCAAAGGCAGCTGCAGTTGGCGGAGCAAGCACGCGAGCAGCCGCCAGGTGCCGCCGATATTACGCTCACCGTCACTTCCCCGCACGTCCCAAGACAGGCTGCTTTCGGAACACCTGAGTGACTTCATGACCCAATAGGTTTTGAATCTGTTCTTTTGGTGGAGAGGATACAGAGTATCTTCAGATACGGGGCACATAAACACGTTTAGACGCTGATCATTTTGAAGTACTTCAGTACTCAGAATGGCAAAATAGCAACTTACGACACATTGTCCGTTACCCGAACTGCCGAGAGATATTCATAAGATACATTCAAGTCCCTTTACATATCTCGGTGATCCAACACCTCACACAGAGTAGAAGTATATTGAAACATGATAACACGTCACTATACTGTATAGCTTCATCCTGCTATCTAGCATTTAACTTGCAACTCTTTTTAATTTCACCTTATAACCTTAAGAATTTAGGCTCGACTGTCCTCTTTAAACAACAGTTTACAAAATATTCGATTCTGTATTTTATGAAATTCTCAGTTTTCTAATTTACTTATGATATATTCTTTTTAATATATGTTTTATTTTCGAATTTAAATAAAATTATTTTTTCAATACAACGCATTTTACAGTTGCACCTAATCTTCTTCTCCCTTATCTTCATTTTTTCTCTTTTCTCTCTCCCTCGTTTTTTTCCTTCCTTGCAATCTACATAACGTAATATAGAGAATTTATGATCATGCTGCGGAAAGACTTGCGACCTAAAAACTCTGATAATGTGGGACACTGATATCGAAAAAGTGAAAAAAATTGATACAGAATGTAGTGAATTATTTCCTGTATGACACTATATTGTCAGAATCCAAGCTTTGTGGCACGTAAAATAAGGCATTAACTAACGACAACATAAATGAAGGAATCAATCAGAAGCATTGTTGCATGTTTCGTATATGGAACATACCATACGATGTATACTTCGGTCAAATATACTGAATCGTCGCATGTTACAAATGGCACTTTTTAATATTTAATTATCGTAATGTTCATTACGATAATTGCCTGGAAACCAAAGTCTGGAAACCAAATTCACCACTTTGTATCTGAAGTCCCCAATATGCAGTCAGTGTGAAATATAAGTGGCATAGACATTTTTCCTTGTGTTTGGTCGCTGCAAACTGTGCGGTGGGAGTTAACAGCAATAAGATACCTCATGACTACAAATTGTCCCTTAATTTTAACAAAAATTGTTTGAAAAATGTAAACAAATACATAAATACAAATTTATTGTATATTATTGCTGTTATCTCCCTCTGCTGTTTCCACAGATCCAAAAACGGAGTGAATACCTAAGTGTCCACGCTCTCTTTACTCTGACTGTACGCCACTAGGGCGCGAGCACCTTTGTGCATTTCACGTGCGCTATCTATCACCGGCGCCTTCGCTCGTGGGAGCCCTCGTTGATTCGCCGACGGACACTGCGCGGCGCGGCGCGGCGCGGGCGGCGCTTGTTTTGTCTGTGATTCGCACTTAATGCCGCTACTTGTAGACAAAGCCCGCGCCTCTTCATCCGAGCGCCACCTGGAGATTAATGGACCATTAATCATGGAGGCCCCTTGTGAGCCCTTTAATTGTGCGCACGCGCGCCCTGCGCCCTGCCGCTCGCTAAGTCTCCGGTCGCCCCGCCGGAAAATGGGCGCCTGCAACAGGCGTATGCTCCACCGAGGGCTGGCGGCCCTCCTGGCTGGCGTTGGCGGTAGTTGGTGTGCAGTTGTCCGTTGCAGCAACGATCACAGAGTTGATATTTCATTCCGTGCAGCAACGATCACGGTTTTATTTAATTCCGTGCAGCAACGATCACGGAATTGATATTTCATACCGTGCAGCAACGATCATGGTGTTATTTCATTCCGTGCAGTAACGGTCACAGAGCTGATATTTCTTTCCGTGCAGCAAGGATCACGGTTTTATTTAATTTCGTACAGAAACGATCATGGAATTGATATTCATATCGTGCAGCAACGAATACGAATTGATATTTCATTTCGTGAGGCAACGATCACAGAATTAATATTTCATGCTGTGCACAAACGATCACAGAATTGATATTTCATACCGTGCAGCAACAATCACGGTTTTATTTAATTCCGTGCAGCAACGATCACGGAATTGATATTTCATACCGTGCAGCAACGATCATGGTGTTATTTCATTCATATATGATTTGATATTTCATACATATATGAGACTATTTATGTGGTTGATTTCTCTCACATTTCAGCAATCCCCAGTCAGATGTTTTCACCGCCGCGCCGTTGGCTTGCCTTCTTGTTAAAGAGCTTGTCATAATTCTGCGTTGATCCTGTAACAACTCCTAGGGGAATGCAAGACCTAGGGCTTGTTATCCTATGTTGATTTTTATTTTTATTTTTATTAATTTATTTCCACAAATCAGCAATTTTGTTTTATAGGAAATCGTTAAAGTTATGAAAATTCATAATTAAAGACAAAAAAGCATAAAATACGATACATTCTTGAGTGTAAAAAGAAGTAACATGCATAAATTACAATAATTCTTTTTAATAAACAAAAATAAGGGGAGCTCTCGAGTTCCTCAATATTGTTTGATACATTTCCAGTATAAATGTTTAATCTTTTATTTATTCTTATTTTTGAGTGATTAATGGGGCGTGAGCAAGTTGTATGAAATATTTATCATAAGGGGAGCTAGTTTTGATTCGTGATGTTGGGGATGAAAACGTTGTCCTTTTATTAGTCTTTCAATAATTCCTGACTTGTATAACTTCCCGGATCCGTGTCTTTTCCTGTTTGTGTTAGAATTTATTAAATCTTTTCGTAATTTGAAACACTATTTTTTCTAACGAATACGTGTATCTACATTTTTTTGTGTCCTAGACTATTGGTAAATACGGAATATAAAGCCAGTTAAAGGTTTTTTTTAATAAACTCATTACCATTGATTCATGCGAACCAATGGCGGCTGGTGCTTTGGTTGAATGTTTGCACAACCCTAGATAATTGAAAAAATCTGATAATATATGGTTAATACACATTTTACATTTAATGATATTCCATATCTGCAGGGGGGATCTTGTCTGCGTAGATGGGCAAGATCTCTGGTGAAGAGATGCAGAGGACCACCCCGACCCTTAGTTTCATGACGGCACTCACGCCATTAGCTTCAAGGTGGAGGCAGTGAGTAGGCGATGCTAAGCTCCTGGCTTTTAAGCCCCGCTCAATAACCTACCAGTTGAGCATGTGGCGCGTCGACCTTTGGGCAAGGTTGAGTGAAGGAGATTCTCGGAATGCTCTGGAATCCTTATTTAGAAGTACAGCGGGACTCTGAGGTTGCCCAGGTTCTGGCGAAACCCACGTCGATAGCCTAAAGGTGCAGGTAGTGGGGAGACGGGTTGGAGGCTCTGAGCTGCTCGAACATTAGTTCAGGTGGCCTCCAATTGGGCTCTTGGCTTCGTCGTGGAAGTGGCCCGATACTCTGGACAAAGAGGAGGGACTTGTTCCCGGCGCAAGTGAGTGACGCATTGTCGAAACTCCGAGGCTACTGCCCGGATAGTTAGTAGCTCTGAGCTGGCAGGGCGTCCCATTACTCAGGCGTTGTATGGGGAGGTTGCCGCGAAGGCAAATTGGGCACCAGCCGGATCCGGTTACGAGACTTTCGGCGTACTTGTGCGCCGTCGGGGGATTAGAGTAAGAGCTGAAGCTCAGGGACCAAATCTGGGAAATTGTTTCCCCGGGTTGAACAAGATTATGTGTGGGGTAGTAGCCGAGGCAGGGTGTCACGAATGATATTCAATATTCAAAATATTGCAAGAATATCGATGTACATGAAATCATTTTGAAATCAAAGAGCGTCCATCAGGCGCTCTCTCCGGCATCTCGTGCGCTCACAAGTAGTGCACCATGTCATGCTCATAAGCTCTTTTACTGCGTTTACTCTTTGTCCGCCATTCGCCACATGGTCCGCGTTATTTTCGCACGGGAAGAGATGGCTTAGTGCATCAACCTGATGTCACTGCAGTCCCTCTGAGCGGGAGGTCCTAGGTTCGAGTCCCGACGGCGGCATGATTTTCGACACTAGCTTGTCAGCTAGGTCAAATTCAGTCGCTGTCTGGAAGAGAATTCTAGCTGCGGCTGCTCTGATCGGTATATTTGCGTGGTTTCTCCGATCAATACCAGGCGAATGCTGGAGCAGTACCCTAAGAAACGGGCCACGGACCTCGCGCGAACTTTCCTTCATCTTCCTCTTACACACACACTTACAGTAACACACTACACTACCACACATGCCGGGAGACAGGTCAGGAGCTTACAGCTTGTCCCGGCTGGGGCTGTGCCCCGCTGGTGAGAGATACCTGGTTGAGGGGAAAACCCTGATAGTTGACGGTAGGTCGGCGCCGGATCACGCCATCCAGTGGGAAAAAGATCATCGCCACCTCCCAAGAAAAACTCACAGGACTAATGACCTAAGTAGTTGACGCGCCCGGAAACACGAATCAATAAAGTGTTATTTTCGCACCGCAACGAGCCATCGGCTCATAGGACAGGGATCTGTCAGCAGAGCGAGGCGTACGAAAGGAATACCAATTTTCTCCCTTTGTCTGGAACTAGCTGAAACTTAATTTGATGAATTTTGCGTGTTATTAAAGGGGCAGAAGTTCAGTCAATTTTTGACGACATTGAATGCATTATGTATGGTGTTTGGAAAATGTACTTTCATTTGATGTTAGCTTGGTTGATTCAGATTGTGCATTCATATTATTGTGTGCATTGATGTGTCCTTTGTGTAAAGCTGTCCTTTCATGACAGTCTCTCTTTCTGTCCCTCTTCTGCTAACTGCGTGTGCAATGATGGTCTCTGCAGCTATAATATATGAGCATCGTTGTGAATACGACTGTGCGTGTGGAATATCTGTCATTATTGCAATATATATATATATATATATATATATATATATATAAGGTTAGTGACATTTTATTTCGTTATCATCACCATTAGTAGCATCATTAACAACCAAGATCATGAAGTAAACTAGTGAACTGTGTCCAACAGTAGTGCATTATGATTGTTGCAAAATGCTGGAGAGCGATCACGGTATTTTCGAAACCTTCTTCGTTTTCTTGTTGTGTCAATGTTATTGCCGGCACAAACTGGAGTGCTCAGTGGAAATCAACGCCAGGACCATATGCGGGGGAGTGAACATACCTGACAAGGACACTGCGCATGATATGATGTAAATAATGTTTGAATATAGACTTTTATGAAATGAGTCTTTATTAACTTACATCAATTGCTTAGGCTTAATTATACGAGTATATTAGTGTTCTGGATTTTAGAAATTACATTTCCGTCATTCAGTGGATCTGCTATCGCTAGATTGTTGGGCATCAACCGCCACTGTTTGGAATTCATAGATAACTAGTATTTCAAAGTCAAAGTTACGAATGTTAGTTGAAGATTAACTTTTACAACAAATATAACGTTTGAAGAAAAACATATTATCTTATTTTCTCGAGTATTTTGTACATTATTATTAATTTTCTAATTTTAAATTTTAAACCATTTTATTGTTACAATATCTAAGTACAACATTTCGGAAAAAACTGTTTCGAAGAATAGATACTGAAAATAGTTAAAATTCATTTATCTCGAATTGTATATAATATAGATCATAACTATGCAGACAGTACATACATACTCGAAACGTACTGCCTTTACCAGTACAAGAGGGACTCGGGAACAGAGAGTGCAAACAAAAGTGTAAGAAGAAAGTTACCCTTTTAACTATATTCCATTTGTTCACGACGGAATGAATTGTTTTCCGAAACGTTGACCAAGAGTATTTTAACCATAAGAAATAATTTAAAATTTTGAAAATAGTAGAAAGAAAATTGTCGATAATTTAAAAATAATATACAAGAGTCATGTACCTGTGAAGAGAAACTGGAACATCATTTAGGAAAAATGCCACCAAGAGAACTCATTAAGAAGAGTAAATACAGAATAACTTACGTTTCAAGTTATTGTAATGTTTCGCACCATAAAACAAGAATGTTTCAGATGTAAAGCTTACTGTCTAGAAAACATTCTACCAGCGAATAACATCAAACCATTTTTAGAGTGTTTAAAATACCATTTATTCTAATTCAAATATTTTATTTTAAAGTCGGTGTTTATAGCTTCTTTTGCTTGAATATTACGTCCTCCCTCGTTCCAGTTTGTATCACTCCTGTACATTCTCATTTCTCTCTTTCGTGGAGCTGTATTATTTTTCAGGACAATATACTGGTGTCGTGAACCTCAACAATGTATCTCCTTATCACTATTTCCGAGAAAACCTTTTTTTCTTTCCTTTTTTTTCCTTTTACGTTTGGGCGCAACAAAATATTTCTAGCCGCCAGTATATCTCGAAAAATCCGCCGACAAGAGGAGAATTTCGCCGAATCCCGATCCGCGGCTCCAATAAGACGCCGGCCGTATGCTGCACCTGCTCGCGCCCGGGATCCTCATCACGTCCTCTCCGCCCCTCCCTCCGCGCCACACACGGCCCAGCGACGCCGTCGCCTCGCCCGCCCAGGCCGCACCTCCCCTCCCCTCCCTCCGCGCCACACAGGCCCAGCGATGGTTGCCCCGCCCGCCCACGCCGCACCTCCCCACCCCTGCGCTACCCAGTGCTTTCATGCTCCGAGTCGGCTCCGTTCCGCCACCTTCCCTCACTCCTCCTCCGTTCTTCCCGGCCCATGCCCTTCGCTGGATCCTTCTCACCCGAGTCTTGCTCCACCCGTACTTCTTCTCTTAGCCCTGCTTCTCCGTAACATCTCCTCCACTCCACGAGTCGATCCTCCCCACGTGACGTCGGCCTTTGCCTTCTCCTCATCATCGTTCTCCTTGTTCTCCTCCGAATTTCAACTCCCCTTACCCGGATACTATCCACCTCATCCTTACCACTGCTCTGTGACTCCTGCCCGATCTGTTCCTCTCCATCTCGCACCTTCCCATTCCGATCCCCCACGCCCTCGTTTTTCAGTGCTGTCTCTTCCTGGCCTTCTGTACCCGCTCTACCCTCCCTACTTACCCCGCTGAGTTCTTGATCACCCTGGTGCCGCGCCATCCTGCCACGTCACACATCTGAACCACCCCAGCTTCCTTCGTCCCGCTCCATATCCGTCTCGCGTCCCACCTGAGTCCTGTTCCGGTTTGCCCCGCCCACTGTGCGCGTCGCGCCACCGCCGCAGTGCTCGGAGCCCTTGCTCTAACTCGGCGCTGTTGTGGACGCGTTGTGGGGGAGGAGGGATATGCGCTCGGGCAGCCGGCGAGAACGCGCTATTCCGACCCGCGCGGCATACGACGCCGCCGCCGCCGTCGCCGCATGTGCCGGTTGAAGGAGATGAGACAGGATGGGGCGGGGCGAGACGGAACTGGACGGAGAGGGGCGGTGTGGGGCGGACCAGGGAACGGAAAGAGGTGAGGTGCGATCCGGGGCGAAATGGGACGGAGCAGGGGGGAGGTGCACAGAGCGGGGCGGAAGCGGAGGGAACGGGGAAGAGCGGTGCGGAGCGTGACGGAGCGGTGCGGGGAGGGGCGGTGCGGTGCGGGGCGGGCCGGGGCGGGGCGGAGCAGGACGGAGCGGTGCGGAGCGGGACGGAGCGGGGAAGAGCGGGATAGAGCGGTGCGGGGTGATGCGGAGCGGAGCGGGGAAGGGCGGGACAGAGCGGGACGAAGCGGGGCAGAGAGGGACGGAGCGGGGAAGAGCGGGGTGGGGAAGAACTGGACGGAGCGAGGCGGGGCAGAGCGGGGCGGAGCGGTGCGGATTGTTGCGGGGCGGTGCCGAGCGGAGAACGGCGGGACGGAGCGGTGCGGGAGTGGCACGGAGAGGTGCGGAGTGGGGCGGGGAAGAGCGGGACGGAGCGGTGCGGCGGGCAGTGCGGAGCGGGGAGGAACGAGGAAGAGCGGGGCGGAGCGGGGGAAAACGAGGTGGAGCTGGACCGTACAGGGTAAAGGACGGAACGGGATCGGGGAAGGGTTGGGCGGAGTGGAGCGGAGTGGGGAAGGCACAAACAAGGTCAAAAGCATTCTCTGGCCATAACCACATTTAGAGATGGTCATTTGGCTTGCACAGTCTTAGAAGGCTAAATTTTCTAAGTAGAACGAGATCACTTTGTCAAGTTTCATTTACAAGAACCGGACAATAGGAATTCTCGTCGTTCTTGCTGGCTAGGCCTCGGAAGGGGCACGCGCTCTGCTAGTGAAATATATACGTAGGTCTCTGTAAAAGATCGAATCTGTCATTTTCGGTTGTTCTCCTCAGAAACGGCAGTATCACCGCTGCGTGTTCTGTGCAAAAATTGTTTGTGACGAGCCACCCTCGGAGCTATCTGACCTCAGAGTATTTCTGAGGCAGCGCTTCACTTTGGTGTACTGTGATTGACTTAGAGGATTTTAGTGAGATGAGAAAAGGGAGGGCAGTTTCCTCAAAAGAAGTCTCGTTTCAGCAAATGCATCGTTTATTACGATGCATTACGATAGATAAAGAGAGAGGGGGGGAGAAGATAGACCAGGTGAGGGAATGTACAGGGAGTCGAGCTCAAACGTGGCGGCCTCTTACCCCATCAGTCCGTGCTCCAGGCGCGGCGAAGACGACAGCAGCGGCGGCGGCGGAGCTCTGTGAACGATTCATCATGGGTGAGCGTTCCTGATGTACTGGTGCAGGTCGTTTCACAGTCCTCACTCGCATGTGACTCGCATGTCTTCCTGGCTCCGCGGGGCCCGTATACATTGGCCCTCGCTTGCATGCGGCAGCACTTTTTATTTTCCCGTATACGTACGTATACACGGAGTGATATACATAGTATAGGGAAAGTTATGTAATGCTGCGCGAAAAAATGGCCAATTTTCGGCGGAAAAAAATTAATTGCCAGGCCGTGAAAACGAAAAAGTGGATAAAACCAGTTGATAAATTAAGAATAAAAATCCCCTAACACGTGCTGTAGCCAGAAACCCTATTTTCTGGGTCCTTGATACCGAAAAACCAATTGAAAGGAAAACGTCCGTCTGTCTGTCCGTCCGTCTGTCTGTCCGTCCGTCTGTCCGTCTGTCCGTCTCTGAACACTCCTAGCGCCTAAACCATACGTACATATGAAAGAGTGTTATACTGATCTATGTACAACCCAACAAACAATAAATAAAAAAAACAACCATACGTACGATTTCTTCCAAAATGGATATTCCCCAGGCGATCAGGTTCTAGTCAAAGCTTTGAGATTTTGAGAAAGATTCTTCAAAATTTGGGGGTACTTTACATGAAACCCCTCCGACATTTTCAAACTTTCGCAAAAACGGCTCCAAATTTGTTCTTTCAATGACTTGTCTGAACAGTGTAAAATACACTTATTAACATGGAATTGGTCCGATTTTCACGGATAACTCTGAATTTTTGAAAATTGTGAAAGTTTGAATTTTTTTCGGTGTCTTTCTCCAGCTACAAAATTGAAGATAGATATTTTTTTCTTCAAATAAAATGTGTTCTCCAAAGTGAGTTCTTTGTTCAAGGTCATATACATTCTTTTGAAAATTTTAGTAGTTTTCGCGCAATATTGCGTGCAATATATGCAATTATAAAAAATTTAAAAAACTAGATTTTCTCAAAAACGGATCCAAATTTTTTCTTTAAACTTTTGGTAGGAATAGTGCTAAATGTACCCTATGAGATGACATAAACGCCATATTGCTGTATACTTTTGTTTTTCCAAAAATTGCAAACATTTAATTTTTTTGACTGGTCTCTCACGCCGTTAATATTTACACTAGCGCCGAATTGTTCATATTATTATATTTATGAGTACATGTGCTTTAAATAATGTCAAGTAAAGTTTCTCGAAAACATAACCGTTTTCTGTGAAAAATAGCTCAAATTTCCGCATTTTCAGAAACGCTCAAACGCCATTTTCTCATAAATGGCTACAAAAAAATTTTTTCAAACTTTTCGATCGGATAGTGCTAATTGCATTTTTTAATATGACGTGAAGTTTATTTTGAGTTATTTTTTTGTTTTTTTTTCTTCAAAAATTACACATATGTAATTTTTTTTAAAGCATCTCTCTAACCTTGAATATTCACATTACCAGCAATTTGTAAACATTATTATATTTGTGAGTGTAAGTGCTCCAATTAACTTCAAATAAAGTATTTTGAAAATTCAAAAATTTTCTGTGAAAATCAGCTTCATATTTCGCATTATTTAGCGCTAAAACGCCATTTTCTCTTAAACGGCACATGCTTTTTAAAAGAAAATTGCCATTTATGACTCGGTTTTTGTGTTCTTTTAATATTCTAAAATTAATGTGTCCATTCTACCAATAGGAAACTGAAAAATTAAGAAAATGACAAAAAATGTACTTTTGGCGGTGATAGATGACAGCTGGCAAGAAACAGTTTATGGCAATTCCGAATAGCTAGTGAAGACCCAAGGAAATAGAAAACTAATACGGGAAAGTCTGTGCCATTCTGTAGCACCACTAGTTGGAGGTTGTGCCGCCGAGATGTTATGCTTGCCGATGCAAGTCGCTAACCTTCGGTGACGCCCCCGGCACGGTGTGGAGTAATTTTGGCTCGCCACATGTTGATAGTTTCGGTGTGTTTCTATAAGCACCATATCATGTCTTACAGAGGAGAAAATAATTTATAGTAAATTTTAATTTCTTACAACAATGAACTAGTAGTATTGTAACACCGCTTACTTTCTCCCATTAACGGTAATAGTATCTCAAAATTATGCAAACAATTATCATATTAGAAAAAATTACATTTTCTTATTTCAATTTTTAATTTTGAAGATTAAATTCAAACAAAAATATACTTATCTTCTAAATTGAAGCTGTTGGAAGACTTTAAAAAATCTCCAAATTTTGCTACTTTCGAAAAGTCAGAGTGTTGTGCCAAAATGGCATGTGCTTCATTATTAAAAATCTACTTCGCTTTAATAAAAAAATAAAGAAAATGTGGCCTGGTTTTTGCGAAAATTTATCTATTACTTCAAAATTGCCTTGATTTGGCGCAATATTACGCGAAAACAACTAATATTTTCGAAAATTGTACATTATGTTATTTATAGATTTAATTTTGAAGAATATATTTAATTGAAGAACAACTCTCTTATCAATATTGTAAACATTTTTTTAACTTTTAAAATTTTCGAAAATATAGTGTTCAACTAAAATTGCACCAAGAAGTGCGAAGAGTGTGCGTTCTATTCGTTATAATTACTCATAAAAACAAAAGAATATTGCAAAATTGTGTTTATGACATCTTATAGAGTGTATTTAGCACTATCCCTACAAAAATTTGAAGAAAAATTG
Source organism: Acheta domesticus (assembly GCA_031308135.1). Taxonomy (NCBI): domain Eukaryota; kingdom Metazoa; phylum Arthropoda; class Insecta; order Orthoptera; family Gryllidae; genus Acheta; species Acheta domesticus. The sequence continues at coordinate 162,700,063 of JAHLJT010009436.1, forward strand.
CGGGGAAAAACTACTAGTGGATGAGTGGATTAGGTTTCTTCTGTTGACAAATAAGGACAATACGTAAGTTCCTGCCTAAATCACGGGTCAAAACTTGTCAAGCTGGTCATCCCGTAGCGTAGCATCGGCATTTCTTTGAACACGAGATCCTGGATTGATTGAAATGAATTTGCTATATATTCGTATTGCACTGTTCATTGCTGCAAGTAGTTGTATTCTATCACTATTTGAATTTGACATTTACAAGTCATCACTCATCACCTAACTGTTAATGCTTTTACTGTCCAAAAGTCGTGATTATTACACTCATTGCTTTAAAAACGTATTTCCAGGTAAAATACGAATGGGCAAAACTTCTTCAGTGACCACCCCAAAAAACAAATAAACGAAGTATCAAAACTACACCAAAACGTTCCAACATATGCCTTTTTTGGCCACTATTTGAGTGGACTAAACGTGTGATGAAGCTTGCATGTACTCCCCAATAATTCTTATACCTTAATTTACCTTTTTTTGTTTGATAGTATTTGTTTGATGGGTCTCTGGGGATTATTTCCACAAAAACAGTCTCACGCTTAGGAATTTTTTGTCATTTTCATTTTGTAAGTATTGCAAAATATTCAGCTTTCCTTTGTGTATTGTGAATAAAGATTGTGGTAAATGCCAAACAGCAGACTTCACGTCCATCAGAGTGTCCATTAGGCAATGATTTTCAGAATGGCTACAAATGCGAATAGAATATCTATGGGACATCTTCCTTTGCTAAGATACAAGGACTGTATCAGGTCACATTTCGAAGTTGCTTCGAACAGAAAGAAAGAAAAAAAAATGCTTGTTAGTCGTTAATCAGTATGAACAGAATCTCGCGTTCGGGTTTCGAATTGCAGATGATCGTACGCGGCGGTGCGAAGCAGGATAGCGGGATAGAGCGGTGCGGGGCGGGACGGAACGGGGAAGGGCGGGATAGAGCGGTGCGGAGCGGGGCGGAGCGGGACGGAATGGGGAAGGGAGAAATAGAGCGGAGCAGTGCAGAGAGGGGCGGGACTGGGAAGGGCGGGATAGATCGGAGCGGTGCAGAGCGAAGCGGTGCGAAGCGGGGCGGAGCGGGGCAGAACGGGACGGAGCGGGGCAGAGTGCGGGGCGCGTGCTTCAACCACCGCCTGGCGGATCCCCACTGACGCCTTTCCGCACACACGCGTCGCGTCGCGTCGCCTCTGCGGCGGCTCCGACTCTTTCCTCTCTTTCCCTCCCCGCCTTCCTCCCCCTCCCTGTGCCGACGCCGCCTGCCTATGAAGAGCCGCTCTCGCCGCACTATCTGTCGGACGGACGTGTAAACAATGCGCTGTGATTGAGCGTCGCCCTGACGCTCGCTCACTGGCACCGCCCGCGTCCCCGCCCCCGCTCCCGCGGCCCGTCGCCCGCCAGCTCCCGCCGCCGCGCGCCGCATACAGAGCAGACCGCCCCCGCCCGCGCCCCCCCCCACCCGCGCCGTCCCACAGTGGGCGAAAGTGACACCGGAAACGCGCGCCCAACACCAACTCATTTCTATACTTCGGTTTTTCTTTCTTGGCGCACGGGGGGGGTGTCATCAAAATGGAATATCTCACGGTATTTCGCTTCGTTCTCGATTATGCCGTTAGGAGTCGCATCGACTGTATCGAGCAGTGCTGGCGATCATGCGACTTCTTCCATTTCGATGACACACCACCATGCGCCAAGAAAGAAAAACCGAAGTATAATTACTCGTTTCAACCTTTTTTCTTTTTTTATTTTTTTTTATTTTTTGTATTCCAGTATTCAAATCGACATTTTCTGTTGCGAGAAACCGTTCATAATCGGGCGTTTTTACGGCACAAATGATGACGTATTAGATTTTACGGCACGAATGATTATGTCATCAATCGTAGCGAGGGAATCGGGGAGAGGTTGAGATAAACCGAACGCCCGACCACCGTTTCCAGGGCACGGATGTTAAGTACCCGAGACATCACAGGAAAGTTGTTTCGCAAAATTAAGTTCGATTATCTTATAGATTTATAATGCCGTAATACAAAAAATAGGATATGCAACTCGTTTATAATGTCGCTTTACTACATTCGTACGTACTTGAAATCTCGCTCCTAACGTCGCTCATTTTCAAAATATGTACTTATGCATTAAAGCTTCACAATATAAACTAATTGCACAAACTACTATTAAAATCAGGATGTGTGCCGCTGAGTTGAGCTGGGAGCCAGCAGTTTCGCCGTTTCTGCAGCGCCTTGGATCGAAAGGACCTACATTTTGAAGCCTAACGTAGGCGGATTTTCGGGCACTAGTTGGAAGTCTAGGTCAGTTGAATCGCTAAGATAATTTTGATAGATAGTTTCCTTGGTTTCTTCGATCATTAACAGGAGAATACCGAAGCAGTTCACTAACAAACGGACCACAGAAAACGCTCGATTTGTGCTTTATACACATACACACGTAATAGCACTACACTACATACACACTTATACACTACACTACTACATGGAAGGGCAACCGTGCGATAGCTCATTAGCAGGAAATAAATATTAATGTTATTAAATGATTTTAAATTTTACTAATGCGGCAATTTGAAAAGACTTTTGAGTTCGATTGTCCGCTCTTCTTTATCGCTGGATCACTGTGTGCCGCACCTCCCGTCGCCGCCCCCCGCCGCCACCGCCGCCACCGCCGCCACCGCCGGCACCGCCGCCCACCGCCGCCACCGTCGCCACCGTCGCCACCGCCACCGCCGCCACCGCCGCCACCGCCCCCGCCGCCACCGCCGCCACCGCCGCCTCCGCCGCCTCCGCCGCCACCACCGCCTCCGCCGCCACCGTCGCCTCCGCCGCCTCCGCCGCCACCGCCGCCTCCGCCGCCACCAAGCACTCGCCCGCGACCCGGCCCCGCCTCGTCACGCCCCCGTCGCCGGATTCCAAAGGTTTGTGATTGCGGTTCTCTTCGCTGTTGTGGCTCGATTCTGACGAAGGGACTCCCCGTCGCGTGACACACAAACACACAATGCCGCTGCGGCGGCGGGGGCGGGGGCGGGGGGGGGCGGGGAGGTCGCCGGCTGGAGGTGGCGCTGAATGCGGCTCCTGGGCGAAAAGGGTCTTTGGCCACCGCGACACGACAGCGCGCCGAGCCAATTTCAAGATCTACAACGTTGATTGACGTTTGTTGGGCGAGGGATTTTGTTGGCCGGCTTCCAATTCTTTTCAATTGCAATTACCACAATCAACAAAAATGAAGTAGATCAAATGACGGAATAGTGATTCTTTGTTTTACAAGGACCAGAACGTACCATTACGAGGGAAACAGTAGAGATGAGATTGGAGACGATTGTGGAAATTCTCTTTAAGCTAAATTATTGGTAAGTTATTTTAATGTTGTTGGTTATTGTAGACTAGCTTAGATTGTCACCTCCGGGCGAGCATTTTCATGTTAAAAAGTCATGTTTGTGTTTTCCAAGTTTATGACAAAATAACTTTTATTTTCTACTAATATGTTTTACCTTATTATTGCCTTTGATTCGAGTTCGATATACGCTGACTAACTTACATGTATCGAGAGAACTGTGGTTACGATGGCAATGTGAAAATAGTTAAATGATGTTACATGTTTCCGTTACGGAGGGGAATTATGAAAGGGAATAAAGGGAGGTAAATATGAGAAGACAAACCGAGTCAAGTTAACATCTTAATTAGTAAATAAGTAAATCTGAATAAAAAGTAGGTAAAAAATGAAATGATGTACGCACTACGGGCGTGTACTCTTTCCAATGATCTCTGGCGACAAAGCGCATTCGCGCCAAAGCCCTTGGGCGTTTTGTCGCAGCTCCATTTTAACGCCCCTTATGACGCCCTTGGTGCATAAATGACTATTAAATATACGTCAGTTACACGAGCCTAGCAACTGTAATATGTTTATAATTATTTTCGAGCATTGAACGGTATATGAAAAAGGTTTAATTCGATTAAAATATTTTTTTTACTTTTTTATTACAAAATTAAGGTTAATTGTCGTCAATCTGATAAATAAAGTCACAGCAATTATTGTACTAATAAATGCGGGAAATAGAATATTGTAATTCATAGTGTTTTACTTATTATCTCGAAGTTGTTTTTCTCGAATTCTTCCAGAATATCTTTGTGGAAACCGCTCAAGTATATAGCTGATCAATTTGTGTCGACAGAAATCGAATGACCTATTGATTTCCTCTGTAAGTCACTGAAAACGCATTTCAGGCACTTAAGGAACATAAAAAACACGTCTTTTAGAAAAGTTTCTTAAAATCTTCTGTGCGATTCCGCAAAACAAAGATCAGTGCTCTCCATGAGACTGAGACTCATCCAACTTGTGCCACTCGACGGGAGAGATATAAACGTAAGCGAACGGGACGCAAATTACTCGAATTTTAATTACTGCAAGAGGATGACGGAGTAGCAATACTTTGTGTTCACCATGACTGAAGTGTATCGTAATAGTTTCAGTTCAATATACAACAGAGATAAGAGAGGAAATGCTGAGTGTCGAAATTCTGAGGTATATTACTGATAAATAGTTTTGTTTTAATGTTTTGTATGTTCTTGGTTTATTTTAGATTAATTTTCTTTCATCTAAGTTAGATGATATTTTACCATTAATTATAGTTTGTAACCTCAAAAATGAGGGATTGAAACGCCACATATTTCTATTCATGTTCCATACATTTCAAATTCAAAAATTGGGGAGAGAACAATCAAAAAATAATTTAAACTGGTCCTAGTTTTCGATAAGGAAGAGAAATGAACATGCATTATTGCAATGATGTCAGTTTTTCACTTACCTTCATTACACTCATTCCTGTAGCACACGTTCTCCGCTAAAATGTTGGTTTCTGTGTACATAATCCATTCATCGCTCGTTTGAATAGCTAGAAATTGATCACCGTCCCAGCTAACGCTGAGTTAGGAACCAAATATTTCCATGTATATCCGTTCAATAGGTCAGTTCTCAGTAATATTTCAGGAAAAGGATTAAGTTAATGCCAAGGATTTAAGAATTCTCTCAGCGGGTTTGTAACCTTTACCAATACCTTTCATGCAGGAATCATTTATTTCGTATCCCAGTATTGCGTAGTCGTCCGGGCTCGAATGTGCAAACGGCAAAAGTGCATTGGCCCAGGGTGTCGACGCTCGTCTGTACAAAATGGCACCAGTACCTGTCGTTTCTTGAGGCATGGGTTAGGAATACCGTCACATGGAGATGAACATCTCATTGCGGAAGCAAATATTTTTTCCTAAGGCAGAGGATTGCATGTTGTTATCAAAGTAACTACATACTTTACTGAACTCAACGAAATGGATAGCATCTTATATTTATAATGTTTCATTAAAAATACTGGACATATATTTATAATGTTTCATTAAAAATACTGGAGGACAAATGTTTACTTTTGACCATTACAAGATATGCATGTTCTTCCATCTCGGTAAAATAAATACGTGTGTCAAGGGATCGCCGCTGCATCTGGTTCGAATCGCGGCACTAGTGAAGAAAACGTTTGGTGGACGTCCAATGAAAAAGCTCGAAAGCGCGCACCGTCATCACCACTTCTGCGACATCACCAA
>JAHLJT010009436.1:162706680-162796680 GCA_031308135.1 Acheta domesticus
AAGATATTTTCTGCCCAATCAGAGGATGTTTTCGAGGCCGAGAAAAGAGTGAGAGAGGGGCTGGTTATCGCTCCCTCTCGCTTTAATTTTGCGTCGAAAAGGGGCAGTTATTAACGACCGGGGGGGTGTGAGGGGCTAGGAATCTCTAGGGAGGTTGACGGAAGAGTTCCAGGCGTCGTGGAAAAATACTGAAGGGGTCGTGTGCAGAGCGGCTACCCAGAGTTGGGGCACACGTGTCCGCGACGAATTATGGAGCGAAGGGTGCCGACACCGTGGCGCCTCGCCTGGCCCTCGGGTCGCCCCCGTGGCGCCTCGCATCTCTCGCGTCGCCGCCTGCGTGGAGTTATTTTGCGGCAGAATAAACTTGAATCTATTCGGTATCACTACAATATATTAGCATATTTTATAACTTATATAAGATAATATATTTTATAAACTGTCTTAAAAGAACAAGATATTTTAATTCAGCTGCGCCAATTCCAATCTCTGTCCGCGACTCCGCTTATCGCCATCTCTCGGCGACGCGGCGAAGAAGTACCGTCGGTCGCAAGCTTTGCCGAAATAAAGCGGGTCCGTGTCTTAGCACGCGGTGCTTCTTCAGTTTATCATTTCGTGACACCGTAATTAATTAAATTTCGAAGAAGCCAACGCCGCTGCCTCCACCGCGCCCGTTGCTTCCGCCTCCACCGCCAGCAACCCGCTTGCTGTGCCCGCCGTCCCCGGCCGCTGTCGCCCTTGCAGCCCCATCTCGGTGGCCATTCCCCCGCTTCCCCTCCACCCTTCTGCCCTTCACCCCGTTGCGGTCACTCATACTGCGTTTCCCGCACAGCTTCCCCGCCCTCTCACGTTCCCACAACCTCGCTTCTCCGCCATCACGCTTTACAGCCACCCGCTATCCTGACCTATGTCCCCGCCTTCCGACTTCCCCGTTACTTGATTTCCTTGCCACTGGATTTCCACGCCACCCGACTTCCCCGCTATCCAACATCCCAGCTACCCGACTTACCCGGCATCGGACCTCCTCGCCACCCGGCTTCCCCGCCACCCGATATCTCCACCACCCGCCATCCTAGCTCTTACTTTCCCCACCTGTCTTCCCCCTCCACTTCAAGACTTCCCCGCTACAATTCCCTGTCAACCAAGTTCCCCGACAACCGATATCTCCACCACCCGACATCCTAGCGCTTACTTTCCCCACCTGTCTTCCCGTCCCTCCACTTCAAGACTTCCCCGCTACAATTCTCCCGCCAACCGAGTTCCCCGACAACCGATATCTCCCGCTTCCCCGCCACCCAGTTTCCCCGCTACCTCGGCGTCGTCGCCCTTCTCTCCCCGCTCCGTCATCTTCCTCTTCACCACCATCGTTGCCAAGCCAGCGCTGCTGGAGAGGAGGGCAAAGGCAGCTGCAGTTGCCGGAGCAAGCACGCGAGCAGCCGCCAGGTGCCGCCGATATTACGATCACCGTCACTTCCCCGCACGTCCCAAGACAGGCTGCTTTCGGAACACCTGAGTGACTTCATGACCCAATAGGTTTTGGGTCTGTTCTTTTGGTGGAGAGGATACAGAGTATCCTCAGATACGGGGCACATAAACACGTTTGGACGCTGATCATTTTGAAATACTTCAGTACTCAGAATGGCAAAATAGCAACTTACGTCACATTGTCCGTTACCCGAACTGCCGAGAGATATTCATAAGATACATTCAAGTCCCTTTACATATCTCGGTGATCCAACACCTCACACAGAGTAGAAGTATATTGAATCATGATAACACGTCACTATACTGTATAGCTTCATCCTGCTATCTAGCATTTAACTTGCAACTCTTTTTAATTTCACCTTATCACCTTAAGAATTTAGGCTCGACTGTCCTCTTTAAACAACAGTTTACAAAATATTCGATTCTGTATTTTATGAAATTCTCAGTTTTCTAATTTACTTATGATATATTCTTTTTAATATATGTTTTATTTTCGAATTTAAATAAAATTATTTTTTCAATACAATGCATTTTACAGTTGCACCTAATCTTCTTCTCCCTTATCTTCATTGTTTTCTCTTTTCTCTCTCCCTCGTCTTTTTCCTTCCTTGCAATCTACATAACGTAATATAGAGAATTTATGATCATGCTGCGGAAAGACTTGCGACCTAAAAACTCTGATAATGTGGGACACTGATATCGAAAAAGTGAAAAAAACAGAATGTAGTGAATTATTTCCTGTATGACACTATATTGTCAGAATCCTAGCTTTGTGGTTGCTTGATACCAATAATTATTTTCCGAAAACAACTCCGTCCGCCTGCCGCCTTGCCTCCTTGCCGTGTGTCCTTCCGCCTTACTGTCCGTCTAGCTGTCCTCGCCCTTCTTTTTCCATTTTTCCTTTCTCTCCCCCTCTCGCCCTTTATAATTTTCATGCAACTGCGCATCCACAAGCCTTTACCGTGGTCGTATCTGAGGCTCCCTTCTACCGTCCCCCACTCATGGACTGGACTCGTTGCCTCCGTCGTTGATTCTGTCGGGAGCGAAGCGTTGTGGTAATGTCTGCGGAGTACCGGCGGTCAGTGATCAATTTTAATTCCCAAACTGGACTTAATGGAGCTTAATGACTATATTTCACGTGAAACCTATGCAAGTAATAAGAGCAAAAGAGTTTATACCACCCTTATACGTCCAACGGTGGCGGATTTTCTAGCTGGATAGCCAGGCCGAATTCACGTGCTTTCTGGAGGAGAATTCTAGCTGCCGGCTACTCCAATCAGTAGTTTTCCGTAGTTTCTCGGAATACTTTTTGGCGAATGCCGGAGCAGGATTCGGTATTGTTCCCTCCTCTTACTTCACACACACACACAAACAAAAGCTTCCGTCCGCGACACTACCACACATGTCGGGATACTATGTATTTATTTGGTCAAAAAACAGTAAAAACTGCATATGACGTTTGGGGGAAGAGATTATATGCCCACATTTTCTTGAGCCCGAAATTTAAAAAAAGCAAAATTAGCAACATTTGAAAAACTAGAAAAAAGAATTTAGAAAAATTATTATTTTAAAAAAATAGAAAATTGAAACATTTTTGTTCCCGAGTTATAGAAAATCAATTTCAACGGTGAATGAGCTGCTGATTTATTTTTTCTGCGTTGCTAACAAAATAGTAACGAACATCAGTTCTACTCCTACCACTACAAGCAAAAGGAGTGCTCAACAAAACGTGCGCACAGTGAAGCTGCATTTACGTCCAGAAGCAAAACAAGGGGCCATCTCAGCATTTGCTCAATGGATCAGGGAAAGTGGACAAAAACCTGAACGAGATAGGGATCACTAGTCGGAATATTGTTTCGACTGAGCGGTGTCCTGGTGATGGAGATATCTGGAGTGGAGAATTATCCGCAGACGTGTAGGTCGGCATCGGATATCTCTTCCCAGCGGAGAAGGAACACCGCCACCTCGAGGAATAAAAACGTTAATACGAACCGCCACTAAATAGTTTACACTAATGATCGTAGCATTTAACGTGACCCGACCGATTCGATCGAACGTGATAACGTGACGTGGTAACATCTACGGATTCGATGGTGTAACGGTTACCGTTACACCATAGTGTCATATCCAAGTTCGCGGGTTCAAACCCGATCGAAGCCGTGGATTTTTAAGGGCGAAAAAATCCTTCGTACGCCTTCCTTCGGAGGGGAAGTAAAGCCGGCTGTCCCATGTTAGTAGATTGCATGTAAAAGATCCTCAAGCCTAAATGACGCCTCTGAGCTAAATTCAAATCGCCTGTTTCGTCGCCCGAGATAATACCTTCTTTCTCCGCTAGTCGGTGAAATGAGCGTAGTGAAATTTGCGTGGTCAGACGGAAGAGCGGGCCTGATGGCCCGAGTCTCGCCACGTAAAATAAGGCATTAACTAACGACAACATAAATGAAGGAATCAATCAGAAGCATTGTTGCATGTTTCGTTTATGGAACATACGATACGATGTATACTTCGGTCAAATATACTGAATCGCCGCATGTTATAAATTGGCACCTACTGAGCGAAAATCTTTTAAAAATGATGTGAATATCTGCGTACATAATACTCACGTCGTTTTAATATTTAATTATCGTAATGTTCATTACCATAATTGCCTGGAAACCAAAGCCTGAAACCAAAATCCACCACTTTGTATCTGAAGTCCCCAATATGCAGTCAGTGTGAAATATAAGTGGCATAGACATTTTTTCCTTGTGTTTGGTCGCTGCAAACTGTGCGGTGGGAGTTAACAGCAATAAGATACCTCATGACTACAAATTGTCCCTTAATTTTAACAAAAATTGTTTGAAAAATGTAAACAAATACATAAATACAAATTTATTGTATATTATTGCTGTTATCTCCCTCTGCTGTTTCCACAGATCCAAAAACGGAGTGAATACCTAAGTGTCCACGCTCTCTTTACTCTGACTGTACGCCACTAGGGCGCGAGCACCTTTGTGCATTTCACGTGCGCTATCTATCACCGGCGCCTTCGCTCGTGGGAGCCCTCGTTGATTCGCCGACGGACGCGGCGCGGGCGGCGCTTGTTTTGTCTGTGATTCGCACTTAATGCCGCTACTTGTAGACAAAGCCCGCGCCTCTTCATCCGAGCGCCACCTGGAGATTAATGGACCATTAATCATGGAGGCCCCTTGTGAGCCCTTTAATTGTGCGCACGCGCGCCCTGCGCCCTGGCGCTCGCTAAGTCTCCGGTCGCCCCGCCGGAAAATGGGCGCCTGCAACAGGCGTATGCTCCACCGAGGGCTGGCGGCCCTCCGGGCTGGCGTTGGCGGTAGTTGGTGTGGAGTTGTCCGTTGCAGCAACGATCACAGAGTTGATATTTCATTCCGTGCAGCAACGATCACGGTTTTATTTAATTCCGTGCAGCAACGATCACGGAATTAATATTTCATACCGTGCAGCAACGATCATGGTGTTATTTCATTCCGTGCAGTAACGATCACAGAGCTGATATTTCTTTCCGTGCAGCAAGGATCACGGTTTTATTTAATTTCGTGCAGAAACGATCATGGAATTGATATTTCATATCGTGCAGCAACGATCACGGAATTGATATTTCATACCGTGCAGCAACGATCATGGTGTTATTTCATTCATATATGATTTGATATTTCATTCATATATGAGACTATTCATGTGGTTGATTTCTCTCACATCTCAGCAATCCCCAGTCAGATGTTTTCACCGCCGCGCCGTTGGCTCACCTTCTTGTTAAAGAGCTTGTCAGTGTTCTGCGTTGATCCTGTAACAACTCCTAGGGGAATGCAAGACCTAGGGCTTGTTATCCTATGTTTATTTTATTTTTATTAATTTATTTCCACAAATCAGCAATTTTGTTTTATAGAAAATCGTTAAAGTTATGACAATACATAATTAAAGACAAAAAAAGCATAAAATACGATACATTCTTGAGTGTAAAAGGAAGTAACATGCATAAATTACAATAATTCTTTTTAATAAACAAAAATAAGGGGAGCTCTCGAGTTCCTCAATATTGTTTGATACATTTCCAGTATAAATGTTAAATCTTTTATTTATTTTTATTTTTGAGTGATTAATGGGGCGTGAGCGAGTTGTATGAAATATTTATCATAAGGGGAGCTAGTTTTGATTCGTGATGTTGGGGATGAAAACGTGTCCTTTTATTAGTCTTTCAATACTTCCTGACTTGTATAACTTCCCGGATCCGTGTCTTTTCCTGTTTGTGTTAGAACTTATTAAATCTTTTCGTAATTTGAAACACTATTTTTTCTAACGAATACGTGTATCTAAATTTTTTTGTGTCCTAGACTATTGGTAAATACGGAATATAAAGCCAGTTAAAGGTTTTTTTAATAAACTCATTACCATTGATTCATGCGAACCAGTGGCGGCTGGTGCTTTGGTTGAATGTTTGCACAACCCTAGATAATTGAAAAAATCTAATAATATATGATTAATACACATTTTACATCTAATGATATTCCATATCTGCAGGGGGGATCTTGTCTGCGTAGATGGGCAAGATCTCTGGTGGAGAGATGCAGAGGACCACCCCGACCCTTAGTTTCATGACGGCACTCACGCCATTAGCTTCAAGGTGGAGGCAGTGAGTAGGCGATGCTAAGCTCCTGGTTTTAAGCCCCGCTCAATAACCTACCAGTTGAGCATGTGGCGCGTCGACCTTTGGGCAAGGTTGGGTGAAGGAGATTCTTCGGAATGCTCTGGAATCCTTATTTAGAAGTACAGCGGGACTCTGAGGTTGCCCAGGTCCCGGTGAAACGCACGTCGATAGCCTAAAGGTGCAGGTAGTGGGGAGACGGATTGGAGGCTCTGAGCTGCTCGAACATTAGTTCAGGTGGACCCCAATTGGGCTCTTGGCTTCGTCGTGGCAGTGGCCCGATACTCTGGACAAAGAGGAGGGACTTGTTCCCGGCGCATGAGAGTGTCGCATTGTCGAAACTCCGAGGCTACTAACCCAGATAGTAGCTCTGAGCTGGCAGGGGGTCCCATTACTCAGGCGTTGTATGGGGAGGTTGCCGCGAAGGCAAATTGGGCACCAGCCGGATCCGGTTTACCAGACTTTCGGCGTACTTGTGCGCCGTCGGGGGATTAGAGTAAGAGCTAAAGCTCAGGGACCAAATCCGGGAAATTGTTTCCCCGGGTAGAACAAGATTATGTGTGGGGTAGTAGCCGAGGCAGGGTGTCACGAATGATATTCAATATTCAAGATATTGCAGGAATATCGATGTATATGAAATCATTTTGAAATCAAAGAGCGTCCATCAGGCGCTCTCTCCGGCGTCTCGTGCGCTCATAGGTAGTGCACCATGTCATGCTCATAAGCTCTTTTACTGCGTTTACTCTTTGTCCGCCATTCGCCACATGGTCCGCGTTATTTTCGCACGGGAAGAGATGGCTTAGTGCATCAACCTGATGTCACTGCAGTCCCTCTGAGCGGGAGGTCCTAGGTTCGAGTCCCGACGGCGGCATGATTTTCGACACTAGCTTGTCAGCTAGGTCGAATTCAGTCGCTGTCTGGAAGAGAATTCTAGCAGCGGCTGCTCTGATCGGTATATTTGCGTGGTTTCTCCGATCAATACCAGGCGAATACTGGAGCAGTACCCTAAGAAACGGGCCACGGACCGCGCGCGAACTTTCCTTCATCTTCCTCTTACACACACACTTACACTAACACACTACACTACCACACATGCCGGGAGACAGGTCAGGAGCTTACAGCTTGTCCTGGCTGGGGCTGTGCCCCGCTGGTGGGAGATACGTGGTTGAGGGGAAAACCCCGATAGTTGACGGTAGGTCGGCACCGGATCACGCCATCCAGCGGGAAAAAGATCATCGCCACCTCCCAAGAAAAACTCACGGGACTAATGACCTAAGTAGTTGACGCGCCCGGAAACACGAATCAATAAAGAGTTATTTTCGCACCACAACGAGCCATCGGCTCATAGGACAGGGATCTGTCAGCAGAGCGAGGCGCACGAAAGGAATACCAATTTTCTCCCTTTGTCTGGAACTAGCTGAAACTTAATTTATCGAATTTTGCGTGTTATTAAAGGGGCAGAAGTTCAGTCAATTTTTGACGACATTGAATGCATTATGTATGGTGTTTGGAAAATTTACTTTCATTTGATGTTAGCTTGGTTGATTCAGATTGTGCATTCATGTTATTGTGTGCATTGATGTGTCCTTTGTGTAAAGCTGTCCTTTCATGACAGTCTCTCTTTCTGTCCCTCTTCTGCAAACTGCGTGTGCAATGATGGTCTCTGCAGCTATAATATGTGAGCATCGTTGTGAATACGACTGTGCGTGTGGAATATCTGTCATTATTGTAATATATATATATATATATATATATATATATATATATATATAAGAGGTTAGTGAAATTTTATTTCGTTATCATCACCATTAGTAGCATTACTAACAACCAAGATCATGAAGTAAACTAGTGAACTGTGTCCAACAGTAGTGCATTATGATTGTTGCAAAATGCTGGAGAGCGATCACGGTATTTTCGAAACCTTCGTTTTCTTGTTGTGTGAATGTTATTGCCGGCACAAACTGGAGTGCTCAGTGGAAATCAACGCCAGGACCATATGCGCGGGAGGTGAACATACCTGACAAGGACACTGCGCATGATATAATGTAAATAATGTTTGAATATAGACTTTTATGAAATGAGATTTTATTAACTTATATCAATTGCTTAGGCTTAATTATACGAGTATATTAGTGTTCTAAATTTTAAAAATTACATTTCCGTCATTCAGTGGATCTGCTATCGCTAGATTGTTGGGGCATCAACCGCCACTGTTTGGAATTCATAGAAACTAAGTATTTCTAAGTCAAAGTCACGTATGTTAGTTGAAGATTAACTTTTACAACAAATATAACGTTTGAAGAAAAACATATTATCTTATTTTCTCGAGTATTTTGTACATTATTATTAATTTTCTAATTTGAAATTTTAAACCATTTTATTGTTACAATATCTAAGTACAACATTTCGGAAAAAACTGTTTACAAGAATAGATACTGAAAATAGTTAAAATTCATTTATCTCGAATTGTATATAATATAGATCATAACTATGCAGACAGTACATACATACTCAAAACGTATTGCCTTTACCAGTACAAGAGGGACTCGGGAACAGAGAGTGCAAACAAAAGTGTAAGAAGAAAGTTACCCTTTTAACTATATTCCATTTGTTCATGACGGAATGAATTGTTTTCCGAAACGTTGATCAAGAGTATTTTAACCATAAGAAATAATTTAAAATTTTGAAAAATAGTAGAAAAAAAATTGTCGATAATTTAAAAATAATATACAAGAGTCATGTACCTGTGAAGAGAAACTGGAACATCATTTAGGAAAAATGCCACCAAGAGAACTCATTAAGAAGAGTAAATACAGAATAACTTACGCTTCAAGTTATTGTAATGTTTCGCACCATAAAACAAGAATGTTTCAGATGTAAAGCTTACTGTCTAGAAAACATTCTACCAGCGAATAACATGAAACCATTTTTAGAGTGTTTAAAATACTATTTATTCTAACTCAAATATTTTATTTTAAAGTCGGTGTTTATAACTTCTTTTGCTTGAATATTACGACCTCCCTCGTTCCAGTTTGTATCACTCCTGTACATTCTCATTTCTCTCTTTCGTGGAGCTGTATTATTTTTCAGGACAATATACTGTTGTCGTGAACCTCAACAATGTATCTGCTTATCACTATTTCCGAGAAAACCTTTTTTTTCTTTCCTTTTTTCCCTTTTACGTTTGGGCGCAACAAAATATTTCTAGCCGCCAGTATATCTCGAAAAATCCGCCGACAAGAGGAGAATTTCGCCGAATCCCGATCCGCGGCTCCAATAAGACGCCGGCCGTATGCTGCACCTGCTCGCGCCCGGGATCCTCATCACGTCCTCTCCGCCCCTCCCTCCGCGCCACACACGGCCCAGCGACGCCGTCGCCTCGCCCGCCCACGCCGCACCTCCCCCCCTCCCTTCGCGCCACACAGCCCAGCGATGGTTGCCCCGCCCACCCACGCCGCACCTCCCTTCCCCTGCGCTACCCAGTGCTTTCATGCTCCGAGTCGGCTCCGTTCCGCCACCTTCCCTCACTCCTCCTCCGTTCTTCCCTGCCCATGCCCTTCGCTGGATCCTTCTCACCCGAGTCTTGCTCCACCCGTACTTCTCTTAGCCCTGTTTCTCCGTAACATCTCCTCCACTCCACGAGTCGATCCTCCCCACGTGACTTCTGCCTTTGCCTTCTCCTCGTCATCGTTCTCCTTGTCCTCCTCCGAATTTCAACTCCCCTTACCCGGATACTATCCACCTCATCCTTACCACTGCTCTGTGACTCCTGCCCGATCTGTTCCTCTCCATCTCGCACCTTCCCATTCCGATCCCCCACGCTCTCGTTTTTCAGTGCTGTCTCTTCCTGGCCTTCTGTACCCGCTCTACCCTTCCTACTTACCCCGCTGAGTTCTTGATCACCCGGGTGCCGCGCCATCCTGCCACGTCACACATCTGAACCACCCCAGCTTCCTTCGTCCCGCTCCATATCCGTCTCGCGTCCCACCTGAGTCCTGTTCCGGTTTGCCCCGCCCCACTGTGCGCGTCGCGCCACCGCCGCAGTGCTCGGAGCCCTTGCTCTAACTCGGCGCTGTTGTGGACGCGTTGTGGGGGAGGAGGGATATGCGCTCGGGCAGCCGGCGAGAACGCGCTATTCCGACCCGCGCGGGATACGACGCCGCCGCCGCCGCCGCCGTCGCCGCATGTGCCGGTTGAAGGAGATGAGACGGGAAGGGGCTGGGCGATACGGAACTGGACGCAGAGGGGCGGTGTGGGGCGGACCAGGGAACGGAAAGAGGTGTGGTGCGATCCGGGGCGAAATGGGACGGATCAGGGCGGAGGTGGACAGAGCGGGGCGGAAGCGGAGGGAACGGGGAAGAGCGGTGCGGAGCGTGACGGAGCGGTGCGGGGAGGGGCGGTGCGGTGCGGGGCGGGGCGGGGCGGAGCAGGACGGAGCGGTGCGGAGCGGGACGGAGCGGGGAAGGGCGGGATAGAGCGGTGCGGTGTGCTGCGGAGCGGAGTGGGGAAGGGCGGGACAGAGCGGGACGAAGCGGGACAGAGGGACGGAGCGGGGAAGAGCGAGGTGGGGAAGAACTGGATGGAGCGAGGCGGGGCAGAGCTGGGAAGAGCGGACGGAGCGGTGCGGAGTGGCACGGAGTGGTGCGGAGTGGGGTGGGGAAGAGCGGGACGGAGCGGTGCGACGGGCAGTGCGGAGCGGGGAGGAACGAGGAAGAGCGGGGCGGAGCGGGGGAAAACGGGGCGGAACGAGGTGGAGCTGGACCGTACAGGGTAAAGGACGGAACGGGATCGGGGAAGGGGTGGGCGGAGTGGAGCGGAGTGGGAGAGGCACAAACAAGGTCAAAAGTATTCTCTGGCCATAACCACATTCAGAGATGGTCATTTGGCCTGCACAGTCTTAGAAGGCTAAATTTCCTAAGTAGAACGAGATCACTTTGTCAAGTTTCATTTACAAGAACCGGACAATAGGAATTCTCGTCGTTCTTGCTGGCTAGGCCTCGGAAGGGGCACGCGCACTGCTAGTGAAATATATACGTAGGTGTCTGTAAAAGATCGAATCTGTCATTTTCGGTTGTTCTCCTCAGAAACGGCAGTATCACCGCCGCGTGTTCTGTGCAAAAATTGTTTGTGACGGGCCACCCTCGGAGCTGACTGACCTCAGCGTATTTCTCAGGCAGCGCTTCACTTTGGTGTACTGTGGTTAACTTAGAGGATTTTAGTGAGATGAGGAAAGGGAGGGCAGTTTCCTCAAAAGAAGTCTGGTTTCAGCCAATGCATCGTTTATTACAGATAGAGAGAGGGGAAACGATAGACCAGGTGAGGGAATGTACAGGGAGTCGAGCTCAGACGTGGCGGCCTCTTACCCCATCACTCCGTGGTCCAGGCGCGGCGAAGACGACAGCAGCGGCGGCGGCGGAGCTCTGTGAACGCGTCATCATGGGTGAGCGTTTCTGATGTACTGGTGCAGGTCGTTTCACAGTCCTCACTCGCATGTCACTCCTCTGACTCGCATGTCAATCGCAAGTGACTCGCATGTCCTCCTGGCTCCGCGGAGCCCGTATGCATTGGCCCTCGCTTGCTTGCGGCAGCACTTTTTATTTTCTCGTATACGTACGTATACACGGAGTGATACACATAGTATAGGGAAAGTTATGTACTGCTGCGCGCAAAAATGGCCAATTTTCGGCGGAAAAAAATTAATTGCCAGGCCTTGAAAACGAATAAGTGGATAAAACCAGTTGATAAATTAAGAAAAGAAATCCCAGCACGTGGTGTAGCCAGAAACCCTGTTTTGTGGGTCCTTGATACCGATAAACCAATTGAAAGGAAAACGTCCGTCTGTCCGTCCGTCCGTCTGTCCGTCCGTCCGTCTGTCTGTCCGTCTGTGAACACTGCTAGCGCCTAAACCATACGTACGATTTCTTCCAAAATGGATATTCCCCGGTCGATCTAGTTCTAGTCCAAAGTTTTGAGATTTTGAGAAATATTTATCAAAATTTGGGGGTACTTTACATGACCCCCCCCCGATATTTTCAAACTTTTCGCAAAAAACGGTTCCAAATTTTTTCTTTACATGTCTTGTATGAAAAGAGTAAAATACACTTATTAACATGGAATTGGTCCGATTTTCACGGATAACTCTCAATTTTCGAAAATTGTGAAAGTTTGAATTATTTTCGGCGTCTTTCTCCAACTACAAAATTGAAGATAGAGATTTTTTTCCAAATAAAATGTGTTCTCCAAAGTGAGTTCTTTGTTCAAGGTGCTGTACATTCTTTTGAAAATTTTAGTAGTTTTAGCGCAATATTGCGTGCAATATATGCAATTATAAAAAATTACAAAAACTAGATTTTCTCAAAAACGGCTCCAAATTTTTTCTTTAAACTTTTGGTAGGGATAGTGATAAATGTACCCTATGAGATGACATAAACGCCACATTGCTGTATACTTTTGTTTTTCCAAAAATTGCAAACATTTAATTTTTTTGACTTGTCTCTCATGCCGTTAATATTTACACTAGCGGCGAATTGTTCTTATTATTATATTTATGAGTACATGTGCTTTAAATAATGTCAAGTAAAGTTTATCGAAAACACAACCGTTTTCTGTGAAAAGTAGCTCAAATTTCCGCATTTTCAGAAACGCTTAAACGCCATTTTCTCGTAAATGGCTACAAAAAAATTTCTTCAAACTTTTCGATCGGATAGTGCTAATTGCATTCTTTAATATGACATAAAGTTTATTTTGAGTAATTTTTTTGTTTTTTCAAAAATTACACATATGTAATTTTTTTAAAGGACCTCTCTCACCTTAAATATTCACATTACCAGCAATTTGTAAACACTATTATATTTGTGAGTGTAAGTGCTTCAAATAATTTCAAATAAAGTATTTTGAAAACTCAAAAAGTTTCTGTGAAAATGAGCTTCAAATTTCGCATTTTAGTAGTGCTAAAACGCCATTTTCTCTTAAACGGCACATAATTTTTAAAAGAAAATTGCCATTTAAGGCTAGGTTTTTGTGTTCTTTAATATTCTAAAATTAAAGTTTCCATTCTACCAATAGGAAACTGAAAAATTAAGAAAATGACAAAAAAATGTACTTTTGGCGGTGATAGATGATAGCTGGGAAGAAAGAGTTTGTGGCAATTCCGAATAGCTAGCGAAGACCAAAGGAAATAGAAAACTAATACGGGAAAGTCTATGTCATTCTGTAGCACCACTAGTTGGAGGTTGTGCCGCCGAGATGTTATGCTTGCCGATGCAAGTCGCTAACCTTCGGTGACGCCCCCGGCACGGTGTGGAGTAATTTTGGCTCGCCACATGTTGATAGTTTCGGTGTGTTTCTATAAGCACCATATCATGTCTTACAGAGGAGAAAATAATTTATAGTAAATTTTAATTTCTTACAACAATGAGCTAGTAGTATTGTAACACCGCTTACTTTCTCTCATTAACGGTAATAGTATCTCAAATTATGCAAACAATTATCATATTAGAAAAAATTACATTTTCTTATTTAAATTTTTAATTTTGAAGATTAAATTCAAACAAAAATATACTTATCTTCTAAATTGAAGCTGTTGGAAGACTTTAAAAAAATCTCCAAATTTTGCTACTTTCGAAAAGTCAGAGTGTTGTGCCAAAATGGCATGTGCTTCATTATTAAAAATCTACTTCGCTTTAATAAAAAAATAAAGAAAATATGGCCTGGTTTTTGCGAAAATTTATCTATTACATCAAAATTGCCTTGATTTGGCGCAATATTACGCGAAAACAACTAATATCTTCGAAAATTGTACATTATGTTATTTATAGATTTAATTTTGAAGAATATATTTAATTGAAGAACAACTCTGTTATCAATATTGTAAACATTTTTTTAACTTTTAAAATTTTCGAAAATATATTGTTCAACTAAAATTGCACCAAGAAGTGCGAAGAGTGTGCGTTCTATTCGAGATAAAGTACAAAGAAAAACAAATTGGCCAGTTTTGAGAAAATTTTGAACATGTATTACAGACTTTATGTAACGTATTCCCTAAAATCAAAATATACGATCTCAAATTTGTAAGACTTTGGGATCGGTGAGATCAATGGGGAATTGTTTATTTTGGAAACAATGCTATGAATAGTTTAGGCACTAGTGTTATTCATAGACCGATGGACCGATGTAAAAAATAATTTGGTATCAGGGAATCCCAAACTTTCATTTCCGTTAAAATTTCGAAATTGATTTTCCTCAGCACAACGTGACATTATCTTCTACGTGTGTTACTCCTTAAATACGTACATATACGAGAAAGTAAAACAAATACATTATGTAAGGTTGAAGAAATCATAATAATAAACCAAAACTGCTATTGCCATGCCATCCAATGCATGTAGCGATGTCTGTACAAAAATTTTAAACAAAAAAAATTAGCAATTTTTCAGAAAATGCTGTTTGAGCATTCTTGAAAATGCGCAGTTTTAAGTTCATTTTCAGAGAAAACTTTTGAGTTTTCGAGGAACTTAGTCAGACATTTACTATTTGAAGCACATGTATATAATAAATGCAATAATGCATACAAACCATCGGTAATAAAACTATTAACAACGTGAGAGGCACCAAAAAATTAGGTTTGGATAATTACTCATAAAAACAAAGGATATTGCAAAATTGTGTTTATGATATCTTATAGAGTGTATTTAGCACTTTCCCTACAAAAATTTTGAAGAAAAATTGCGGGAAAACTACTAGTGGATGAGTGGATTAGGTTTTCTTCTGTTGACAAATAAGGACAATAAGTTCCTGCCTAAATCACGGGTCAAAACTTGTCAAGCTGGTCATCCCGTAGCGTAGCATCGGCATTTCTTTGAACACGAGATCCTGGATTGATTGAAATGAATTTGCTATATATTCGTATTGCACTGTTCATTGCTGCAAGTAGTTGTATTCTATCACTATTTGAATTTGACATTTACAAGTCATCACTCATCACCTAACTGTTAATGCTATTACTGTCCAAAAGTCGTGATTATTACACTCATTGCTTTAAAAAACGTATTTCCAGGTAAAATACGAATGGGCAAAACTTCTTCAGTGACCACCCCAAAAAACAAATAAACGAAGTATCAAAACTACACCAAAATGTTCCAACATATGCCTTTTTTGGCCACTATTTGAGTGGACTAAACGTGTGAGGAAGCTTGCATGTACTCCCGAATAATTCTTATACCTTAATTTACCTTTTTTTATGTTTGATAGTATTTGTTTGATGGGTCTCTGGGGATTATTTCCACAAAAACAGTCTCACGCTTAGGAATTTTGTGTCATTGTCATTTTGTAAGTATTGCAAAATATTCAGCTTTCCTTTGTGTATTGTGAATAAAGATTGTGGTAAATGCCAAAGAGCAGACTTCATGTCCATCAGAGTGTCCGTTGCGCAACGATTTTCAGAATGGCTACAAATGCGAATAGAATATCTATGGGACATCTTCCTTTGCTAAGATACAAGGACTGTACCAGGTAACATTTCGAAGTTGCTTCGAACAGAAAGAAAGAAAAAAAATGCGTGTTAGTCATTAATCAGTATGAACACAATCTCGCGTTCGGGTTTCGAACTGCAGATGATCGTACGTGGCGGTGCGAAGCAGGATAGCGGGATAGAGCGGTGCGGGGCGGGACGGAACAGGGAAGGGCGGGATAGAGCGGGGCGGAGCGGGACGGAATGGGAAGGGAGAGGTAGAGCGGAGCGGGGCGGAGCAGTGCAGAGAGGGGCGGGACTGGGAAGGGCGGGATAGAGCGGTGCGAAGCGGGGCGGAGCGGGGCAGAGCGGGGCAGAGTGCGGGGCAGAGCGGGGCAGAGTGCGGGGCGCGTGCTTCAACCACCGCCTGGCGGATCCCCACCGACGCCTTTTCCGCACACACGCGTCGCGTCGCGTCGCCTCTGCGGCGGCTCCGACTCTTTCCTCTCTTTCCCTCCCCCGCCTTCCTCCCCCTCCCTGTGCCCGACGGCCGCCTGCCTATGAAGAGCCGCTCTCGCCGCACTATCCTGTCGGACGGACCGTGTAAACAATGCGCTGTGATTGAGCGTCGCCCTGACGCTCGCTCACTGGCACCGCCACGCGTCCCCGCCCCCGCTCCCGCGGCCCGTCGCCCGCCAGCTCTCGCCGCCGCGCGCCGCATACAGAGCAGACCGCCCCCGCCCGCGCCCCCGCCGCCCCCTCCCACCCGCGCCGTCCCACAGTGGGCGAAAGTGACACCGGAAACGCGCGCCCAACACCAACTCATTTCTATACTTCGGTTTTTCTTTCTTGGCGCACGGGGGGGGTGTCATCAAAATGGAATATCTCACGGTATTTCGCTTCGTTCTCGATTATGCCGTAGGAGTCGCATCGACTGTATCGAGCAGTGCTGGCGATCATGCGACTTCTTCCATTTCGATGACACACCACCATGCGCCAAGAAAGAAAAACCGAAGTATAATTACTCTTTTCAACCTTTTTCTTTTTTTATTTTTTTTTTATTTTTTGTATTCCAGTATTCAAATCGACATTTTCTGTTGCGAGAAACCGTTCATAATCGGGCGTTTTACGGCACAAATGATGACGTATTAGATTTTACGGCACGAATGATTATGTCATCAATCGTAGTGAGGGAATCGGGAGAGGTTGAGATAAACCAAACGCCCGACCACCGTTTCCAGGCACGGATGTTAAGTACCCGAGACATCACAGGAAAGTTGTTTCGCAAAATTAAGTTCGATTATCTTATAGATTTATAATGCCGTAATACAAAAAATAGGATATGCAACTCGTTTATAATGTCGCTTTACTACATTCGTACGTACTTGAAATCTCGCTCCTAACGTCGCTCATTTTCAAAATATGTACTCATGCATTAAAGCTTCACAATATAAACTAATTGCATAAACTACTATTAAAATTAGGATGTGTGCCGGCTGAGTTGAGCTGGGAGCCAGCAGTTTCGCCGTTTTCTGCAGCGCCTTGGATCGAAAGGACCTACATTTTGAAGCCTAACGTAGGCGGATTTTCGGCACTAGTTGGAAGTCTAGGTCAGTTGAATCGCTAAGATAATTTTGATAGATAGTTTCCTTGGTTTCTTCGATCATTAACAGGAGAATACCGAAGCAGTTCACTAACAAACGGACCACAAAAACGCTCGATTTGTGCTTTATACACATACACACGTAATAGCACTACACTACATAACACTTATACACTACACTACTACATGGAAGGGCAACCGTGCGATAGCTCATTAGCAGGAAATAAATATTAATGTTATTAAATGATTTTAAATTTTACTAATGCGGCAATTTGAAAAGACTTTTGAGTTCGATTGTCCGCTCTTCTTTATCGCTGGATCACTGTGTGCCGCACCTCCCGTCGCCGCCCCCCGCCGCCACCGCCACCACCGCCGCCACCGCCGCCAACGCCGCCACCACCGCCAACGCCACCACCGCCGCCACCGCCACCGCCGCCACCGCCGCCACCGCCGCCACCGCCACCGCCGCCACCGCCGCCACCGCCGCCACCGTCTCCATCGCCGCCACCACCGCCGCCTCCGCCGCCTCCGCCGCCTCCGCCGCCACCGCCGCCACCGCCGCTTCCGCCGCCTCCGCCGCCTCCGTCGCCTCCACCGCCTCCGCCGCCTCCGCCGCCTCCGCCGCCTCCGCAGCCTCCGCCGCCACCGCCGCCTCCGCCGCCACCGCCGCCTCCGCCGCCACCGCCGCCTCCGCCGCCACCGCCGCCTCCGCCGGCCACCAAGCACTCGCCCGCGACCCGGCCCCGCCTCGTCACGCCCCCGTCGCCGGATTCCAAAGGTTTGTGATTGCGGTTCTCTTCGCTGTTGTGGCTCGATTCTGACGAAGGGACTCCCCGTCGCGTGACACACAAACACACAATGCCGCTGCGGCGGGGGGGCGGGGGGGCGGGGAGGTCGCCGGCTGGAGGTGGCGCTGAATGCGGCTCCTGGGCGAAAAGGGTCTTTGGCACCGCGACACGACAGCGCGCCGAGCCAATTTCAAGATCTACAACGTTGATTGACGTTTGTTGGGCGAGGGATTTTGTTGGCCGGCGTCCAATTCTTTTCAATTGCAATTACCACAATCAACAAAAATGAAGTAGATCAATGACGGAATAGCTGATTCTTTGTTTACAAGGACCAGAACGTACCAGTTACGAGGGAAACAGTAGAGATGAGATTGGAGACGATTGTGGAAATTCTCTTTAAGCTAAATTATTGGTAAGTTATTTTATGTTGTTGGTTATTGTAGACTAGCTTAGATTGTCACCTCCGGCGAGCATTTTCATGTTAAAAAGTCATATTTGTGTGTTTCCAAGTTTATGACAAAATAACTTTTATTTTCTACTAATATGTTTTACCTTATTATTGCCTTTGATTCGAGTTCGATATACGCTGACTAACTTACATGTATCGAGAGAACTGTGGTTACGATGGCAATGTAAAAATAGTTAAATGATGTTACATGTTCCGTTACGGAGGGAATTATGAAGGGAATAAAGGGAGGTAAATATGAGAAGACCAAACCGAGTCCAGTTAACATCTTAATTAGTAAATAAGTAATCTGAATAAAAAGTAGGTAAAAAATTAAATGATGTGCGCACTACGGGCGTGTACTGTTTCCAATGATCTCGGGTGACAAAGCGCCTTCGCGCCAAAGCCCTTGGGCGTTTTGTCGCAGCCCCATTTTAACGCCCTTATGACGCCCTTGGTGCATAAATGACTATTAAATATACGTCAGTTACACGAGCCTAGCAACTGTAATATGTTTATAATTTATTTTCGAGCATTGAACGGTATATGAAAAAGGTTTAATTCGATTAAAATATTTCTTTTACTTTTTTATTACAAAATTAAGGTTAATTGTCGTCAATCTGATAAATAAAGTCACAGCAATTATTGTACTAATAAATGCGGGAAAGAGAATATTGTAATTCATACGCCCATATTCTCAATACCGTGTAATACGAGAATTATCGTCGAGTTCAGATAATTCGCGAATCAAAGTAAAAATCCTTATTCACGAGGCCAGATCAGTTGCGATCCGCGGGTTATACACCCAGAAAGCATCACGATTACGATCCGTGGGTTATACCTCCGATTTTGGCGAATAATTCACGAATTGCTCTTGGTTGCCCTTGGTTACACTGTTAAACAATACAGACGATTCCACCAAGTACGATTTTTTTACTGTTGAATGTATGGAATGCTTTTGAAATTTATTTAGAGAAATCTTTTTAGAGAGACCCCTCTATTTGCTTCAGAAAGCAAAAACTTGATTTGAGTGAGGCGAAGTAATCTTTCGAAGAGACGTTTGACAAAACTGTAATGCTGTACATCTAGTCTATAATATTTATATCTCTGTAAGGTAGAAACAGTATTTCCTATTGAAATGAAACTATTTCAGCAATAAACAAAAACTCTCCTTTGATAATTGCTATTCCTGTTTGTCATCATAAATCATCTGAGTAGTAGGTTACATGCTGAATAATAATATTGTTTCTAGTAATGGGTTCAGCAATTATCGTATTTAATATTATATAATTTGGACTTATCATTCTATCAGTACAGGGTATTCTTTAATAAAATCACATTATTAGCTTTTGCTTTTAATTAAAGGTATGGTCACAGTTTATCTTACTTTCACCTATTAGAAAGTCTTTTTTAACTTCTACATTCACTATAGATCATCAGAAATATATACTTACAACACCCAAAAACAATGTTGTAGATATTGTTAACATAATCAGGCAAATAAATGGTCAAGGAATTTCAAATTCAATATTTGAATAAACCTTAAATTCAAATAAATTGAGGTGGATTCCAAGGGTTTAAAGAAAGAATGCAATAACAATTAGACAAAAATATTACCAAATAGATCCTTCATTAAATTCAATTATACATTTTTCATTTGAAGTAAATAAATAAAAACTGAATGCAATTAACAAATATTTTTATTTATTTCATTAATGTACAATATTGATACAGACATTTTTCTGGTTAATAAATGATTCTTGTGACAAATTTAATGCCCAAATACAGGAATATTACTGAACCCTAAGTTATAAACACAATAAACAAAAATAAGAAAGAAGAGACAGCAAAATATGCTGAATTGTTTCTATGTAATGAATATGTTATTCCTTTGCTAACAATTTGGAGAACAAATTAAAAACTCAAATTGCTGAAAACAAACAAATAAAGGATGTAGTCCATATTTGATTCCATCACTAATTTAACGTGTAGACAAAATTTAATTTTTTTAAAGAATGAATTGTTCGGTCATCATATCTTGATAATATTCAAATTTTAGGTAGATAAACATTGCATCCTCAACTCATGTTCCTTCATAAACTCAAATTCTTCTTGATGCTTTAAGAATGTGGAATCCTTGAGGTAATGCTTGCATTCCTGGGAAGTAGATACCATTCTCATAATTTCTGGTCCCTCTCGCAGCTGCTGGTACTGGTTATCTACCTCTGACATTTCCTATTTGGAAATAAAATATTCATTTTGAGGGATATATTTATGAGTTGCTTTTTCTAAATACGAATATTATTGACATGAATATTATTGTAGAAATTTTAAAATAACTAGTTTCATTACTGCAAACAAAAGTTTGCTGATAATAAAGAAACTTGTTCATTTATCTACAATGTCAACGATATGTCACAAATCCATCAACTTTATAGTAAAGATTACCAAAGATATACTTCAGGAAACATCAGTGTTTTGATTCATTTACAATTCAGAGTGTAGAATTAGATTAAAAAAAGAATAAATGAAAAAATAAATTCTGCACTCTACAAATGCTATAAAGGATGGTTCGGTTGTTAAAAAAATTGATAATAAAATTAATAGAAATAAACAAATTGAAAAACTTGTTAAAATTTTGTTATAATTACTTCCCTTATACAACAGATCTTAAAGTTTTTACAAACCTCAGTTCAGAAATCCAAACCTGCAATCAGTCCAAACATAAATAATATTCTAACAGAATTTTTGATATTGGAATCCCAATGTAGTTTAGACTATGCACAATCTATTTATAGAGGTAGTGGTATCAGATATCATAAGGCAGATATATAATCAATATTGATTGTTGACATTTAATTAATCTTTCTTTAAATTATAATGATATTATAAAATGTAACTTATTTTAAAATTCAATATTTTTTATATTTAGCCTACATTACATTTTCAGTAACGAAGTAACAATAATCTGCTTCAGCTTCCAGATTTGTCCTTAAATCACCTAGAAATAGAAGGGTATTTTTCATTACACAAGTATATATTAAACTTAGTATGGCTTCAGAGAAGCACAAAACATAAATATGAATTAGTACATTTAAGAATAAGAGTTTATCAAAATGTGCAAACAACATTTTTGGAATCTCTTATATAAAACATTCTTCATTTTTCATATATTTCATATTTATTCCAGTATGTCACAACAAAACAAAAATAAAATTTTATTTTGTATCTTTTGAAGAAGACAAAATAACTCTAACAACACCTGGGTAGGATTACTTCCAATCTTTTGAATTTTATGACCATGACGCTGAATTTGTTTTTGTTTTATTAACGAACATGGTTTATCATAAAGTTTTATTATATACATTTCATTGTAAAAAATTGTGCAAGTATTACTTACATTTAAATGTCCCATGACATAAGATTTGATTTGATTTGATTTCATTTTCTTTTAGGTAAAACCAGGGTTTTTGGATAGCACAATTCCTTTGAAAATAGTCTTGACTTCCAATGAGGTGAAATTACTTTATTAGTTGCACTAAAATCTACTGAAACAACTTTTGCGTGTAGCCCTTCACCAGAACACAAAGTATCAATCGAAAATATTTGTAAAACTGTCGGTAGAGAGAGAATACTGTTGTTTTGAAAATGAAATACACAACTTACAATATAAATAAAACCAAAAACACTTACTTTGAGTCATATTAACTGCCTTTTATATCCCAAATCACAGTCACATGCAGTATGTTCTTTGAGCTGATGAATGCAGTAATTCTACCATGCAATTAAGTACACAGTGTAGTAGCTGCTTTCTATCGTTGTAAGTATTAACTTTATTATCAAGCCCTTTTAAACAATTCTTTTCACGCCTTTATATTTGTTCTTAAACTGCTGAACACTACTTACTGCGTTGAAATACGTTATGCAGGTTATGTCATGCTTCTTTTTTGCTATTGCAGCTTTGCATACAATAGTATTCGCGTATTTGTCAATGGCAATTGTGAAAATATCAATTTCTTAAATAGAAATATTAGATTGGTTGGCCCTGGATACGTTACTCAGTACGCGAAGTGATATGACATTGGAGATCGCGTTTGAAGTGGCGCTAGTACTAATGTTTACAAACAGAACCACGACATCGAGATACTCCACAGCCAATCATATTTACTGTAACATTCTGGCCAAGGGTAACCCTCGAATCCGCCAATTCTCTGATGACCGCGGTTTGTGAATAAGAGAAGAAAGTTATCCGAGTGTTAACCTAATCCGCGAATTCCTCGATTCACAAATTTCGAAGTAATCCATGATTGAGAATACGGCCGATAGTGTTTTACTTATTATCTCGAAGTTGTTTTTCTCGAATTCTTCCAGAATATCTTTGTGGAAACCGCTCAAGTATATAGCTGATTAATTTGTGTCGACAGAAATCGAATGACCTATTGATTTCTTCTGTAAGTCACTGAAAATGCATTTCAGGCACTTAAGGAACATAAAAACACGTCTTTTAGAAAAGTTTCTTAAAATCTTCTGTGCAATTCCGCAAAACAAAGATCAGTGCTCTCCATGAGACTGAGACTCATCCAACTTGTGCCACTCGACGGGAGAGATATAAACGTGAGCGACGGACACAAATTACTCGAATTTTAATTACTGCAAGAGGATGACGGAATAGCAATACTTTGTGTTCACACTGACTGAAGTGTATCGTAATAGTTCAGTTCAATATACAACAGAGATAAGAGAGGAAATGCTGAGTGTCGAAATTCTGAGGTATAGTACTGATAAATAGTTTTGTTTTTAATGTTTTGTATGTTCTTGGTTATTTTAGATTAATTTTCTTTCATCTAAGTTAGATGATATTTTACCATTAATTATAGTTTGTAACCTCACAAATGAGGGATTGAAACGCCACATATTTCTATTCATACATTTCAAATTCAAAAATTGGGGAGAGAACAATCAAAAAATAATTTAAACTGGTCCTAGTTTTCGATAAGGAAGAGAAATGAACATGCATTATTGCAATGATGCCAGTTTTTTCACTTACCTTCATTACACTCATTCCTGTAGCACACGTTCTCCGCTAAATGTTGGTTTCTGTGTACATAATCCATTCATCGCTCGTTTTGAATAGCTAGAAATTGATCACCGTCCCAGCTAACGCTGAGTTAGGAACCAAATATTTCCATGTATATCCGTTCAATAGTCAGTTCTCAGTAATATTTCAGGAAAAGATTAAGTTAATGCCAAGGATTTAAGAATTCTCTCAGCGGGTTTGTAACCTTTACCAATACCTTTCATGCAGGAATCATTTATTTCGTATCCCAGTATGCGTAGTCGTCCGGGCTCGAATGTGCAAATGGCAAAAGTGCATTGGCCCAGGGTGTCGACGCTCGTCTGTACAAAATGGCACCAGTACCTGTCGTTTCTTGAGGCATGGGTTAGGAATACCGTCGCATGGAGATGAACATCTCATTGCAGAAGCAAATATTTTTCCTAAGGCAGAGGATTTCATGTTGTTATCAAAGTAACTACATACTTTATTGAACTCACGAAATGGATAGCATCTTATATTTATAATGTTTCATTAAAATACTGGACATATATTTATAATGTTTCATTAAAAATACTGGAGGACAAATGTTTACTTTTGACCATTACAAGATATGCATGTTCTTCCATCTCGTAAAATAAATACGTGTGTCAAGATCTCCGCCGCTGCATCTGGTTCAAATCGCGGCACTAGTGAAGAAAACGTTTGGTGGACGTCCAATGAAGAAGCTCGAAGCGCGCACCGTCATCACCACTTCTGCGACATCACCAACTTGCGACATCAAAATGCGACATCACCAACTTGCTGTCATCTTTCATTGGCTGGGTGTCATACATTGAAAATGGAACTGCCTATTGCAGTACTTCACTTTCAGTTCTTAAATTGTAATAAGTCCATCGCTTTTAACCAATAACAGTAGCAAATAGCATTGCTGCCTCATATTATTTGGAGTGTGTGTATTTATGTTACTCTTAACTAATTCTTTTGCACTTCACTCATAACCGTTGTGTGGCTTATGCATTACATAAGGTGAAATTTTGACCGGAATTTTTTAGCATTCTTGTATTTTGACTCATAATGACCTTTATCTCTTTTATTTTGTAGCATTACCGAATATTTAATAATAAAATAAATCATAATTTAAATTATTTTTCACGGGACGAGTACGCGGAAGCAGGTGCGTCAAGCTGGAACAGCCATGTCAGCTCACCGGAATGAAACATGTCTAATGATTTATTGCTAATTAATTGCCAATTAATTGCCACAATTTCGAATTAATTGCCACGTATCATCAGGGCGAAAACGGGTGTGAGCTGGTTTGACGCGACGCCAGCACACACATCAGTGAAATTCGGGTCGCAGGCCCCGGAAACACTCAGATAATTTATTGCTAATTAATTGCCAATTAATTGCCACAATTTCGAATTAATTGCCACAATTTCGAATTAATTGCCACGTACCTTCAGGGCGAAAACGGATGTGAGCTGGCTTGACGCGAATGTTTCAGGTTTTAACAATTTTTTCTCATAAACAGCAACGGCAATTAATTTGTGTTTATTATAAAAAGTTAGTATATAATGTGTATTAATTATGTTCTTGGTTTGGTTCGATTGTGCTCGTTGGTTCTCTCTACAAACGTATTTGAATATCTGTGATGGTTGAATATGTTTCAGATTTTAACAATTATTTTTCCATAAACAGCAATGGCAATTAATTCGTGTTTGTGGTAAACAATTAGTATATAATGTGTGTTAATTGTGTTCTCGGTTTAGTTTGATTGTGCTCGTTAGTTCTCTCTACAAACATATTTGAATATCTGTCATGGTGGAATATGTTCCAGTTTTTAACAATTATTTTTCCATAAACGGCAATGGCAATTAATTCGTGTTTGTGGTAAACAATTAGTATATAATGTGTATTAATTATGTTCTTAGTTTGGTTCGATTGTGCTCGTTGGTTCTTCTACAAACGTATTCTGAATCTGTCTGTCATGGTTGAATATGTTTCAGTTTTTAACAATTATTTTTCCATAAACGGAATTTTGAACGTTGAAGACTGCAAAGCTCCGTGTCAGGGGGGTCCGCGCACTTCGGGAATTTTTCCCGAATCGTGTAAAATAAACGGCCGAATTGGACTAATTATTGTCAATTAGAAACTTTCTTCTGTTGGCAGCAGCGCCCAGAAGTAATGCGTTTTAATTTCACTCATAGAACTGGGGAGCTGAAGTGTTACCTCTGTTTTTGAGCCGTGCTTGGCCGTGAAAAGTGACAGTGAAATTCTCGTTATTATAACGAACTCGATCGAGAGATTAAGCCGCCGTAACTTGGTACAGTTTCATTCACTCGACGTGACCCAGAACTTCGTCGCTGCCCGTCCCGGCAGCTATTCATGAGTCTATCCTGAGCCGTCGCCTCCGACTCAGCTGGCGAGTACCTGCGTGAAGAACAGGGACTCCATTCACATCTCTCTGCCCAGCGCCTCGCGGGTCGTCATCCAGCTGAACAGAAGCCATTGACCTTTGAGGGTGGCGTTTCTTTCGAGCCAGCCTGCGCTCGCAACTGCTTTCTGGCGAGAAAACTTTTTCTTAATCAGAACATTAGATTGTCAAAATCCATAAAATTTTCTCAAGACAATTTCAAAAGAACGGTTTGTGGCCGCGCCTTGGCCCTCAAGAGAACCAGCGAAAAATTTGTTAAACCATTAGATTTAAGTGTCACTGTAATTGGTATTTTGGGGGACACGAGCTCGTGAGTGAGGTCTCTTCTTGAGAAAATTTACATGATTTTTTGTTAACTTTGAAATTAAATTCTATTTTTTATCAGACCTCAACAATTTTTTATTTCATTCTTACGCAACGTCACGTCCACCATCCATCAGTTTTATTTCAGCCGAACCATCTGCTGTCTGAGTTAGTCCTGGCAGGTAAGTCCTGCCGCTCCCGGTGTTGCGGAGAGCGACTGGCTTTGCAATATAAAACACAGCAAAACATGAAAACTTGAACTACAGTCCTCATTCCTACAGATTTCAAAGAACGCTGACAATTGTATTTGAATTCTGGTGAGATGTTTACGCGCAAAAACGTATTTTATTTACTTGAAGTCATAATGGATCATCGTTTAAAGCACTTGTGAGAAGATATTTTTCTGTCCACTTTATTGTACTTGACAAAATAAATATAGTTTATGTTTTTAGTGAAAAAGTATTTATTATTTCAAAGTTAATATACTTTCCGCCGTATTGACAAGAAATTAGGTATTGGTGCGTCACTTTCTCACATTCTCCTTATTTTTTTTAAAAAAATGTTTGAATTGTATTATGTTATGATTCTATTATATTTAAATTCAATTACATTATGTTTGAATTATACGTTATGACTTCTAAATAGAGGGGTTGACTCTTGAATGTTCGTTCTGCTTAGCTGTAGAGTGTAATTCTTGGGAGCAAAGCTTTTTGAGCCCTCTGCACATGAATTTACCGAATTTCACCCGCGTGGTGGCAGATTCAGTGCAAGGCAAAGTGCTGGCGATGGCCGATCGAGAGAGCCGGCGGGCGCCACATATTCCAATCGCGAGCGCCTATGCCCTCCACCCGGGGGGGGGGGGAGGGCGGCGGCGCGTGTTGCGGCTGCCGGCCGCCGAGCGGCGCTGACCGCAGCGGGCGGCGGGCTGGCAGGCAGCGGTGCGCCGCCCCGCGTCGCGCCGCTCGCTCTTCGGTGACACGAGGTAATTGCAGGTTTCAATAACGCTGGCGCGGGCCTCATTACGCCTCGCGAAAGTAATTCGCTGGCGCGCCCGACTGGCGCGGGGGGGGGTCGGGGTGATGACGAGGGCGGCGGGAGTGTTGGGGTGGCGAGAGCGATGAAAGGGGTGAAAGCAGCGGCGGTGACAAAGGGGATGATGGGAGTGGCGGCGGATGGTGGAAGGGGGGCGGTGGAGGCAGTGAAAGTGAAGAGACCGCGGTGTGTGGGGCGGACACGCGATTGATTGATTTTTCGAGCTTGCGGGCGCGTCAACTACTCAGGTTATTAGTCCCGTAAGTGTAGTGCGCGTTTCCCCCTCACGAGGTAGTGGTGATCTTTCCCCCCTGGATGGCATGATCCGGCGCCGACCTACCGTCGAGTAGCGGGGTTATCCCCCACGAGGTATCTCGCTGGTCTGGCGTGGGAGGAGGCTCTGGGTGATGACGAAGGTAGCGGGAGTGTTGGGTTGGCGCGAGCGGTGAAAGAGATGAAAGCGGCGGCGGTGACAACGGGAGTGGTGGGAGTGGGGCGGATGGTGAAAGGGGTCGGCGGAGACAGTGAAAGTGAAGGGACCGCGGAGTGTGAGGTGGACACGCGATTGATTTATTGTTCGTGATTACGGGCGCGTCAAATACTCAGGTTATTAGTCCCGTAAGTGCAGTGCGTGTATTTTCTCGGTAGGTAGCGGTGATCTTTTCCTCAGCGGATGTCGTGATCCGGCGCCGACCTACCGTCGACTAGCGGGGCTTTCCCCTCAACCAGCTTTCCCCTCCTCCCACCCGCGAGATACCGTCCCAGCCGAGACAAGCTGTAAGCTCCCGACCAGTACCCTGGCATGTGTGGTAGTGTAGTGCATGTTAGTGCAAGTGTGTGTAAGTAAGGGTGAGGATAGGACAAGGAAGAGAAAAGATAGATCGCCTGCGGTCCGTGGCCCGTTTGATAGGGTGCTGCTCCGGCATTCGCCTGGGATTGATCGGAGCAACCACGGAAAACTACCGATCAGAACAGCCCGTCGCTGAAATTCTCCTCCAGACAGCGTCTGAATTCGACCCAGCTGACAAGCTAGTGTCGGAAATCCTGCCCCCGTCAGTATTCGTACCTAGGACCTCCCCGTGAGAGTGGCAGTGACATCAGTTTATGCACTGAGCCATCTCTCTTGATCCGGCGGACAGGTGAGTGTGTTGGCGAAACGGATAGCGGTGGAGGCGGCGGTGTGGGAAACGATGTCATGAAAGGAGGCGGTGGTGGTGTGAATGGCGAGGGGTTGGGGGTGGTGGTGCTGTGAGGGAGTGTTGGGGGCAGCAGATGGCGTGAGGAGCGGAAGGTGGTAGCAGGGACAGAGGCATACGTAATAGCGACGGGGGTGACGGAGGATAACGGAGGGCGGTGAGGCTGCTGAGGGCGACGGAAGTGCGGGGGCGGAGAGTTGGGCGGATCATTCGGGTCTCGTGAGCCATGGCTCTGCGGTCGGCGACCGCCAACGCCGCCTCACCCTTCCCGTCATCCCTGCTGCTCACCGCCTACCCATGCCTAATGGAAACCGTGAACCATTTTTTCCCCAAAAACAATTGTTAATATAACGCTACATTGACATTGATTATTTTCTTTCAGTGCATTGCAATTATCTTTGTCTTATCTAATTGTTAATTAATGACCACCGCAGTGTTATGTGTTTAAATATCAGCTGTTGACGCACATTCGATTGATTGCTTAATAATGTGTGCGTCAACGTCTGCGGTCATTAGTCTTGTAAATTTTATATTTCTGTAAGTGTAGGTTCGTCCTCTGATGAAACAGGGATATTCGATGCAAACCTACTCCTCAGGTGGGTGTTTCCTCCCAACATATCTCCCCCAGTGGGGCACCACTCCGGCAGGGACAAGTCGTAGGTTTCCGACCGGCCTCCCAACATGCGTGTTGCTGCTGTGGAAGTAAATGTGTCTGTGCGGTTGTGATTGTAGGGGTGAGAAGGAGAAAAGAACGGGAAAGGAAACTTTTTTGTGGGCCATTGGTTATGGTATTGGTCTGTCATTCACCTGGTATTGATCAGAGAAGCTAAGGAAAAGTACTGATTAGAGCAACTATGATCAACTAACACTAGAATTCTTTTTCAGACTTCTTCTTCTGTGTAGGTTATATACCTGTTTTTCATTACCCTTCATCCGGGGGATTCACTAGATGTTGACTGCAGATCTCTCCATCTTTTCTGCGGTCTTTCAGGGTTTCTTCTTCCTAACAATATCATATCCGTGGCTATCTTCACCAGTCTATCACCGCTCATTCGTGTAATATGGTTATTCCATTCTCTTTTTCCTTCTTTTCACAAATATTATAATATCAGTCATTTTCCACTGTTTTATTACGTCCTGATTTCTCATCGTGTCATTACTGGACTTTCCTACTATCGATCGCCTAACATCGATACATCAATGTTTCGATACATCGCTAAAGGGTTTCCGATGTAGATGAAAACATCGACAATAAAACTTCGATGTTGAAAACATCCATGTTTTAAATATAGACTTATAAACCTCATATTTTCCTATCCATTTTTAATACGGTGAAAGTCGTGTCGATTTGGAAAGCAATGGTTGATCACACATTACATGTACCTGTGGGACTTCCCTTGTTTCAGTGGAGTGAGTCTGGTTCTGGTTCACGACTTGTCGAAACGTCTGAGGGCCATTTCTAACACTACTGTCAATTCAGGCAACGACACGCCTAACATACTACAATCATAACAGGAGCAACTCCCAAACTTCCTCATACTTCACCGATGACATGTCAGCGTAATAAAGAGGATGATGCAAAACATCGATGTTGCTGTGGATTGCTCTACGCCGTGCGTTTTTATAAAGATTAAAAAATCATCAATGTTTTGCAACAAAATGTCGATATGAAGAAAAGATCGAAAGCAAAAGATCTATGATAATATATCGATGTTTCTGTTGGAAAATATCGATTTTTTTTGCCATCCCCACTCCCGAACCTGTCTCACAGGGGTAAAGTAATGCCGAGCGCTCGTCTAGACAGTGCACGAGCAGGTGATGATGTGGAAACGCTACTCGGTATCTCAATGGCCAGGACGGCCGATTGACGCCTCTGTTTTCTCGCCAATGGGTCCGATGTCATGCCCCTTTTACAAGTACGCGTCCGACCATGAAAAAAAATCACTTGCGTAGGTCATGACATGCAACATACTCGTCATGTTTGGTCCGATCCTTCTGGGCGCAACAATTTTTACCATTTTTGGAAAGTTTGATTTGATGATTTCCTTCCGTAATGGTTTCTTCGAAAAATCGTATTCTTCTTTTGAAAAGTAGTGATTAGCCTGTCATTCCTTTGGTCACTATGAAGGGTTTTTGATTTTCAGCCAATAAATTTAAGTATACACACGCTTTCATGTACAATATATACTATAATACTTGATAACAGCAAGTTATTTTCTTTTTCAATTATATCAAAGTATGTTGACCTTTGTATTCCATCTACTTTCGAATATAATTTGTGTTCATAAACATTCCAAAAACATATTTTGTTGGACATCTTAATTTCAGGATTATTCCAACCATTTTATTAACAAACTAAAGTAAAAGTCTGATACTATTGGGGAATAGTTTGCTTCCTCATTTCAATTAATGAATATTCTCCAAAAAATAGAAAAAATAGAACCTTTATCAGATAAGTTATGTAGTAATAATACTATGTTGTTTTTCTTACTGTTCCCTGTTATCGTATCAAAAATGTTATCTTACTACACTGAAAAACAATATGTTCAAGTATTTTTCCTTATCACAAATTCTTTGATTGCATCATGCAACATACGAATGCACCAGGCAGCATGTCACACACTAAATAGATTAGAGATTCCACAAAAAGGCCTGAATACTTTAGAGAGCGCAGTGACCTGCACAAGTGCAGCATGACATTCTAGGTTACCGCGAACCGCATTGTAACGTGGCCGCCAGCAATAAGGAACTCAGGGTGCACACTAGGGTATGACGGAGATTTCTGGCGGCGGCTGGTTAACATTCTGAGTGCAACGCCGTAGAATAGACGCAGCGGGGCGCTGCATGACGCAGCGCAGTGCGCACAATGGCGGCGCTCATCAGACTGTAGCGACGGGCAAAGTAAAAAGGCGGAATTATTGCGGAAAAGGAAGAATTACAGGCGGCTCGACTTGAGCGGATCGGAGTAAAGAATGCCGCCTCTGAAGCTGAGTAGCGCACGTTTCTCTCTTGAAACATGTAACGCGGAATGGAGTTTGCCTTTGGTTTTTATCTGTCTACGAGAAGGAAGGAGAGTTACGGTTTTATTGTGCACTTCACGACTCTCTTCCCGCCTTCGTAACTTTTGAACCAATTAACGATTTTTTATTGTTCGGATAGCAAACGATCCATTTGTAGCGTAGGATTACACAGGCCACAGAAAATTACCAAAATCCAAGCTTTTGCAAGAAATCCCAGATCAGTGGAAATACAATTTTATACGGGCTTTCGTGAATAAAAGTTTTCAAGAGCAGTCGAATTATTGATTTCAATTTTAACTACCATCTTTTGCATATCAGAGTTCCTGAAGAGGGATTTCTTAGTTACACTTCAATAAAATATAAAAAATACATCGCTAATATTTACATTTTTCGGATTATAATTTACATTAATATACTGTGCCTATAATATACAGTGCCTAAATCTCAAACAATATTTTCGACAAAATTGACATGCTCTGATTGATATAATTGATGTCATAGCCTCTCCAATTTGAAGCGGATATTTTAATATTTTTAAAGGGGGGGGCGCAAATTACTTGAACCCTCTTACTACATTTTCAGAACTGTCTAAAAGTCCTTCTAAATGTACGTTTTATTTTCAATATTTGCTCGAAGAGCAATGCACATTATATAAATGTCATAGCTCTGATTTTCACTTCAACTTTCGAAATTTTGGAAAAGTGCAAAGTAACAACTTCAGCCCGCTCCACCAAATGCATTTTTGAAGATAGAATTTTGTCTTCGTGAAATCTCTTTTTTAAAATTAGACCTTTAAATAATATCATGTATTTTCGTTTCAAACTGCGAGTGTTTGTCACATTAATTTGCCTGAAATAAAGTTTACTTTAAAATATTCGTGCAAAATATTGTCTGAGTGAGGATATTCCCTAGTTTTTCGCGTGTTGATGAAATTTGAAATGCATTTATTACTATTTTACCAATAACTAAATATCAAACCATAACAGGCCATTAGTTGTCGTACAGTTCTTTTTCAGTATTTGTAAATTCAGTGATGTATTTATAGACTCTCAGGATATATTCGATAAAATTTTCGCCTCGAATTAATCTTAACTACAGTAATCTCTCAGTATTCGCTAAGGTTAGGTTCCTGAAAAGCATTGCGAATGTCAAATCCGCGAATGTTGAGTCTATCTTTTAATGAAAAAACTTGGGTTAGGTTCCTGGATATCGAAAAACTGTTTAAAAAAGAAAGAAAAAATATCTGACAAACAATTGCAGTAGAACTGAGTAGGCACTACTACAAACAGAATTCACAATTAATATTCCAAATAGAAGAAATAAAACAATATTTGAAATTTATTTCAAAGTTGAAAGTAATTGGGTACCAGTTGAAGAACCCCGCGTTGCCGGGATATTTATCATAACTTTGTATTAAACAGAAAGAGAGATTCCATCTATTCCCGCCCTATGGCAGAGCCTACTTCTATCTATTCTACTGTATATTCTCTCCGCGCTATCCCGCCTCTGCCATGCTTCTGGAAAAACCTGGCCTTCCGTACACACTAAAACAATCCTGACTAAAAAATATTTAAATTTTAGTCCTATTGGGGTTCCCGCCCCCAAACTCCTTTCTCTACATAACTGAAAATAATAAACAAATCTAAACTAAAAATAAAATGCATGTATAATACTTTCGTGTATTCTGTTTGTGGAATTTATGTATTAAACCAGTACTTACTATCAATTGCCACATTATAAATCTTATTCTTTTTCATGTTTTTTTTCTACTCGCATATTTATAAAGAAGAGTTTGAAATTGATCTTGCCGTATCAATTGACGTTTAGAAGTAATTAAAGTAATTTTAATTGAATTTTATTGCATGCTTTAGGATCCTTGATATATTTTGGTTGACCGAAAGGAGCCATTAACCATTTATGCGGTTATAATACGAGTATCTCCAAAAATCCGAGATCACAGAGGATCCCGGCTTGACAACACTTTTTCTATTATTTAAAATAACAACTTTCAAAGCCAGTGTTGTCACACATTAAATTCATCCAAATACCAATTTACCAATACTGTTTTATTTTAATTGTACTGCTAGTTTTACTAAAAGTTGTATTATTGCCGAACTGTCATCAATTTAACCTTTCCTTCAACACACAAAAGTACTCTTCTATTCCACTCTCTACTATAGTAAAACACTTCTCTAAAACATGCTTCCCTCCGTCAGTTTCAGAATAACACGTAAATCGCAATGTCTCTTGCCCAATCTCCAAATACGTAATAATTATGATTAATTTACTACAACTAAACATATGTGCATTCGTACCTTTTTCCGGCAATGTTAAACACATCCATCCGAAAATGATATTTTCCAAACATTTAGTCTCATGTACACATTATGCACCCACGCCTACACGCAATTAAAATCAATATTTAAGTAAATTTTATAAATAAAGCGAAAAATCTCAGAATTATTTCGGGTTAGACAACTGGCTGTGAAAAATAAACAAACAATCCTCTAAAAATGCAATTCTGTACATTGATGAAATCAATAGTAGATCTCAGACGTAGTCTTCTGGTGGCGCGCAGCTAAACTATTGACATCGATGCTCTTTTGAATCTGTGATGTAGTGCTAGGCAAAAACAGTCCAGAAAAGTAATTATTTTGTAAATATATTACGTTTTGTGATTGTAAATCATAGCCTATAGTACTCCAGACCTTTAGAGGAAGCTAGCATAAAAGTTTCATCAGTATTGGTTCAGTAGATTCAGAGATTATCGCGCTGTTAGTCAATGCACTTCCGTCTTTATATATTAGTATAGATATAGATATAGAAAGGATTTGGTTACTTTTTGTTTCATCACCCTCCTCATTCTAATATCCAAATCTGGAAGAGTTGCTGCTTCTATTACTCTCCAGGACGCAGTTTCGCTTCCGTTAATTCATCATTATGTTCGACGAGGTTTTCCATGCTGATATTCCCTGAAGCTACTCTTCAGTGAAGTCATTACAATGAGATATGCACAGATCCTGGATGGACCTGTTCGTGTGGCGAAAGCCTTTACCTCCAACATTTACCTCCAGCCTCCAGCCTTTACCTCCAGAGGCAACGGAAGTCAATTATTTCACAATTTTATCTTTCTATTAATGTAAATTGACATTCCAAATTTTACAGAACTTGATACTTTGAGCTCCGGTGTCTGTCAAGTTTCAAGTTCGGGTTTCCAATTAACGCTGATAAAGGAAATTAAGTGTGCTCACTTAAGAAACATGTAAGACTAAAAGACGCACTCCCGAATGTTGAAGTCGCGAATGTTAAAACGGGTAACATTTCTCTAATCACGAATGCTCGGAACTCGCGAATAGCGAATACGGGGATGTCGAGGGATTACTGTACATTGTTCCGTAAGGCATTTTATGGCAACTTTTTATCAATCCAATTCGTTTGTAGAAACCGTTAATAAAATTGGAATTCGTACTCAAAAGGAAGTTTGGAGTGCATAACGTTTTTTTTCAGTGAAAAAATCGTACGGCATTTGAAATGTATTTTTCCTGTTTAAAGGCCAATAGAACATTCCATTTATGAAAACGAGAGGAAACTACACAAATATCCATATTCGAGAACACGCTCTCGCAGCCAGTAATTCAATTTATTTGGAACTGCAGCAGAACTAATAACAGCGCTCATATTAATCCTAGAGAAGCATCGAATTACTACCAAATCCCGAACAATATATGAAATATAAATTGAATACATTGCAGCGTGCATTTGCATAATCTGCATTGAGATAAAGTGATCCTTATATCTTTCTCAATCGCAGCCTATGATAGTTAATAGCGAATGCAAATATAAAATTAAAACAAGGAATCTGCAAGGGGGGTCTTTCGTTGCTCCTTCTTCTCTTTTGAGGTCTGCTGTCTCCGATGAATTGTTGGGTGGTTGGAATATTTTGTGGGAGGAGAGGGGGTAAGTCGCGATGGGAGTAGAATTCAGTTGCGGAGGGAGTTGAGTTGCGGAGGGAGTTGAGTTGCGGAGGGAGTCGAGTTGCGGAGGGAGTTGAGTTGCGGAGGGAGTTGAGTTGCGGCGATTGTTAAGTTGCGACTGCTGTTGAGTTGTGGAGGGAGTTCTTTGCGGTGCGTGTTGGGGTGCATGGATGATACGGGGCATGGCATGGAGAGTTGATGGGATGGCAAGGTGAGAATGCCAAGACGTGGATGTCAAACATGAATGACAGGACATGGTGGCAGAGCGTGGAAACCAGGGAGGCAATGCAGAACGGCTATGCGAGGTCATGGATGGCAGGGAATGGATGGTAGATCGTCGATGGCAGGTAATCGATGACAGGTCGTGGATGGCAGGGAATCGATGTCAGATAGTGGATGGCAGGAAATCGATGTCAGAACGTAGATGGCTGGGAATGGATGTCAGATCGTGGATGGTAGGAAATTAATTTCAGCTCGAGGATAGTATAGAATGGATGTCAGATCCGTGGATCGAAGTGAACGACTACAGAATTGGCATGGCGCGGATGCAGGACGGGTAGGACAGGGTGGGATGGTAGGGCGAGGATGGAAGGCCATAGATGGCGGAAGAGGACGCAGAGAGGTTACGGCAATGCGAGGATGACAGGGCTGAGTTTGTGTGTGGTTGGCGGGCGGGTTTGACAGGGCGAGATTGGTAGTGTGTGAATCTGAAGGCGGGGATGGCAGGCCGAGATGATTGGGCGGAGATGGGTTGGCACAGCATTCCGGATAACAGAACAGAAAATTCATTTCGCTACTTAGAAATACATGGAACACCTCCGGTGGTAACGTTTTCTAATCAATTAATCTACATAAAACAAATATTAAACAACTACACAAATACAACAAATACACAGAATGAACATCAAACATCATTAAAATATTTACATGTTACTGATACAATTTTATAAAATTAATATGTTAACCCTATGCTAAAGCTAACTTTAATACAAAATGAAAAGAATAATACAAAAAAAATTAATTTTAATGTTAACATATTCTAAAAAAACTTACAACTTATTTAATCTAATTTAAAAAAATGACATTCTGCTGCAGGTAATTCGTTCCAATTTTGTATGGTTCTATTAATAAAATGAGAATTGACCTACATCTGTTCTGTTTTCTTTGCCTAATCTTTCCGCGCGACGTATGTTGGTTTTGATAGTCAGATAGTGGACGGAGCGGTTGGGTGGCGTGGGGACGGGGCGCGGGAGGGTCGGCGGGCGGCGGCCGGCGCGCGGGGGCGGGCGAACGCCGCCGTGGTTGGGGTAGGGTCGGGACAGCGCGCCGTCCCTCACCGCCCCCGCCCTCGGGCGCCGCGTGGGCGCCGCCGGGAGAGGGGCGGCCGCCGCCTTAAATATTCATCCCCCGCCATCGGACGAGGGTAAACGCCCGGCTGACGGCGAGGGCGCGCGCGCCCAGGCATCAGATAACAGTGTGCAATAAATCCATATCGGGCGGCGGCGGCGGGCGAAGTTTCAGCCGCAGGCGGAGGGGAGCGCTGGAGTCGATGTGGCCAGAGGGGCCGCAAACAAGAGCCCACGGAGCCTTTATCGCTATGTGGAATGCTGGAGGTGATAAGAGGTCGTTGGTGGGAGATGACAAATGAAAGGACGTTGGACAGTAGTAACTTAATATTATTTATTATATACCGTATGTTATCAAAATAAAGATTTACATGGTCGGTGTATTGCTAGGTTTTAAGGCCTTCGAGCCATTACCATACCTAAGAAACCGTGACACGAGTTTTTATGAAGATGTGATCACTGTCAGGTAATTGTTATAATTCGTTAATACAGCGAAATTGTCTTCTGTGTATTGAAAATTATTTATTAGTTATCTATTTTCTATATAATTAATGTACAAAATTACCTTCATTTCTTTTACGTGTCTTGTGGCTTATTTACAAAAGCCATGTTCACTTGCACTGCTGAAAGTACTGGTAAGGGTTAAT
Source organism: Acheta domesticus (assembly GCA_031308135.1). Classification (NCBI taxonomy): domain Eukaryota; kingdom Metazoa; phylum Arthropoda; class Insecta; order Orthoptera; family Gryllidae; genus Acheta; species Acheta domesticus. Next base: position 162,744,112 of record JAHLJT010009436.1, read on the forward strand.
TGGTTTATTTCAATGAGCCCCAGGAATAGACGGCGCCGGACTAATTGGGAATGTTAAATTTAAGAATGAAACTGCAATTGAATAGTGTAACTTAAGATTTAAGAGTTAGAACTAAGAATAGAAGGATGCATATTGCGAAAATGCTATTGAAGACCGCGCGTCGCTAGTAATATCGATATGCAGGAGAACGGCAGATGGCTGGATGCACTTATTTCACCTAACATAATTTTCATCCCTGAACATTGGCCTGTTGAGTCGGAAAGTTGAAAACTATGAAACATGTATTTATTGTAAGGGGGAGTTTAGAATGTTCAATATACGAGTAGTATGTTTCTTCGAATGTACACATCTGGGGAAGTCTCATAAAATCATGAGTCTCAAATGGTAAGTGTCATGTAATTAGGACATATGGGTCTCAGTAGATGACAGACGAAAATTGAATAAACACACATCATAATGAAAATACCGTAGGCACGCCGGTGGAGAGGGCATGGAGCGTACAAGAGATGGCTGGGACCAAGGCAACGCTCATGCTCGGGGGGCGGGGAGTTTGGCGGCAGGCAAAGTGCCGTAAAAAGGCCGTGTTCTTCCTGGGTCGAAGCCCGTGGTCCAGCACAGAAGCCATGAGAAGAAATCCAGGGCGTCGTCAGGTGCACTAACGTGGTAACTGTTCCCTAGCCGAAACGAGAAGAACCAAAAACACTGCCAAGCGGTCACCGTATCCGTACCAATTCTAAACGCTCGCACTGTACAACACTTCTCTCGCTACATCTGTTGCCTCGCTTTGTCGGAGTTGTCGAGGCACGGCTGCCAATTGAGGGGCCAACCGGGCGATTTGTTTGTTGGGGCAGTCAGGCGCCGCGTATGTGCTGCGCTCTGTTGGCGGCTGCCCGAAAATGCTGGCGCGCGCGGTTCAAATGTCTGAGGCGAACAAAACGTTTTGCGCATGCGTGAAATTTGAAAGTAAGGTCTCCTCAGTCAAAGCCTCGAGTCCAAAGGTCGGTGGCGACGGTGGCGGACGCTGGCGGCGTGGGCGGAATGGGCGGCAAGAGCGGCGAGGGTGGCAAGGGTGACGTGGGCGGCGAGGGCGGGATAGACGGCGTGGGCGGAATGGGCGACGTGGACAAAATGGACGGCGTGGGCGGCGAGGGCGGGATGGGTGGCGTGGGCGGAATGGGTGACGTGGACAAAATGGACGGCGTGGAACGACGAGGGCGGTGAGAGGCGGCGTGGGCGGGATGGGCAGTGAGGGTGGCGTGGACAGAATGGGTGGCGAGGGCAGGATGGGCGAGACGGGCGGCGTGGGTGGCGAGAGCGGAATGGCTGGTTTGGCGGCCGGAGGACCCGTTAGATATTCCTCCCGATAACGACAACTCCTCGAAGAAGAGAGGACAGGTGAAAGCACGAACAACTACGCGTTCTCTCACTCGATACCCACAATCCCACCCACCTATCACAGCCCCGCACCTCCCAGGCGCACTACTTCTCACGCCCTCGCCATTTCCTCGTCATTATCATGGACATTTCCAGATTATCTCTTCAGTATACTGCCATAAAAATATCGATTCAGCTCAAAGCATAATTTGGTTCTCTCGTTTTGTTTCCTTAAAAAATAAGAAAAAATACTACCTGCAATTCGAATTTTATATTAAATTATCTCGTTCCGATCTATGTTTCATTTTCTCACAAAGAATATTCAGTGGAGCCCATTGAATTAGGTGGATTTTTGATTCCATTTATCGGATACATTGTTTATTAATTTAAACTGCCATTATTCATTTATGTTCATTAATTAAAAATTGAATAAACAGATATTAAATCATTAACGTTTTTGTGAAAATTCTAATAATTCTATTCCTCGAACAGCTAATGTGTTCAATAGTTTAAATTCATAAAAATGAAAGCACGTATTGTTCTAACAATATGTATTGTTCTAACAATACGTGTTATTTTAATTTCAATAAAAATACGGAACGCATATTTAAAATCATGACAATCATGTAAAGTTAAAACATTAAAAGTTTAAGCTTCATTGCTGATAGGCTGAATGTTTTCTGTCATAACTTAGCACTGTAGGAGCTCTGTGACAGAACTTATGTTGTAATTCTTTGTGTATATTCTTCGCAGAAGCATCTTTGATCTATAGTTTACGACAGAATGAAAAGTATTATATAAATTTAAGAAAATCAGAGCCAGTAGCATGCAAATGGTAATGAAAAAAACAAAACAGTCAAGTTTAAATTACATTAACCTAAATTGAGTTACACAAAACCATAGATAAATTTATACGTGAAATTTCAATACAGATCGTGATGTCATAAAAACCCGCGAATTCATACACGTTCATAAGTCAAAAAAGTCATATTACAGCGCAAATAGTAGTATTTAACTTTTTTGTCCTTTAATAAATTAAAGAACTGTATTAAAAGAATGTCACGATACACTAACATGGCTATATCGAAAGATGTAAAAAAATCGCTGCTCGTTTAATTGAGAGTTCCGGCTGACCGGAAAAGTATTAATATAGCACGGGATACTCGTGCCGGTACCCTAGACCCTACCCTCTCTTTTAGCACGCTGAGCAAGCTAGCCATCCCTCTGACATAACCACGATCGAATACTTACGTAAAGTTTAGAAAACGCCCAATAGACCTCGGAATTTTGGAAAATTTTATTAAAAAGTTATAGAACTACCTGAGCTATCCAGTGCAGTAAATGAAGGCAATATTCAGGAAACAGTCCGTTGACTCGGTGTTGATTTCTTTGTGCATTCGTTAGCTGTTCTTTGTGGGGACACTTTTGAATTTCGTAGAGTGAGAATAAGAGGTCTTGGGACATCTGTACTTTATTTTTTAAACCGCAATATTGTTATTTAACTAGAATAAATTGTAACTAGAGATTATCAATAAAACAGTGACTAAAATTAGTTTCAACGCTAATATTCGGGTTCTAAGTATTCTTAGTAGTTGTTTATTCCTGATACAAACGCATTATTTGCATGGGGTGCGTTCCATGCAAGCTACAAATTAAAAGTTTCTTTATCTGGTTTCTTCTTGCCCTTTCTTTCCCAATTAATAAGTAAATCATTATCGGGAAGAACAGCAAAAGTTAAAATGTGATAATTGTGTGTGACATGGCCTCATACGGATGACATTTGACCTCTTGACCATTCCGACACGGAGAAATCATGACACTATTACGATTTGTATTTTATCGGAAAACATTTGTTAAGATTATGTTTGCTCTTCGAAAACTGTTGGCACATGTTGGCAATACAGGCTTAGGAGGCACAGGTCATCAACAGCGATGTCCTAGGATTTGAGTCCCAACGATGGCAGGATTTTCGTCACTAGCTAGATAGCTAGTTTGAATTCAACCGCTGTCTGAAGGAAAACACCATCGGCCGGCTACCCTGATTGGCAGTTTTCTTTAGTTCCTCCGAAAAAAAGGACAGGCGAGTGCTGGAGCAGTATCCTAACAAACGGGTCACGGACCGCGCGCGATCTTTCCTTTCTCTTCTTTGTCCTATCCTCATCCCTTACTGACACCCTTACGTACTACACTACCACACACGTCGAGAGATTAGAGCTTGTCCCGACTAGAGTGGTTCCCCGCTACGGTAGATGCCTGGATGGGAAAACCGCAAGCCGCCTGGTACGTCGGCGCCGAATATCGCCTTAGGGGAAGAACACTGCCACCTTTCCCTAATAAAAGACTGCACTATACTTATGGGACTAACGATAATAGCAGTTGACGCTCCATGAAACACACAAAAATATCAATCAATGAACGTTGAGGATGTTAGCAAGATGGCTTTCATATTTTTACTTCATTCATACTCCACATTCTTCGAAGTCTTTCTTAAGGAGTGGATTAAAATATTTGACGTTTTGAAGTACCTTTTAGTGCATTGGACAGACTTCCCCAGATTTCACTTTCAAAGACTGACCACACCAACGGAGATATTATTCTTACTTGCTGAGGCTCGTATATTGAAGCGTAGTTCTTTATTTTCGCCCCGGCAATCGCCCCCATGAGGTCTTTTTCCTGCCCTTCGAAGGGAGGGAAGAGCGCCTGCTACGCTTGCCTCGAAGGCAAGGTCGATAATCACGCGGCAATACACGGCCCTTAAGGTTCGTTGCGTGCATGCAGCTCCCCCGTCAGGTGTTTTATTATTGTTTCTCTCTCCGCTCATTACTCTTTTTCCTGCTTATTTTTTCATAAAACGCGGGTGGGCGTTAGGCTCGCCCCCGCCGTCTCGTATCTATAAACACAAGAACGTTCACGAGCGCACTTCCGCGGACGAAATATTGTCCTGGGGGAGCGATTGCAAAACAAAATATTTTCGTTTAAATAAAATGTCGAGCTTAATGCTCTCTCAAAAGCAAAAAAAAAGTGTAATGGAGTTTTAATTCTGGGTTTCTGCACGAACCTCGCGTGAAGCTTTTGTTGGGAATATCCGAACGCGAAAAATTCGGGATTTAAGTCCCGTTCTGGACATCATTCATTTGTAGAGCTGATGGTAGAAAGAGTGTTAAGCAATGAAGTGTCGTATTTTGTCTCTTGCAAAACAACACAACAGCATGAGGGACGAATGAAATGCTTTTTTTTTCGTGAAAGATCCCATAAGCTATGTTGCAAATTCATTTATTTTTTGTGATTATAAATAGTCGGCTGATGTTTTGCTATTAATAATGTTAGACATTAATCGTTTCGCTTTGAAAAGTTCTCGTATAATTGTTTTTGTTTTTATTTCTGTTATGGGTGTTATTATTGTAAATTATTTAAGATTGTTCAAAGAATCATCATTTATAACAATTACTTCTGCTAAGTAGCTATGAAGTTACAAAAGTGGTTGGCAGTTCCGAAACGGGAATCTACGGTACTGTAGAACAAAACTAAGCATTCACATCAAAAGCAACCTGCAACACATTCGGCAGCATTTTGAATCTATTATAATCCTAAACGAGCCATTCTACGGCCTTAAAAACAAACGTTTCTCACACCGTTATCTACAAAATGAACTCTTCCTGAACATTCTATTACTTTTTGCTGGTCCGGTGCTTCCCGATATAACCTCGCCTGCTCCGAGATGTGCAGAATCTCCAAGTAAATGTGAATGAGAGGGACTAAAGAGTGGCAGAGACAGACACACAGAGACAGACAGGGACAGGGTGAGGGAGGGAGAGACAGTGAGAAACGGAGATGGGAGGGGAAAGAGGGAGATGAACGGCAGAACAACGTCTGCCAGGTTTTCATAGTAACTTATGTAACACACTATCTTCTTTTTTGTACAATTGAAACAATTACTTTCTAACAACGTCGTGCCACCCGTTAATTCATTTGTTAATGCGAGTGTAATTCCATATAAATAAAATAAGCGTGCACTTCGCGGTGTGTGCAGCGTGTAGTTTGACCAGGGAATGCAAGTGTGACGGACTGGAGTGAATGACACAGACACTGCGTTGAAGATAACAATAGTTACATTTATTTACAAGAACTTAACAATTAAAGAAATTTTTACAAATACTAATTAAACCCCGGCAACCTTTTTCTTCCCCATAGCCACGAAAACCCCGCAACCTGTCCCTAGGCCCTACAGCCCAGTGCCACTGCTCGAAAGCAGGTACAACGCATGATGCAATGCAATCGGACGTTAAGTCCCCGGTATTCACGTACCTACATGGCGTGGCGCCAAAACCGGTCTCCGCCCGGAAACCAAATATTGGAGTGTACTGGAGATCCCACTCAGCCCGACAGCTATCAACAAGCTCTATGAATCTATCTGCATCTCCGCGAGCGCAGAAAACGCCCGCCTTATGTACACCCCCTTCTTGCCCACCCGGCGCCATGCTGTCGGCGTCCCCAGGCTCGATGGCTAGCCAATTCCAGCGGTCTTGCACAATCGTTCCAGGCTCGACACTAACCTTTCTCAACACTTTGTTTGCGTGTGATGTTTCCTGGAGTCATATCTTGTTTGTCGCCCCTTTATTTTTAGCTCAGGTGCGCCCTTTCATTACAGCTTCCGGTTCAGGCATGTCGCTCGCTTGGAAACGTTACCACGGTCCCACACAAGCTACGAGAAGACCCTGGCGATGGGCGAAGTGGATGGTCGCGAAGGGTGAAGCGGTGGAAAATATTTAACTCTCGACAGTGTGGTCTGGTGGCATCGTGTCGGCGGTGACGCGCGCGTCGCCGATGGGAGGGCGGCGATGTGGAGATCTCTCTGAAAGCGCGTTCTCCGCCGCTGGCCGCGCGGCGAGGGGGGCGGCGCCTTTGTTTCCCGTTCGATGTTCGACCGGCGCGCCGCGGCGCCCAGAGCCGTAAGCTGGAGTGCTGACATGGGCGCGAGCACGAGTGGGGAAAATTGCACGGGAGAGAGCGAGCTGATGAAATGGGAGCGTACTACACACAACATCTCTCACATTTAGAATGAACTTGTCGTTAGTGTGAAGTGGAAAGACTTGGCGTAAAGTGTAGCAGTAGTGGTTAAATGTAAGTGTACAGTAGTGGTCAAGTATAATTTTCAGTAATTTCTGCAAGAAAACTTTTTAGTTGTAAATGAACAATATCAGTACTTTTATTTTTATTCAAAGTAAAAGAGCAAAATTCCGTGTGATCGGCACTCATAAAATCATCAGGCCCATTTTGTCGCCTGCGTTTCAATTTCGATATTCAACTCAAAGCACTGTAGGGAACGCGATTTTAGGAATCCGCGGAAGATATGTAACGTTCACTGAAAAGACGTTACCTCTCTCTCAGCCGCAGTCGTGAGATTTGTGCTCTCCCACTCACTCATTTCTCCTCACACTCACAGACTGTCCTTTACGCCGACCATTCTCTCTGCTCTTCACACCCGCTCCAAATGCATCGTCCTTGTTCTCCGTCCTTCGTGGTCCCACATTTCACATGTGCCGATTCTCACCTAGCGCGTTTGCGAGTATTTTTTGACAGCTAAAGTATGTGGATAAAAGGTGACAAGCTAGTGTCGAAAATCCTGCCGCCATCGGGTCGAACTTAGGACCTCCCAGACAGAGGCACTGCAGTGATGTCAGTTGATGCACTGAGCTACATCTCCCGCTGGCATGCGCATGTTAATCAGTGAAAATTCTTTAGTAGGAGTTAGGTGGGGATGTTATCCGAGTTGAGAATTATGTGTGTATTTTGATGCAACGGGAGTTGGCATTTTTGCTTTCACTGGACTGGAGCCGAAGTTGTCTGAAGCCGAAGACCGAAACCTCGCCGTCGACTGGAAGCGAAGCGAGCCAAATCACCCGTACCAATTAGGTTATTTCTTCTAAGTTAACGTAATATAATTACCTACACAACTTTTTGAATCACTTTCCTTTATGCATTGTGCATTCAACTCGTGTCACAATTATTCATTTTATTTTGCCTATTTATCAAAACTATTTGTGCGCAGTTGCTCATTCACTCTCTTCCTCACTGACTTCTTCTAATCCTCACCGTGCAAACCACTAGTCCCGCATGGCCCCCTCATACATCACGCCTGAACGAACCCTTTCAAACGCATCGCTTGCTTTCAAGCAGGCGTAATCAAAGAAACGTCCGTGCACCACATACGCAAAGACCTAGCTGGAGTAAAAATTCGGCTTTATTGCGGTGAGCTGACGGTAAACATGCTCCGTTTGTCGCCAGAGAACTCTCGGCTGAGGGGAGTGAGGGAGCGAGCTGACGGAGAATTCATTAACGTAGAGACGACGATTCTACACGATGGACTAGGGTTTCTCGGCAAAGGAATTGGTCACTGTAGAGGCGTCTAACTAATTTTGGTACACGAATTTCGCATTTTTATCTGTGTGAAGAGTTTTAGTAATTAAAATGTACCCTGGCCGCGTTACAGGCACCGTGTAGGGTAATCCCTGTTGTGGGGCTGCCACTCCATTGCTTCTGAGACAGCAGGATTTAATACCAGAGTTTTCTCCCTTAGGAAAGTCGGTTTCACCTCCTGAGTCTCCCCTACCTTTTGAGGAGCCTTCTTCCGCCAGTTTAGTCTTCATGGAGTCTTCTTCGACGAAGTCACCGTTGAGGCCCTCTTCTGGAGTACTTCTTAGTCTGACTCCTATACTTTGACCTGTCCGCCAAGGGAAACCCTACCAATAGTCCTATATAGGAGTGTAAATTGGATTCTCTCTCAGAAAGAAAAATTAAATATTCAAGCTACAGAGATGAAATTTTTAAGGAGATCAAAAAGTTGTACTTTGTTAGATAAAGAGAGAAAAGAAGATATAAGAATAAAATTAAATATATTTAGCTTAAACGATTCTATACAACTATTTAAACAAGACTGAAAAACATTTAGAAAAAATGGAGCAAAATAGGCTACCAAAACAAGTGTTATAACCCAAAAGGAAGAAAGAGTGTAGGGAGGCCACGTAGAAGATGGTTTGACGTGTGAAGACGAAACAAACAGCCAAATACATGAAGTGCAGAAGCAGAAAAAGAAGAATTTTGCACTCTCGTTTACATCTGCTCGTTTCATTGGTTACATTTCTTTCATTCATCTATTGAACTCATTTAATTAATATTTTGCATTCTTTCATTTGTATGTTAAAATTATGTTCTAGATTGTAGTACAAAATGATCGAAGTAGTCACAAGTGTCATGTAGTGATGAATAAGAATGACAGAGAGACAGGTTAGGTTGAGGCGAAGGCAACTTGAATGGTCTTGAAAAATTCTTAATGGAGCACCTGGAACGTCCTGACGTGCTTAGGGGCATTTAAGGTCCACATCAGCAGCAGCACCATCACCACCACCACCACCACCACCATCTCTCCCCCGAGAAAAAAACATGCACTACACATATGGGACTGACGACTTTACCAGTTGACGTGCCTGGAATCAGTAGTAATCAATCAAGAAAGCAAGCATGCGGGTCGTGATGGTAATGTGTAGAACGGAATGAATACGAGGTGGAGAATGGAGAGTAGGGAGTGGGGAAGGAAGAGAGCAAGGGCTTCCCCACCGCCTCCACCTGGCGCTGTTGGGCGGCGCAGGGGCGACGTGGTCTCCTGCCCCCGGGGCGGCCGCGGGAGGCTTGCGTCAGCGGGGCGCGGGCGGCGGCGGCGGCGCCGGCGGGGCGCGTGAGAAACGAGTGCGGGCCGCGCGCTGGCCGCCCGGTGCAATATTCAGGCGCGCGCTGGCTTATTCACGAGGGGGCGGCGCGCGAGGAAGCGACTCTGCGGAGCCGCCTCTCCCCCCGCCCCCCCGCCGGCGCCACACGCCCCCTGGGACGTCGCCGCCCGCCCCCACCCCTCCCGCTCCGCCGCCGGCGGCGCGCTTAATCTTTCACGCCCATTGATTGAAGCTGCGTAGCCCGAGATCGGCGCGCGGCGGCGCGGCCTCATCGCGTGGCACGTTGCGGCCCCGCCGCTGCCCTCGACTCCCTCCCCCCACCACCTTCTGCTCCCTATCCCTTCCCCGTTTCGTCCCTGCCCCAGCGGATATTCTCCATGCTTTCTCACTGCAGTCCATGTGACCGGGAGGTCCTAGGTTCGAGTCCCGACGGCGGCAGGATTTTCGACACTAGCTTGTCAACTAGGTCGAATTCAGTCGCTGTCTGGAGGAGAATTCTTGCGGCCGGCTGCTCTGATAGGTAGTTTTTCGTGGTTTCTCCGATCAACAATAGGCGAATACCGGAGCATTATCCTAAAAAACGGGCCACGGACCGCGCGCGATCTTTCCTTCCTCTTCCTTGTCCTATCCTTTCCTATTATACACACACACTAACATGCACTACTCTACCACACATGCCAGGAGACCGGTCGGGAGCTTACAGCTTGTCCCGCCTGGGGCGGTGCCCCGCTGGTGGGAGATACCTGGTTGAAGGGAAAACCCCGCTAGTCAACGGTAGGTCGGCGCCAGATCTTGCCATCCAGCGGGGAAAAGATCATTGCCACCTCCCGAGAAAAAATACGCACTGCACTGACGGGACTAATGACCTAAGTAGTTACGCGCCCGGAAACACGAATCAATCAATCGTAACGATGAGCCATTGTCGTAGTAGTCCACCGCCAACACCCGGAGCCACGAAGTCACTTCAGTCTGCACCTCAGCCTCGTTGTGGAAACGTTTTCCTGCCAGAAATCGCTTTATGAGACGGAAGAGATGTAAGTCATTTGGTGCGAGGTCGGGGACGTTGGGACGATGGTCGAACACCTCCCATTGATTCAACACATAATGTGTGACGTTGGATGTGCGGGTCCTGCATTGTTATTCACATGCGTAGTACCACTTCTCAACATCGTGTCGTGTCCACACACGTGACACAATTGGCGATGGCTATCTGCTGAATATTTCTGATATTTCTGATCGTTTAAAATTCGGATGGCTGCACGAACCTTGCGGTAGGCGGGAGACAATTTCCGAGCAGCTATTTTATACTAAGCACTGTGCATTTTATCATAGCACTGTCATTACAGCACTAAAACTGCACTGCATTAATCCCACACCTCCTTTCTATTCTTACACATGCGCATTCCCATTCCACTACTCATGCCATCTCGGGACGCGTTTGGATCTTACTTTCTGGATGCAACTCGTATACTGGCAAAAAGAAGAGTCTAAGACTTACGAAACATTCCTTAAGTGCATTGATCACCTTAACCAGCTTAAATTTGGTCGGCGCTAGATAACATATGCGTAAGGTCAATTGTGAGCCAAATGCCAAGCGCACAATTAGGCGAAAGAAATTACGACGGTATTTGTCTTCTGTGGTTACCATGTTCATGAACTGTATTTCATTTGATGTTCCAAATAAACACATTGTTTATTCAAAATTATCATCAATAATTTAGATTTTCTAAAAGGTTGAAAAATGTTTAATTCTTGCATTTTTTGAATATTCAGAGATCACGGTGGAAATCGGACCTAAGTCATTTTTAGTTTATTCTTACAAGAAATTTGAAGAAAAAACTTGGAGCTATTATTGAAAATGTCCCAGGGACTTCATGATTAATACCCCGAAATTTAAGAATTGTCTTCAGTAATTCGATTGGGCCAGGTCGATCCGGGAATATTCATTTTGGCAGAAATTCTATAAGTAGTTCAGGCGCAAGTGTTGTTTACAGGCGGACGGACAAACGGATGAATGAGACAGACTGCAGTCAGAGAGACGGCAGACGGAGAGACGGCTGACGGAGAGACGGCTGACGGAGAGACGGCTGACGGAGAGACGGCAGACGGACAGACGAGCTGACGAACTGGCAGGCAAGCTGACATCCAGGGAGACAGCCAGAGAGGCAGGCAGATAAGCAGGCGAACAGACAGGCAGTGACAGACTGGTAGAGTGACAGACAGGAAGCCAGGATGACAGACAGACGGAGAGACGATTAAAAAAAAGGATCTGTGTTTTTTTTCAATGTTAAGGAACAGTCAAAATGTGGATTTTGCCTACCCTACGCATTAGAGAAAATAATTTACTGCCAATGGGAGCAAGAAGAATCAAACTATGTATTAGGGAGTAACAACACGAGATTTTCTATCGAAAAAACGGCGCTTTTCGCGCAGCATTACATAACTTTCCGTATACAACGTATATTACTTCGTATATACGTACATGTACGGGAAAGTAAAGTGTCCGCCATGTTGGAGTCATCATTAGAGACCGGATTTTTATGTAATTACATATTTTTTTGTCTTTCTACTTACCGTTCTCAAAATCGTAATCTTGGCAAATCATCGCCCTCCTAACACAATATCGAATTTGTTCGTTACATATTTTTATATTGTAATAATCCGTTTTTTTCCTATCAAATTTCACGCCCCCACATTAGCCTTACCACTGTAATACCCCCGTCTTCTTTTTTTTAATTTTAAGAACCCTTAATTAGAAACGTGAACGTGGTACATGTGGGTGGCTAGCTCAACACCGCGTCCACTGGATGCTCCTGAAAAATAAGAATACTTACTCTCTGCATTTGTCGTGGGCTGAAAATACCGCTCTACGAGGACTCGGTCGATGGATCTTATACTTACGCTTTGGTTACCAATAATACAAAGGGAATAATTTTGAAATACCTAATTTCTATTGAATGAAACGAGAATTTATATATGTACGTAACGACATGAAGTGTCGTACGTCTCTTTTTTATTCTTAGAAATTTTTCATCAATCTCTTACATGCATTATCATATTATTTACTTGACAATTAATTTTCCCTATTGATGGCCATCTACTAATTATTACAATTTTAAATTTTAATTATTGCTTTAACCAAATTTGTAATTACTCTTAGGGCTTGAACATCAAAATTTAACTGTTTTATGTCTTTCTCAAATTCGGGCTTCGCGGAAATACTTCCTTGTCCTTTCGGCGTCAGCACACTTGGCAGTTGAATACCAGTTCTGCTTCACAGCACCCTATCTTCTCCTGGATTCCGGTGTCCGCTTCAATCCACACTCGGTTAATTAATTATTCTAAGAAAACTTCCTCCGATCCCGATACTCCTGAATTTTAACTATGTAGTTCTTGCACCGAGTTCTAATCTCAAAATTAAATCTTAAAGATGACGATTACTGTTCGTATATCTTGATCCTATCACGCGCCAATCTCGAGAAACTATAACTTCCAAGTACACAGTCCGACATGCGATCGCTACAAGATCCTGACTCGAAGTGTTGTAAAAATTCCAAAAATGTTATATCTCCGTTCTTCTTTTCAAAAGCCTCTTGTTTCTATTCTTATCCCATAGTCATTCTCGTGTTTATAATCCCTATGTTATTGCTAATCCATTAATAAATGACTTATCTCTTCTTGTCAACAATGTTCCTATTTCTTTATGCTATATTTCGTGATAAGTTATTAATAAAACAATTTTCCCCATTCTCCAATTAAATATATATTATTTTCTCATATTTATACGTATTATTTCTCACGCCAAATTACGTACTGAAGTGCACGAAAATTGAGGGCTTTTCCGATGCACTTCAATATATTTAGTAATAATTTTTCAGAATCCTTCAACTTAGTTGTCTTTTCTTAGTATCATTTTTTGGTTAAAATGCTTCATCATTTTGATTATAGACAACACATTAGAAACATTAGTCTCATTAAAAAATGAAACACATTTATTCTTCAATCTTCTTTTCACATTTTTAATTTTAAACACAAAACAAAACTAAACTAAACACAAAAAATTAAACACATTTATTCTTCAATCTTCTTTTTACATGTAAAAAGAAGATTGAAGAATATATGTGTTTAATTTTTTAATGAGACTAATGTGTCTAATGTGTTGCCTACAATCAAAATGATGAAGCATTTTAACAAAAAAAATTAGTACTGTATTACATATTTTACATATTTTGCTATTTTTACAATAAATTTGCTTATTTTATCAATTTTCATCAATTTAATTCCATATTTTTTATGAAAAGATTTTTTTAAATCAGCATTTTTCCTACGTTTTTGGGGGAAATGTAGGTGTCCAAAATAATCATTGACACTGCGTTTTGTGATTTATAACCTTAATTTCCGAGAAAAATTTGCGATCGCCGACATGTAACACTTCGACGAAGATGCCACAGTGTATGTTTCCTGTCGTAGATCTCTCCAGTTTGTGCGATGGCTTCTATTGCGATTAGTCCGGCTGCTAAACTACGGTCCTGGATTACAATAGATTAAGCTTTTACTACTGACGAGAAAGTTATATGATGTAAAGTGAGCAGTTTTTATAAATCTAATTTCGTATTACGTAAATGTATTTTATTATTAGTGTAATTTAATATTACATATTATATCCGATTTTACGTATTTATTACATATTCTTACTGTTATCATTACATATTTATGTACATTTTTGACGTTTAATACTACATTTTTTTCCGCGTCCATTGCGCGCCCGCGTCCACTGCGCTCCCCTCTAGCGACCCACATGACCATGTCAGATGGTGCGTTATTCACGCCTTGCTCTCCCGCTCATCCATTGATGGTCCACGACACCTAGGAGTGATTTCCGCTTCTATGTCAAGCTGTCATTAGTTCCCTTCTAGCATGTTCCTCCTTACCTCTCACATCCATTATTCGATTTGTCATCTGTCGTTCTCTTGCTGTAATCTTCCATTTACCATTCAGTCACTAATATCGTGTCGAGCTTGCATAGTTTGATGTCACGAGTTGTTTGTCAAGTTCATTTCCCATCTGTCGCACGCGAATTGCACCGTGTTGCAGCGAGTTATCTGTGAAATAGTGGAGGTAACCTAGTTTAACGGTGAAACGATTTTGTAAAAACACAATAGATTTTTATTAATTTTTTTAATTACCTTGTTTTCGTGACCAGGTGAAGGCAAAATCTAAAAACGTCTAATAAGCTTTGACTCGGTTTCTGCGTGCTTATTATTATTATTATTATTATTATTATTATTATTATTATTATTATTATTATTATAGCGTGAGTTATGGAGTGTATTTTATGTGCTGGACAGCGATTCTAAATGTTTTTGAACTTTTTTGCACACTTTATTGTTTTTGCACACTTTATTTGCACACTTTATTGCAACTGTTTTTGCACACTGTTTGCAACTGTTTTTGCACACTTTATTGATGAAAATGATCGAGTGACTAATGCGACATTTTGAATTAAAATTTTTGTTTGAGTTTATTCTTGTGGTATGGAAATTTTGTGAAATAAAGACTTTTATTTCACGGATTACGGAACTTTCAGACCATAGACTAATTGTTAACATCCACAATCGAAAACACAATGATGTGTTCTCATATCAACATGTATTTGTGTTATGGCGGCAATGGTGTAATGGTTAGCGTATCGGACTGTTATACCCAAGTTCGCGGGTTCAGACCCCATCGAAGCCATGTATTTTTAGGGGTGAAAAAATCCTTCGTACACCTTCCTTCGGAGGGGAAGTAAAGCCGGATGTCCCATGATAGTAGATTTACTGCATGTAAAAGATCCTCGAGCCTAAATGACGCCTCTGAACTAAATTCAAAATCGCCTGTTTCGTCGCCCAAGGAATACCTTCTTTCTCCGCTAGTTGGTGAAAGGAACGTAGCGAAATTTGCGTGGTCAGACGGAAGAGCAGACCTCATGGCCAGAGTCTCACCACCTAAAATAAGGCAATTCAATTTAATTTATTGCGACATTGGCACAATTACACATATAACAAAAACCATAATAAATAATAGTAAAAATAATAACAATAATAATAAATAATAGTAATGCCCCCAGGGCTAACAACCCTGGGAGACAAAAATGGGATCCACCAAAAAGTTGATTCACTCCTAATGATGTTTCATGCCCCGTCACCGAGATATTGTTTCTGAACCCCGGTAAAGTGAGTAGGCATGTACATGTGATCAGAGCCGGCCTATATGCGAGCAAATAAAAGATAATAATAGTAATGATTGACACCTTTGAATTTCAATTATTCTTGTAAAATGAGCCGCAAAAATAAATTCTACTTCTTATTAATAACTAGATGTTCCCAATCGCTACAGATTGTAGTTGTAAGAGAGTGATGCAACTGTCTTTACGTTAAAATTTTAGGATCAGCTTTGCTACTCCAACTCCTCTCAGTAATTGTTCTTCTACTTTCCCTGCTTTTCGTTTAACTCTAACGCCAAATAATGTGGAGACTGCGGAAAAGGAGGATCTATCCCACAACTACTGATTTGAAGTCGGTGGCATGTAGATCGTGTATATAATATACATAGCTAATCCGTATACAAAATAAGCATTCCAACAATAATGCAGTGTGATTAGTAGAATGAATAAGCATATATAATCGAAACTAATGGAAATTATGCAAATATTCCTTCATAATTGTTTTAAAAGTAAAAATACTGAAACTGCTCTATCGTTCTTTACAACCTGAGCAATGATGAGGAGGTAATACCCTCCAAAATGTAATAGAACGATTAAAATCTCTTTTTGTACTACATTACAAACAAGAAACACTTCACGTCCCGTTTTTTAAGGACCTAAGACATCATTTTGAAGTTGCAAACTGTGGTAGCGTGAGTCGCAGAGCCATGTTTGTGTCAGTTTGTACGTGTGTCTGCTACTTCCCTTCTGTCATTTTCTGAACAATTTGATTGTTTCGCCTCAAATACATTTGATGTACCCCTGTGGGAGAGGTAGTGTTCAACAGTAGTACACTTCGCGACCATTGTTATGAATACGATGTTATTCAAGAATGAGAACTTTCAAAGTTATTTTCTCAGATCGGCAATTTCGTGTATACACTGTTTTGTTTTTCATTGACAGTATCATTTGAACAGGAAGTTTGTCAACCCGTCGTTACCAATAAACGAATAGAAGGACACTGCACCTTTGAGACCCACCACACGTGATTGATTGATTGATTGTTAGTGAATCCGAGCGCGTCAACTGCTCTCATTAGTCCAATGTAATGTAATTAGTGTAATGCATGTTTCTCCTTTGGAGGTGGCGGTGATCTTCCCCCTCTCGCTGGTGAGATCCGGCGCCGACCTACCCTAGCGGGGGTTTTCCCAACCAGTATCTTCCACCAGCCGAGCACCACCCCAGCCGGGACAAGCTCCAATCTCCCGACCGGTCTCCCGGCATGTATGGTAGTGTAATGCATGTTAACTTGTGTGTAAGGGGAGAGGATGGGACAAGGAATAGGAAGGAAAGATCGCACGCTGTCGGTGGCCCGTTTGTTACGGTACTACTCCGTCATTCACCTGGTGTTGATCGGAGATACTACGGAAAAATACCGAACAGAACAGCCAACCGCTAGAATTCCGCCGCTCCAAACAGCGACTGAATTCGACCTAGCTGACAAGCTATACTTGGATTTATTCCTAGTGCCCTTTAGCAGGTCATCAGCTGACATGGTTTCATCCAATCGGGATCTTAATTGCCACCATAGTGATGCTCAAGTTCTCGATTGGATGACACCGTAACAGATGATTTACGTCAGAGGACTCTGTGTTTAAATCAACGTATAATGTCTAAAAACCTGCCGCCGTCGGTACTCGACCATAGGAACTCCCAGTCAGAGGCAGTGGTGTGGTATCAGTTGATGCCCTGAGCCACCTCTTCAGGTGGCATGTTGTAAATTTGCATGGGACGGCGGAGGACACATCTCTCTGAAGCACTTACACTTTGAAGATAGAGACAGGACATCTCTCATTTACGTCACACCTCCCAGTTGAGCTGGGAGCCCCAAACTCTTTTTTACACCGCCCCAGCCGTTTTCAGCCAACTTTCATAAACTTAATGTTCTCACAAGCGCCCTGCCACTACTTTTTTTCGAATGCACCAGCTATCCACAGCTTTTTGTCTGTCTCTTCAAAGACTATGTGTCTCAGAGAAATGTCTCGTTTGCGTTTCGTACGCCGCCTCAATGTCCAATCAGGGAGCTCTAAAGTAAGTTCCATGCAAAAGTCTAGTGCAAATTCAAAGCATGCCTCTCGGTGCTCCCCCTCCCGCCTCGCAGCGTTGCCGCTCCTCCTCTGCCGTCGCGTCGCCTGGATTTGCGTGCGCGGGTTCCCTCGGCCGCCGCGCCGCCCGCAGCGCCCGTCGATCGGAGCGCGTCGCTACTATTTTTTTCCGTGTGTTTCCTAAATTTGTGGGGAGATTTAAAAACGGTGCACAATTTCACGCTCCATTGGAGCCTGTAAATCGAGGCGTGCAGACCGTGCGCCGGGAAATAATGAGCAGAAAGAATTGTTAACACTGTTGGGGACGCGCATTTCTGTAGGAACGGTTGTCGAGTGTCGCTGCGCTTTGCGCCATTCTTTTTCCTGTACACGGCCTCCCCCTATTCGTTTTTTCCCCTTCGCCTACTTCGTCTGCCACCGGTGGGCAGGATTGTTTTTAATTCCGTGAATTTCAATTGAGCGAGAACAATAAGGAGACCATGATCAGTGTAATTAGCATGTGTCGCCTGATGTGTCGCGTTGACAAATTAACCGTTTTTAACCCGTCTTTTTGCTGGTTTTATTGCGCCCGCTGAAGTATTATTGACAATGAATTTGATATTTTTTCAGTAACATGCAGTCGATGCGGATCAAATTGCGTTTCATAAATGAAACTTGATTAAAAATTTGTGTTAATTTGAACGGAAATGACTGTGGCGTTGATGCGTCTTAATTAACTTCACGCGCGTGGACGAAGTGAATGAACGGTGTCCTTTTTTTGCTGTCGTAAGTAGCAGAAGTAAATCAATACATACTGTTTCATTGTGTTACCGTTGAAGAGGTGCAAAGAGAAATGTAATAGAATACGTAATATATAGTAAAATTACGTCATTTTATTTAATACACATAGCTTGACGTGTTTTATAAACACAATTGTTTTTATATTTCATTTATTAATAAATTTTATTTACACAATGTAGAGACACAACATTTCACACAAAATTTATTAATAAAGTTTACTATATGAATGTAATGCACTTGTTCCTATATGAGGTCAAGTTTTAATCGACTAAAATTCTTAAAGAACGAAAAGAATTAGCAAAATTAAACGTGTTTGTGTTCAGAAAGATTAATGTATTTACTCGGAGGAACATTATTGTAAATTCGATCAGTTTCGTTAGGTCGTAAAATGGAAACTTATTAAAATGACAACATTAACATCTTATTATACCTTTTTTAACATAGTACATTATACAGAATGTCCGGGGAGGAAACGTGGAAACTTCGAAAATACGTTCTTAAGACAATTCTAACCATAATTTGTCTAATAAACTACTATTAGACTAATAAACTGGATATTTCGAATGGTTGAGCCTCAATAAGCACTCAAATTTGGTTTGAAAAATTGATTTCTAGGCACACATTTGCATTATAGAAGCATAGAAACACTCCAGAAACATATTAGTTTTTTTATTATTTACAAAAGAATTGAATATATTTGTTCAGAAAGAAAAATTAAGCGAGAAATAAAAAAAACACCCAATATACACAATTCGACTGCTTTTATATTTCTCGCTTAATTTTTCTGTCTGAGCAAATATATTTCAATTCTTTTGTAAATAATAAACAATTTACATGTTTCTGGAGGGTTTGTATGCCTCCAGAATGCAAATGTTTGCCCAGAAATCATTTTTTCAAACCAAATTTTGAGTGCTCATTGCGGCCCAAACATTCGGAATATCCACGTAGCTTATTAGACAAAATATGCTTAGAATTGTCTTAAAAGCTTATTTGCGAAGTTTAGACGTTTCCTCCCCGGACATCCGGTATATGTTTTTAACAAATACATTCCGACGTTTCTTTTAAAATTGTACCTTTTTTATATTTTATTATTTATTATAATCTTATTTTAAAATAAGATGTGCTTCTCCTCATACGTCACATACACGTTCGACAAAATAAATCATCAAAAATTCTATCAGTAGTTCTGAATTATAAGGCATACCTTCTTTACTAAGGGAAATATGAATCCCTGTTTACGCATCTCCCTGGTCTACCTTTATGTCCGTTAAATATGTTCAATAATCACATCAGCCACATAATGTATCTAAAAGATCGTTCTAAAGATTGATATAATCATTAAAATACTGTTTTCTTTTTTGTGAAAATTGCAACTGATAAAAAGTATGTATTTTGGGCTCTAAAGTGTGCTCTAAAGCCTAACATAAACATCCGTGGACGCAACATTTCAAGCTAAGTGCGATGGGAACGAGTGAAATGCATTAAGTATGAGCCTGCAGTTTGGCTATATTATAATCTTGGACTTTTTCGTCTCAAGGCTGTCTCGATTGGACGCGGTGAAGGGTTGTCCGAAAGTAGAAGTCAGTGCGGGGGTAGCGCGGGCGTGAGCGGGGGCGAGGGCGGGGGCGAGGGCGAGGGCGAGGGTGCGCCAAGGGCGAGGGTGCGGGCGAGGGCGCTGGCGAGGCCGAGGGCGAGGGAGAGGGCGCGGGCGAGGGCGAGGGTGAGGGTGAGAGTGTGGGCGAGGGCGGGTGTGCGGGCGAGAGCGAGGGCGAGGGTGTGGGCGAGGGCGAGGGCGCTGGCGAGGCCGAGGGAGAAAGCGAGGGCGAGAGTGAGGGTGGGGACGAGGGCGGGGACAAGGCGGGGACAGGGCGAGAGCGAGGGCGGAGGCGGGGGAGATGGCGAGGGCAGGGCGAGGACGAGGGTGGGAGCGAGAGCGAGGGCGAGGGCGAGGCCAAGGGCAATGGAGAGGGCGCAGGCGAGGGCGGGGGCGAAGGCGAGGGCGCGGGCGAGGGCGAAGGCAATGGCGATGGCGAGGCCAAAGACAATGAAGAGGGCGCGGGCAAGGGCGCGGGGGAGGGCAAAGGCGAGGGCGAGGGCGAGGGCGGGGGCGAGGGCGAGGGCGAGGGCGACGGCGAGGGAGAGGGCGAGGGCGGGGGCGAGGGCGAGGGCATATGCGTAGGTGTAGGAGCGGGCTTGGCGGAGCGTGAATTGGGCGGTCAGCGCTTGCGTGGTTGCTGGCGTGGGCAGGGTCAGTGACAGAGGAGTGAGGGGAAACGATGGCACAGCTGCGGTCGTGGCGCTCGTCCGCCTGCCTACCAGGGTGCACCTGCCCGTGTCCGCGCCCGCCTGCGCGCTTGGCCGGGGGGGAAGGGGGCCTGATCATTTGAGGGGCCGTCGCGTGGGTGCCGGAAGGTGTGCACACACTTGGGAGATTGGGAAGCGCCGGAAATATCTGCGATAGAGATGGCGATTTCATTGGTCACTTAGGGGGAACACGTACTTTCCGACTAGATGAAATCCGCAGCAGGAATGTTTCGTGCGTGGTAGAGTGAGGGTGGGGACTCGTATTACGCGAAGCCCCGGGTTAGTTGGTTGTTGTCTATGTGATGCAAATTCTGCAGAAGGAAGAATTGGTTGTGAAGTTTTGTTATGTTGAATCAGAAAACTGAGCTTTTTCCTAGGAGCCCCTTTCGCTCCAAGGATTTCGGACGGTGCGTTCTGAAGGACTTAATGTCGTGCTTCTTTCACCTGATTGGGTACTTTTTATGAGGTATTATTCTCGAATTGCTTGAATGAATGCCGTAACATTCTTAAATTTTCTTAGTTTGTATCAAATAAATAATAAAGACACAGTTTATAATCGAGTTAATTTTTTGAACCTCACTACACGCGGTTGGTTTTCTGCTATTTAAATAACTTTGTTCTTTCTACCTCTTACCGCCAACGTCTCATAATATAACACCATGATATGTATAAGTTTACTTTTCCTGTCGAATCTCGTATCCTCTTCTACTACACATAGCTTGTTTATAATCCTCCAACGAGCTTAGTTTGCAGCTAGAAAGTTTCACTCGCACTTAATCAGAAAGTATTTGCATCGGCAATCCAACTACATTTTTACTTTCCCGTATACGTACGTATATACGAAGTGATATACGTAGTATAGGGGAAGTTATGTAATGCTGCGCGAAAAAATGGCCAATTTTTTGATAAAAGTGAATTTGTTTACTTGTCTCTCACGCCGTTAATATTTACACTATCGGAGAATTGTTCATATTATTATATTTATGAGTACATGTGCTTTAAATAATGTCAAGTAAAGTTTATCGAAAACAACCATTTTCTGTGAAAAGTAGCTCAAAATTCCGCATTTTCAGAAACGCTCAAACGCCATTTTCTCATTTACGGCTACAATTTTTTCGTGAAACTTTTGTAACGGATAGTGCTAATTACACTCTTTAATATGACGTAAAGTTTGAGTTAATTTTTGTTTTTTCAAAAATTATATAAATGTAATTTTTTTTAAAGATATCTCACATCTTTAATATGCACATTACCAGCAATTTGTGAAGATTATTATATTTGTGAGTGTAAGTGCTTTAAATGACTTTAAATAAAGTACTTTGAAAACTCAAAAATTTTCTGTAAAAATGAGCTTCAAATTTCGCATTTTTAGTGGCGTTGAAACGCCATTTTCTCTTAAACGGCACACAATTTTTAAAAGAAAATTGCAATTTATGACTACGTTTTTGTGTTCTTTAATATTCTAAAATTAATATTTCCGTTCTACCAATAAGAAAATGACAAAAAAATGTACTTTTGGCGGTGATCGATGACGGCTGGCAAGAAAGAGTTTGTGGCAATTCCAAATAGCTAGCGAAGACCCAAGAAAATAAAAAAATAATAAGGAAAAGTCTGTGCCCTTCTGTAGCACCACTAGTTAATTTCATAATATTGCGGAATAAGCTATAACTCTTCTCTTCCCATGGAAGAGAGTGATACATATATCTTCAAATTTTGAGTATGATTTCAAACAATGGCCCAAATAAGAGTTTTGCTAAAATAATTCGTGCAATGTTCAAGAAAATATCACACGCACTATTTAAAATGAAATTCATTCATGAATTTACTTTCTTACTTTGGAGTAAAACAATTACTCATGTATAAATTATTAAGCATATATAAATGAACTTGTCATTAATGACAGTATACCAACAGTGATGAAACATTGCATTCAAGGTAGCCCTGGCAGATGGACACCTTGATAATGGATGCGGTACCAGGTGTCTAACAATGAAGACCAGTTCCTATCTCTCACTGTTAAGATGACAGGTTCGTACATTGTTCCACAAGCAAATGGGTATAAATGGAGAAAACTTTGGAAGATAATGACAACGAGCAAGTACTCCTAGCTGTGGCAACAGAGATGGTAAAATATTGCTTCCAATTTAAATGCCAATTTAGCACCAGCTGAGGCCGATGGTAATGCCATCGATGACAGCCGTCAGCAACGCCGGCAACTTGAGAGCACAGTTGGCACCGGGGGCTGTTGTGAGGTCCCAGGTCAGGTTTCGCAGGTTGGAGGTTCGGCCGAGCGGCGACGAGGCGAGGAGCGGAAGGCCAGCGGGGGTAACCGCCTCCATTAATCCGCGCCTCGCGTGTCTGCACCCCACCCCCTGACCCCTCCTGCCTCCCAGCGCCACTTTCCATCCTGGGCCCCCCTCCCGCTCCCCCTGCTGCCGCGCCGCGCCGGTGCAAATACGCGTGCGACCCGGCCCACGTGCTTCCCCCTCCCCTTCAACCTCCCTTACCATCTCATCCCCTCCTCACCGCCCCTCACCACCTCCACCTTCCCCTCTCTCCTCTACCCCTCCCCCACCCTCTCTCCCCTTCCCCTTCCACCCTACCCCACCACCCCTCTCCCCCCTCCACCATCCCCTCTCTCCACCCCCTCACTCCCCCTTTCACCACCCTCTCTCCCCTCCCCCTCTCTCCACCTCTCTACCCCCTCTCTTCCTCCTACCTCCCCCACTCTCCTCTCCTCCTTTCCTCTCACCACCCAACTCCCTCGGGTCCTTTAATACGAAAAATTAATTTCGCCGCTCGCTCTTAATATTCTCGGTCGTCCTATGAATATATTATATTGATGTATCGGATTGGAAATCCATTATTCCTCAATGGCAGCGCGGTAATACCGAGATGGTATGTCTCGGCCGGATTTTTTTTTCACTTTTTTTTGTGATTTAAATGAAAGGGTGTGAGCACTTACGCAACGAGGTATTTGATAGAGGGAGACAGAGGCAACGCGCATATTTACTTAATTGGAATCCATGGATAGCTCTTCATTGCGTGCGTGGAATTATGCTTCATGGCAAGGACAGGTCTGATGGCAAGCTGAAGAATAATTTACGTTAGAGGACCTGTTCCTGTACAAAATAGTAATGTTGAGACAAACTACCTTTATGCAATGTCTTCAATTAATGTAGTGATTTAATATAAGGCAAATTAATGTCCATTTAGCTTTCTGTAAATATATTCTCGTACGTAGAGTTATGGATTACTATTGTTTTATGAATGTGATATGAAAACGAAAACTAAACGGCCCATCACTTCCGGTAGTGGTGATTTTCCACTTTCGGTGTTGATATTTATATTAATGTTAACGACTGAATTATGGAATTCTTATATTATTTTGATATTGATTTAATACGCAGATTATGTAACATTGAAATTATATTTTTTAAAGTTAAACGAAGTTTGTCCATGAATAACAAATGACAGACATTCATTATAATTGAAAATTGATATAACTGCTAGAGGCTCAGTAAACTTAATTTTGAAAATAACTAATCTAGAAAATATATTTACATATCATACACACAAATATATATTGAATTCAAATATATAGCAAAAGCTTTACCAATATTACCTTGTGCTAAAAATGCCATTTTTTTTTCAAAACAATGCGCGACAGTATCAAATATTCGGAAACTTTCAGCATCCTTATGAAGTATCAAAAAACTATTACCACACCTGCCAAGCACGTGTTAGCAAGAATGAAAATTGATGATGATTAATTCCAATAGATGTGGGAAACGCGCTCGGTTTTATATTCCAATTATCTGAACTACGAACGAAAGTTGATTCTCGACAACCTCACATGTGCTTAAACTTTGCGCAGATGTTTCGTATTTCCACAGTGAACCGTTAAGTGCTATTTAGTATAAGGTTACGCGCGCTCTCGCATATTGCGTTGTTTCGCCGTTCATCAAGTGCATTTCCTTCGCTCTCGCTCTTTAGCTTCTGTTTTTTCAGCTGACCCGGCACCAATACGTCACTCACGTATCCGGCTAACGAAGGACTATGTGTATTTACGTTTTTGTGAAAAACCAATTAATTTAGGGCGCTCCCGCCCATGTATCTCTCACCTGACAGGGGAGGAAATATTAATTCATTTCACTCTTTTGAAGGTCTTTCATTCTCCTGCGCAGAATCCGCTGACGCGGGCCGTTGCGGTATCAGATCGGCATGGACACGGAATCTATTTCATTTCACGGTCGTAGATACACATTTTTCTTTCCCAGCGGGATATATTGTTGTTTTTGTGGAATCGGCACAGTAAAAATTTATGGCAATAGATGTATTTAATTCCATGCACTGGGATGATTTACGAAACAGGGCATCAGCCGCGATGTCCCTGGAAGGCCGCAGAGAGGCGGAGCTTTGGGCGCGGGCGATGGGGCCGGCGCGACGGGCGGGGCGAAGGGGCGGGCGAGGGAAGCCCCAACAAAGGGACATGGTGAGTGGTGTGGTGAGGCAAAACAGTTCGTGAGAGTCCGATCAACGACTGGTGCATGCAATATAGAGAACGTTTCATTGGGAGAAGGTTGAGCTACGGGGAGCGAAGGAGAGATTTTTGGAATGTGTGTGAAGAGAGCGAGCGAGCGAGAGAGAGAGAGAGAGAGAGAGAGAGAGAGAAGGGGACTTAGAGGTTGGAGGTAAAGAAAGCGTTAGTGTAAAGGGGCATGGGGAAGGGAGATTGATGAATGTGAAGAGAGAGATGAAACGGAGTGTAGCGATGGAGCTAACAACTGCTACTGCTCAGCGGATAGAGTGAAGCAGCAGAGGCAACAGTGATAGAGGGGCGAGGGTGGTAGATCCCAGTCAGTGAGTTCTCGGTATCGATCAGGTAGACGAGGTGGGTTAAAGTCAGTGGTGCAGTTGGTGGTGAGATGGACCAGGAGGAGACGTTGGTCGCAACAGCAAAGGTATTGGGATGTGAAAGGGGACGAGGAGAGACGCACCATCTGAGTGAGTAGTGGTGGGTGATGACGATGAAAACGGGTAAACAGGGAAGCAATGGGTGATTGAGCGGTGAGGGCGGCAGTGAATGATGTTAGAGGTGTCGTAAATGGTGATGGAGCCGTAATGGGGGCCGAGGGCTCACAAGGGAATGGAGGAAGTGGGTCGGGTCGTGCTGCAGGATGATAATATAAATCTCGGGGAGTGGAACACTGGGAATGGGACTAGGGTGAAGGCGAATGAGGACGTCGGGGACGAAGTTAGGCTTGAACGGTGTCGTGGCAGGGAAATGTCGGGGATTGGTCGAACGGGGAATGGGACAGCAGGTGCCATGAGCCCTGACCTTTTGGAACATTAAGGAAAATAAGGACAGCGAGGACGGAAGGGGATGAGGATTTGGGAAGTGGAGGCGGAGAAGGCATCAGACGCGCGAAACAGGTCGAGAACGCGGAGGATGTGGCTTGGTGGGGTCGCGGTCGGGGCGGCGAGAGTGATGTGGCGGTGAGGGGTCGATGACGACGAGGATGAAGACTTCAGAGGCAGAAGCGGGGAGTGGACAAGTGATGGGAGTGGTGACGAAGATAACTGGGTGGGAGGTGATGAGCGGAGGTGGTGACTCGGACGGGATGGCCGGAGCGGCGGGGCGGAGGGGGCGTATCCAGCGCGCAGGAAAGAGCGGATTATTTGGGCGGGTGGATGGGCAGGCGTGTGCCGGTCTGCCCTGCGGCCGCTCGATAGTCTCCCCATTTATTACAATACTTAAGCCCCATATCGCCGGACGCCATGATATATGGCGCGTGTTTTGTGGGTGTCCGGCGCCGAGCGGCTCGTGAGGGCGGGACACGGAGGGGCGGGGATCGGGGGTCTGAGGAGGGGGTGAGGCGCAGAGGTGGGGGGACGCGGAGGCGACGGGGCACGGAGAGGGCGGGGCGCGGAGGGGCGGGGCACGGAAGATGCCTGCCATGGAGGTTGGGGCACGGAGGGGGCAGGGCGCGGAGGGGGCGGAGCGCAGAAGGGTGGGGCGCGGAGGGAGCGGGGCGCGGAGGGGGCGGGGCGCGGAGGGGAGGGGCGCGGAGGGGAGGGGCGCGGAGGGGGCGGGGCGCGGAAGAATGGAGGCAGGACGTGGGAGGGACGGTACGTGGTGCAGGGGTGCGTAGGCCTAAGGTGAGGGCACAAGAGGGACCTTTGCAACGAGTGCGCGGATGTTAGGGGTGAGGGCGCACAGGAAGTGGCGCAGTGTGCGTATGTGTGTGTGTGTGTGTGTGCAGGGGACCCACGCAGAGTTGATGTGCTGATGGGAGGAGGGGGCGAACGAACACCTGTTACGTAATGTGTAAGGGGACGCCAGGAGAGCAAATGAAAGGATGAAACGAATAATGAAAATGGGAAGGTCAACTATAAATATTAGAATATCCGGCAATAAAGAACCTTACAAAATAAATGGACAAAATAGAAGGTAATGATAATTTTATAGACAACGGTAACGTGAAAATGGAGGTGACTGAAAAGGTTGTAAAGGATTTTATAATATTAAATGTTAAGAAACAGACGCAACTGACGGACAACTGTGTATAATCTGTATGTTTCAGAGAGGAACTGGATACCTCTACCCGGAACAATGGTACAAGCACTGAGAGAGGTAAATGGGATATTCGGGGACCGCGAGAGGTATACGGAATATTTTTCTCAGTTAGTATCTTAGACTGGTTAATTTATATTGTTAGGAGAATGGTCCAGAATTAATTTCTACACAGTTTATGACATTTATTACCAACTTTTCGAAACCCTTTTCAAGTTCCTTTTTCAAGGTTTTCTGTAATTATGCACGTTCTATAACATGATAGGTCAGTTCAGTTATACAAATTGATACAAATTATAATTTTATAGTTAAATTGTTAATTATGATTCTTTACAACATTAATTGCATTGTTATTATTGGTTGATATTCTGTAAGTACATTAGAAGTTGCGTTTATATTTTTTTTAAACAAATAAACACGTTGCACTAACAACTTTCCCTCTTAATGGCAAAGAAAGACAGATGGATAGGGAAAGGATGGGGTTTAACATGCGAGAGTTCTCGCATGGGTACGCTAGTAAATAATATATTCGGCACCGAGAGAGGTATATGGGATATTCGGGGACCGAGAGAGATTCATGGGACATTCGGGGTGTGCGAATGTATTCAGCACCTCCAAGAGGAGCTGTATGCACGCGCATGGTCCTGTTAGTCTTTGAGATGTCCAAGATAAGAGAAAGTCAACCAGCACGAAAAAGCTAGGCACACTAGCGCAACACGAGGTACTTTCCCGAATACGTACATAGTTTATATGGAGATCTATATTTATAGAGAAAGTTATGTAATTCTGCGGAAAATTGATTTCCAGGGGTTTCAACGAAAAGCCGTTTAATGATTCCCAGATTCCTCAACAAACATTTCTTTTTACACATTCGTTCGTATGTCCTTCTGTCTGTGTACAACACTAGTCTACATAGTCCTAGTATTTTTTCCCAGAATTAATATTCCCCTTAAATATGGCTTGAAGCCGCGCAATTTTGAAAAATATTTTTTAATAATGTTCCATACACGTATAAGTAAAAGAAAAAAGGAGAAAATCTGATCCATTTTGCGCAGATCAATTTTGATCAAAGAAGAAAACTTACGAAAATGAAATGCATTACGCTGGGCTACCGACCCGTTAAAGAAATGTTCAGGGGGAAATAAAACTCATTTCGCATGGCTTTGGGGACCCTTTCAAATTTTTCATTTCAATAAAACAAAATTTGAAAGGACACTGCGGCAATTTTTGATTTCTTTCTTGAGTACGTAATAAAGTAGAAGTTACGTGATTCTACAATAAAATTTGTTGAAATTTTAAGTGAAATGTACGTTTTGGAGTCACTCAAAGAAATGATTTTTCAAAAAGTCCCTCCATCCGTCTCTGGAAAACGCTATGCAACAATATTGTCGCAACAAATTATATTCTCTGATCAATCCAGCTGATGTCGTTGTCTCGAATTTGAAACGCATATATTGATGTACGTGGTGGCAGATACTACTTAACAGTAAGTTCCCGAGGCATTTCCAATCTTTTCTCGCAATGGACCCCAAATGTTTACTCTATTTGTTGGTACAGTAGAGTAAAATGCGCAAATAAAATGGCGTACATCCGATTTTCAGAAAACCTAGGAAATTTTGAAAATTTCAAAATATAATTTTTTAGACTCCCTCCTAAAACTACATTACTTAAGGGAGATATTTTTTGATAATGACATCTGTTATTCAAAATTAGATCAAAAGAGATTGTTCTTCAAGTATAGATAGAAATATTGACTGCTACATAGATTTTTCTTCTTCAAAATATGAGTCACCTTCATGTATTCTTCAATGAAAAGGTAACAATTATTTTTTTTTAAATGTGTTAACAAGATTTATCCAATAAGCCTTCAAATATGTTCCATTAAAACACCAATGTTCGCTTATTAAAGAAGAATAGTTCTAATTTTAACATCTTTGGAATTTGAAATGTTCATTTTTTTCAAATCTGCCCTACACATAT
The DNA here is from genome assembly GCA_031308135.1 of Acheta domesticus. Classification (NCBI taxonomy): domain Eukaryota; kingdom Metazoa; phylum Arthropoda; class Insecta; order Orthoptera; family Gryllidae; genus Acheta; species Acheta domesticus. The sequence continues at coordinate 162,773,140 of JAHLJT010009436.1, forward strand.
AGTATTGAAGCTAGATAAATTTTATTTATTGTAAACTGTTCCTGAATATTGGATCTTTAAACTATTTCGTTTATACTTCTTTCACTCAGTTAGGACAGACAAGTCACTTTCCCCCTAAAAAAAATTCGATATTTACTGACGTACGAGTATTATTATCTATTCTATGAAAGTGTATTTTCATTGAATTTCAAATCAGATATCCACCTAGAAACTGCGTATTTATTTCCAAGGGATATGCTGATACATTTTTGTTCTCATCAAGTTCATCATTTTTATCAGTCACCCCATTGATTTATTTTTGTAACTATTTATATCTATATGTGAACTCTATTATCTATTCTACCACTCTTCATTGCAGTTACAACTTACATCGTTTTGCTTTCTTGCTGATGGTTAAATATTTTCTTTTGGCTATCTAAATCTTTAGTTTAAATTAATTTTATTTTTAGGAAAATTAGTAAAGTTGCCTTATTTACAGACAGTACAACGAAATCATCTGCACATCACATAACTTTCATTTTATTCCAATTCTATAACTTAGAAATGTTTTTCTCTACAACTACTCCAGAATGTATGCATTTCTTCACGTTATCGGATCAAGTAATGATGGCGATTCCACAAGCCGTGAGAGAATATTATTCATCAATCATCACATTATATTCCAATCAAGTTCGTCTTAGTACATTATGCATGTCGGAGGGTTCTCGCAGTCGCCAACAGAGGGCAAGAGCTCTGCTGCGGCAGGTCGCATCTGTCGTAAGAAATGTAAACCACAAAACAGTATGCGAGTTGGTGATTGTTAGGTTATGTGGATGATTCTATATCAAACAAAATGTCTACTGCAAACACTACCGCAATCTGTAAATCAGTATATAGATATCATTCAAAATACTCGTACACACTAGTAATTTTATTTTAAATGAAATCTGCTCAAATAAAAAGGCAACTCCCTCGATAAAAAATATTACCAATTGCCCTAATTTCACAACTCATTTTTGCAAAAAAAATCTAGATTATTTATGTTAGTAATACTTGTTGGCTTGTTTTTACTTTCCCATATACGTACGTATACACGGAGTGATATACGTAGTTTAGGGAAAGTTATGTAATGCTGCGCGAAAAAATGGCCAATTTTCGGCGGAAAAAAATTAATTGCCGGGCCGTGAAAACAAAGAAGTGGATAAAACCAGTTGCTAAATTAAGAAAAAAATCCCCTAACACGTGGTGTAGCCAGAAACCCTGTTTTCTAGGTTCTTGATACCGAAAACCCAATTGAAAACAAAACGTCCGTCTGTCCGTCCGTCTGCCCGTCTGTCCGTCCGTCTGCCCGTCTGTCCGTCCGTCTCTGTCTGTCCGTCTGTGATCACTGTTAGCACCTAAACCATACGTACGATTTCTTCCAAAATGGACATTCCCCGATCGATCTGATTCTAGTCAAAGCTTTGAGATTTTGAAAAAGATTCTTCGAAATTTGGGGGTACTTTATATGAAGCCCCCCGGACATTTTCAAAATTTTCTCAAAAACAGCTCCAAATTTTTTCTTTAAATTTCTTGTATGAATAGAGTACAATACGCGTATTAACACGGCATAGGACCGATTTCCACGGATAACTCTGAATTTTCGAAAATTGTGGAAGTTTGAATTTTTTTCGCGTCTTTCTCCAACTACAAAATTGAAAATAGAGATTTTTCCTTCAAATATTTTTTTCTTCATAGTGAGTTCTTTCTTTAAGGTCATCTACATTTTTTTGAAAATGTTAGTGTTTTTCGCGCAATATTGCGTGCAATATGTGCAATTTTTTAAAAAATTACTAAAACAAGATTTTCTCAAAAATGGCTCCAAATTTTTTCTTTAAACTTTTGGTAGGGATTGTGGTAAATGTACTCTATCAAATGACATAAAAGCCATATTGGTCTATAGGTTGGTTTTTTCAAAAATTACAAAAATGTAATTTTTTTCACATGTTTCTCACGTCGCTAATATTTAGATTATCGGCGATTTTTTTACATTATTATATTTACAAGTATATATTCTTTAAATAATGTCAGGTAAAGATTCTTGAAAACACTACCATTTTCTGTGAAAAGTAGCTCAAATTTCCGCATTTTCAGAAATGCTCAAACGCCATTTTCTCATATATGGCTGCAAATGTTTTCTTGAAACTTTTGTAACAGATGGTGATAATTACACTCTTTAATATGACATAAAGTTAATTTTAATTTTTTTTGTTTTTTTCAAAAATTATATAAATGTAAATTTTTTGAATGATCTCTCACATCTTTAATAAGCACATTATCCGCAATTTGTAAAGATTATTATATTTGTGAATGTAAGTTCTTCAAATAACTTCAAATAAAGTATTTTGAAAACTCAAAAATTGTCTGTGAAAATGAGCTTCAAATTTCGCATTTTTAGTTGTGCTAAAACGCCATTTTCTCTTAAACGGCACATAATTTTTAAAAGAAAATTGCCATTTACGGCTAGGTTTTTGTGTTCTTTAATATTCTTAAATTAATATTTCCGTTCTACCAATAGGAAACCGAAATATTAAGAAAATGACAATAGCATATTATGCAATTAGTTTAAAACGTTATCCTTTTTTTGCACAAATAAGATATTACCGAACGAACGACGTTAGATGAGAGTTCTGTAATTTCTTCGTATGAGTGCAAAACAGTAACATTATAAACGAGTTTCATACACTATTTTTTTGTATAACAGTATTATAAGGATTTAAGGAAGCGAAATTAATTGTGTTAAGTTGTAATTCGTAGTTGTAGAAGATTTCAAATTCATGTTTTGGCGTCATGAATGCTACCTAAGCGAGAAATTTGTTTACAAATGGCAATTAGTTTGATAATCGCGATTCAAGCATAATGGATTTGTCTAGAGAAATAGTGGAAGAAGCTGCAAAAACAGAAAATGCGATGATACCGAAAAAGCCTTGCAAACTTTATGAGAAAGAGTACTTAAAGTTAAGGAAATTTATGGATAAAAAATATGGAAATTTATTATGCAAAGCTGCTGTTCTTTCGTATCTATCGGAGCAGTTTGGTTAAGTAAGTATAATGCACATGCTAGAATAAAGACGTTTGTTAATTTAATGCATGCTTCTTTAAACATTAAGTCCACAGCGTCGTAAAGCGTCGACACTATGGTGCACTTATTCCAAATTAAAGGAAATGCTAATGATCAAAGAGAATATTGATATTGGAACTTTTCATAAAGTAAGTTTACTTATGAAACACGTAAATGTGGGATATCAACCTATAAAGGCAATGGTATTTTCCCAACAAGATGTAAACACACTTCTTACAAAAGCTGATGATGAAACTTTTCTTTAATGAAGGTTTAATAATGACAGTGGCAATAATAGTTAAGTTTTATTTATTAAGTGGTATTGTATTAATAACTGGTATGATTTTCAGGTTGTTGCTATTTTTGGCATATTTGATGCTTGTAGACGTGTCGAATTGTATAATTTGTGCATCAACGATGTGAAAGAAGAAGGTTCTGTTTTGATAGTGAACAAAAAATGACAAGCCCAGAATATTTACTAACGTATCCAGTGAAGAATTTAATAATGTTGAGGTCTGTAAAAAGTACATTTCCTTAAGACCCTTACATGTTAAACACAAAAAACTTGTTTGTTTTACAATCATGGCAAATGCAGCTGCAATCCAATTGGTATCAATACATTTGCGAAAATACCAAAACATATTGCAAATTTTTTAAAATTACCAAATGCATAAAAGTACTCTGGTCATTCGTTTAGGAGAGCATCCGCGACGTTTCTCACAGATAATGGTGGTGATACCACTACACTTAAACGTCATGGAGGATGGCGGACTGCAAGTGTAGCGGAGTCATACATCGAAGAATCGGTGAATAACAAGATTCAAATAGCTAACAAGATATTGCTTAGCGCAGAAAGCAAAGAAAAAACAAGCATTTTAGATATAAATGCATGTTCTGGAGTGTCACTGATCAATTTATCAAATTGTACACTTAATGTACATGTTCAGAAGAATTAATTTGATGTTTTTTGTTGTTCTTATTATGTTGTTCTTGTTATATTACCAAATAAAAACCAAATATAATTTTAAAGGAGTAATAAATTAATAAATCTATTTTTAAAAGTAAGTTTTTTCATAACGTATTTGATTTTACTGCGAACACTGCAATCTGTTTATATGGTACCACTGCCTTCTTTAAACTCCATAACTGAAAATATATAGGGGCCGTGACTATTACGTCAGTGATGGCTCATATATCGTGCAGAAATAGCGATGACTTAATGATTCGTTCAATAATATTCCTTACTATGAACAATATTGTTAATGTAAAAGGGTTGTTTATAATACTGTTATACAAAAAAATGTACTTTTGGCGGTGATAGATGGCAGCTGGCAAGAAAGGGTATGTGGCAATTCCATATAGCTACCGAAAACCCAAGGAAATAGAAAACTAATACGGGAAAGTCTGTGCCATTCTGTGGCACCACTAGTTAGTTAATGTTATAAAGTATTTCATTAATGTACAGAAAAGTACAGTGAATGAAACATTATTTCAAAAAATTAAAACTTTTCAAATGTTTTCATGTACTATTTAAAAAAAATCAATTTCAAAGTCGTAGAGAAAGTATAGTCTTTTACTCGCGTAGAATGCCTATTATTCACTCGTTTTGATGTCGGTCGTGTCGTCAACAACTCGTGAATAATAGCTATCATTCTACGCTCGTTTAAGAATATACTATTACATGATTTATAATAGCATTTATCGCATTTGTCACATTACAACTCGAGTCAAGATATTGGAGCTAATTCCACGACGTCACTTTCACCCAGAAAGTTGCGTTGGTGTGTGTCCCTATAAAATCCAGGGGATTGGAGAGAGGATGAAGTGTAGGGGAGGTGCTAAGTCGTAGACTCGATGCTTGGCTAGAACAACTGAGAGTGGGGGAAAAGGTTACGTCACAAGCACCCCTCTTTGCATCAATCCGGGGAAAGCATTCCGGTTTTGTTAACCGAAAGATGCGGGTTTAGCAGGCATGCAGTGCGTTCAGTGAAACCACGGAAGAGTTGTCACTGTGTTTAGTGTTTGGAACAAAAGAGAAAAGCCAGATAGTGTAGTGTCAAAGAAGACTATTTAGGAGAATTCATTCTCTGCGTGTTGTAGCAAATACTGAGACAGCTGCGATTAACAAGTTCACGCTAGCGCAGAAGCGAGACTGCAAATGCCCATGTCTGTGCCTGTCTTGTTGCAGGAACAGTCGAAGATGGCCGCGCGAAACTACGAAGCCGTGATAACAATACGTCTTCGTACCTCTATTAATGGATGTGAAAACGATGACGCATGGTAACGTATTCAAACTCAACATTCTTATGTATTAATTAAAATGTATTTTACAATATCTTCTATTCGTATGTAAATATCTGCATTGTTGAAGAATTGGCGCGTTGCAGTATATGTATAGAAGAACTTGTGTAAACCACAAATTAGGTGAATGAAGAGTGGCCTTTCTTTCGGGTGTATGAGTGCGAATATTTCAGTTCTTTGATTCTAGTTTAAAATAAATATTTTGAGGCCATTGGGCATTTTGACAGTAAATTATGTTTATGAACATTTCATTACACAAGTCGTGATCATTAAAATTGTTATTTCTGTCAATAAAACAAACTGACTTGCTAATGCTCATGCAGATTTCATTTTGGTAAATCAATTGTCGCCGATGGTGGCTACAATTCTGGCCAATCAATAAGCCGATGGTGAATGTTTTAATATCAAGAAGCGTTGTACAGCTGTGTCTGGGGGTGTTGTTACGGTTTGAGATACAGACGTGCGACGTATTCGTCGTTGCAGTACCGCAGCGCACATGAAAGTGAAATGAGGAAATAAGTGGCCTCGCCTTTGCTCGAAGGCCACGGGAGCGGATAGTTATCGTTGAGGCGGTCAAGCGGGGAATGGGAAAACGGAAATCAATGGCAATCCATGGAGACAGCAGTGCAAGTGTACGTAAAATGAGGTAAACTTCTCGTTCCTACACGATCGATGTTTCTGTTTTTCAAATGGAAATATTCAGATAAGTAGCTGAAATTCAAATGCGCGTAAGACGAGGATACATTATTTTTTAGGATGAACGTTTTCACATAATATGGCGGAAAAATACCTCTTGATAGAAGTTTAAATTCATAATATATTTTTTAAATCAGTATCTCCTACACTTGTTCAACGTAATATTTAAAATATGCATTATTCAAGAACAAGGGACTTATTTACAAAAGTTCTTGAAAACATAATCTGGGGAATCTTTTCGAATGTTAAGGTAGTCACCACTGTTTCAAATATACTTTTTAATATTCATACTTACTTACGATTTGTATTGACCCTTTAAAATAGTTTCGTTTTATAAAACAGGCAATGTAATTTTCGATTGACTTAGAAGAAACGTATTAGTAGACTACTTGTTATCTTTACAAATAACCGTATGAATTATTTCAAGAACTGTTTTAAAAATAACATCAGAGCAAAAATAAATTTCGCTGGTTTACGAAGTTAGTATTTCCATTCCTTGGAACACACCTGAAATTCAAATGAACCTGACAGAAAGTAAAATCAAGTACAAGTATAAATGGTCTTATTACTCTATTAACATTTCTTCAGTGTAAGGCTTAATAGTTTGGACACTATAGAACGGGAAAAAATTAAAATATCAATTTACTAGGGAAATATTATTCATCTGGAATGTATTTGAATTATAATTTATATGTAAAATTCAATTTCGTATCCCAAAACAAGCAACGCGTGTAACATATCATAGTGGGACAGACGCCCTGCAGCTTCTCTTTAGTTATGAGTAGGTTCCGGATTGCACTTTTTAGGTAATGCTGCCTGAAAATTGCACATTACTGGACGAATTTGCAAGAGTCATAATTTCATTGCATAAAATATGTTTATATTATAAAAAAGTTTTAATTTCTCTTTTTTAAAGATTCATTTAATAAAAATGTTTGTATGACATAATCCAGATGTGCACTCGGGTGATCTGTGAAATTCGAGTGCTGTTTAATATGTATCAATTTGTTGCCCTAAGACCTGAGTGTCTATTCCTTTCATGATGCCTATTGTCTAATTAAAATTATGGGGATATGCGATGTTACCATGTATTCGGTCCGCGGCCCACATTTGCGGCCGCCTAGCCAACGCAATGTTCGGGGTCTATCTTCCCAATCAGATCATATATACGATTTGTCAATCTTCGCTAAACTTAGCAATCGATCATGCACGAGTCACACCTGACCCTATATCCGGGGGCAAAGCTTAGTGTCAAAGATGTACTGGGTTTCAAATTTATTGAATTCCTCTGAACAGATATTGCCGTGCGAAATCGAGAAAGAATAAACACAGATTTTGACCGCTTTTAGCTGCGTGCACAACACACCTACTTCAGAGTGAAGCTTTGTACACAAACATGTGTAAATGTGGTATTTCCTGTCTCAAACGTTTATTAGTTGATAGAAGGTAGAATAATTTCTCAGAAAATAATTTGAAAATATAGATACTAATTGCAAATTATAATGAAAACAATTAAGAACATTTCTTCTTTAACATATTTTTTTTATTTCTGAAGATAATTTGTATTTTTAAATAGTTGTACTTTGATGATAATTTAATTTTTTGTGTGAAATGTATTTGAAATGTCAAATATGGGTTGTTTAAACAATATGTAAAAACTTAATTGTAATAAAATCACTAAAATTATTTTATTCACCATAAATATCGCTTTAAAATATAAAATAAGTTGTTAAATGGATTAACTGAGATTTTTAAACTATATAACACCGTTTTACAAAGTTTTGATATTATTTTTGCATGTTTTTGCAAGTTTTGGTGATTTCACTGCACGTTTTAGAGAGTTTTACTGCACGAAAATCCGGTCTTCAGTTATGAGTAATAGAGGGTTGTTGCCGAGATATTTCATAATTCTTGCACAACACTTGAAGGAAACGAATTATTCTTATTTCACAACATTTAGTAGTGTATTGTCTTTTAAAGTTTTCAAAAATAAATTTCAAGCAAGAAGCTTCATCAAAAGCCGAGAAAGAACGTAAAAAAGCGTGTTTCAAGTCCAGATATTCTTCTTTCTGCATGTGTTTTTCTGTGTCAGGAAACAATTGCGCCTTTCACACGACAGTCTGTACTTTTTAACTGAGAGAGATGATTGGAATCACGAAACATGTGAAGTGGGTAAACATTTTTTCAAAACCTTGCATGTGTTATAAGCGATGTGTATGTAACCACTTTCTCAACTTTTCTTTTCCAAATAATATTCACTGACAACACATCCTCTATTTTATGTGTGTTTTTAATTTTCTTGACAAACATTTAAAATGGTGCGGAATGTCAAATACAATGTGTTGAATTACAATGGCACATTCCTGATAATTCATTTTTATTGCGATAAATGCCGGAAGAAAACGAACGAATAAGTAGTCATTAGTAAAAGATCTATCACATTGAATAATCAAGATGTGAATAAGAAAACTGACAAATACCAAGTAAGAGTAATAGACCGCAGGAGCAAACAAGAATGGAGAAGAACCTAAGAGAAGGGTAGGCTTCAGTGGAAGTGTCACCCGCACCGAATGACAGAAGGGATATGATGGTCGCAAGTGTAGAAAGGGCGCTAATGAAAGGCTCTGGCAATAGATATCAGAATGGTGGCAAGAAATAGCTGGCAGAGGGAGTTTGGTCGAGATTATTAGAGTCGGGTTTCTGTGAGAACAAGAGGGGCAGAAAACTAGTGGCCGATGAATTGGGATCGGGGAACTGTGAGGGCAGTCCTCGAAAATCGGGGCATAAGAGAGATTGAAGTGCAGGAGGTGATTGAGAAAGTGGGAAGCTCAGGGAACTGGAGAGATTGGGAAAATGGAGAGATCGATGAATAGGAGAGAGCAAGTAAACGGAGAGATCGGGCAAACAGTAGCGAAGCTAAGAAGAATAACCAAGGTCAGGAGTGCGCAGTAAACGAATACTGTATCAAGGGCGGGAGAGCTACGGAAGCAATATGATAAAGGATAAAATGGAAAAGTAGAAGCTCCATTCATTGTCGAAACCGCGAGTGACGAGGCAGAGGCGGCGGAGGCAGCGGGAGCCCGTGAGAGGCGACGGGGTCTGCGCAGAGCGAGGGGTAACAAACACAAAGAAGTGTTTACAAGTGTAAAATGGCTGCTAATGGAAGAGAGGCTCTAGCAATAGACATCATATCGGTGGCGAGAAACTGCTGGATTTGGCTCGAAATTAATAAGGTCGAGTTTTTTCAGAACAGCAGAGCCAGAAAACAAGTGGTGGGTGAATTGGGATCGCAGAACTGTGGGGGCCGAAATCTCAAAAATCTGGGAAATATACTATTTAAATATAGCTGCACTTCAATGTCACTAGCTGGAAGAAGAGGGGGACATTGTTATCCAATCGGGAGCTGCAATGCCAAAATTTGAAGTCTTAACGAAGCTCCAGATTGGATTGAGAGTCAGGAGAGATTGGAGAACCGGAGAGGTCGGAGAACTGGAGAGATCGGGGAACTGGAGAGATCGGGGTAGCGGAAAGATCGGGGAAGCGGAGAGATCGGGGAAGCAGAGTGATCGGATAAGCGGAGAGATCGGGGAAGCGGAGACATCGGGGAACCGGAGAGATCGGGGAACCGGAGAGATCGGGGAACCGGAGAGATCGGGGAACCGGAGAGATCGGGGAACCGGAGAGATCGGGGAACCGGAGAGATCGGGGAACCGGAGAGATCGGGGAACCGAAGAGATCGGGGAACCGGTGAGATCAGGGAACCGGAAAGATCGGGGAACCGGAGAGATCGGGGAAACGGAAAGATCGGAGAGATCGGAGGACTGTAGAAATCGAGGATCCGGAGAGATCGGGGAGCCGGAGAGGTCGGGGAATCTGAGAGATCGGGGAACCGGAGAGATCGCCGAGTTGGAGAGATGGGCACACGAAGAGATCGCAGAGCTGGAGAGATCGGGCAAACGGAGAAGCAAAGCCAAGAAGAGTAGCCAAGGTCAGTTGCGCAGAGTAAACGAACAGGGGACAGAAAGGGAGAGCGACGGGAGCACTATGACAAAGGACAAATGGGGGGAAAGTAGGGTGCTCCATCTATTGACGGCACTGCGAGTGACGAGGCAGAGGCGGCGGAAGCAGCGGGAGCCCGTGAGAGGAGACGGGGTCTGCACAGAGAGAGTGGCGAGGACGCGGGCGAGGACGCGGGCGAGGACGCGGGCGAGGACGCGGGCGAGGACGCGGGCGAGGACGCGGGCGAGGACGCGGGCGAGGACGCGGGCGAGGGCGCGGGCGAGGACGCGGGCGAGGGCGCGGGCGCGAGCGCGGGCGAAGACGCGGGCGAGGGCGCGGGCGAGGGCGCGGACGCGGGGGAGGGCACGGCGAGGGTGAGGGCGAGGGTGGGAGGAGGCGGGGCGCGTGGGAGCGCGTGCGAGTGTCGCGTGGCGGAGTCCTCGACAGCTGCTCACCCGCCAGCCGCCCTCATATGTCTTCGTTCGCCGTCCGCCCCCAGCGACCGCTTAAACGGCCCCGCCAAGTCGGCACGCGCCCCCGCCCCCGCCGCGCTGCACCGCGCAAGTATAGAATTTAAATGATTTATAGGTTTTTAACCTACTAATGCCCCGGGATCGCCCGATCCCTATATCACCTGCCCCGAATATTACGCAAATAAAGGATGATTTATTATTCGGAAACTTTGAAATACGAGATGCGTAGGAGAGGAAACCTGATCACCATCGGCTAGCACTACTTCAGCCGCTAAATAAACATTTGGAAACGCCGGATGAGGGTTCCTAGTTGCTCTTCTGTGTGACAGGTTTCAGAATTTGAAAGGGCACTTTCAGGGCAGTTTCTGTATCATTTAATGATTCGTAATTGATTTGTCGCTCATCATCAATAAACTTTGCTTAAACTTTAGTCAGTAGCTATCTTCTATTTGTTAACCTTTTATGAAATTGATTTTTCATATTAGAATTATTCCCTTACATTTTTGAATGTGCATTGTCAGAATGAAAAGAAAATTCATTTGCACTTTATTTTCAGTGGTTTGTTTTAGTTAATTATTTCATCTATATAATGGAGATGGTCTAAGCAGTAAACAGGAGAATAAAATTAATGCGCGGTACTTGAGTAAAAAAATAATTTGAATATTTATGTATATAAATAAATATGGGTAATTGTATTGCAATTGCATTGAATTGAATGATGCATTGGTGGCTGAAAGAAGCATGCTCTAGCATAGAGCTTATTTTGAAAATGATCTGGCTTACCAAAAATTGTAGATATCAAGAAGGTTTACTGTTCGTTTCCGTACGATCAAGCACTCACACAATTTCTTATTACGGAAATTTTTCTACCACCCTGTAACTCAATATTCTAGATTACAATGTTTTATACTATAATATTATGTATTTCTACGATTTTAATAATAAAGATTTAAATTCCCAGTATCCACATTTTTAACCACCCAAATGGATCAATTTCGATTCAATATCACTACAGAATTTAATGGCTGCAATGTTCATAAAACGTTCATCTCGTTTCGCTTCGGCGTTTCAATAACTCTTCTCTCTTGGGCTATGAGCTTCTGTCTTCTGCCAAATGATGCACTTCAGTAATCAGGCACGTTGCGTCCCCGGGCAACTAACGCCAGGGCTGCAGAACGAGTCCTCAAACAAGAAATCAATTAAATGAAATGCCCTCCGGCCAATCACCTGAAGGGGCTCCACCCCAAAGCACTTACCCCGTGCCCCATCTCAACGAGCGCTCTTTGCCAGAGCAAACCGGCGCAGGAGATAGCTTTGCGATCGACCCCGCACCGCTGCGCGGCGCTCTCAAAACGAACAAAGCAATCTCCGGCGTCGCCCTCGTTAGCAGCGCTGGTCCTCGTACACAGCGCTGAGCGCAGTTACATAGAGGAGTGTGTGCCTTTTCATTTGCAGCGTGTTGAGACAAACACGTCGTGCTGTGAACATTACGGGGTGGGGAGTGGAAAGTCTTCAATCTGCTTCACGCGTGAGATGATTGGCAATACTGTTTGAACGACGCATCAATACTTGTTGCCAATGAGTATTTTTCTACTGACTGTTGTAATATCCACTTTCTCTCAACATTGCTCGAAATATCATTAGTTCAGCTGCACAAAAGTTTGCGGATGGTATTTCCATTCATTGCAGTATTACTAGGGGGAGGGCATGGCTTACTTATGATTTTGTTTAATGTTTTTAGGAAGCTGAAAATTGTAGTTATTGTTTATGATAAACTTTTTGATCAAAATATGATGCAATTTATTAGAAATATTGGTTATAGTTTATTTCAGCGTCTTTGGCAGTGAATAAAGAAGTTAAGGGCTATTTACTTGAAAACTGAACATTCAGAAACATTTATTGTATTATAAGTTCTAGTATAATATACTTTAATACATTACCGTGTTGTGAAGACACATCCACCTTTATTTGACATAAAAACGTAACAGGTTTTGTCATTAAATACAAATATTCATGTAAAAATCTATTTTATATAGAAAGTGACAAATTGGATTATGTTTTTGTTTAAATGAATGCACACGAACATTATTAGTTAAGTAATTTTATGAATTTATCAAGGTCACCAAAACACAAATAATTTCAAAATTTAATCCATGGATCTCGGAGCTCCCCCTCGTAATGCCCTGGTCCTTGGTAACGCTAGGGTTAATGAATGAAATCACGTGGAAATTACCTATAGTTACAATAGCTTTAACATATTTAATTTTTCTTGACTTGTTGGAATTATACGTATGTTGTATGGTTCTTGAGTTTAGTTCAATGAAAACACCTAGTTTACAATACCAACGTCGGCAACGTAAAGTATCTGTTTCTACTTCCTTGCTACCGCTTACGCATTAGCGAGAAAGTTACGTAAAGCTGCGCGAAAAAACGGCGAATTTTCGGCAGAAAAACTCTTACAACAGGTCCCTGGTAACGAAAAAGTAGATAAGTCAGTTGGTTAATTTAGGAAAAAACCTCTAACACATGGTGTAGCCAGAATCCATGTTTCAATTGAATTGAATTGTTCTCTTATTTTACGTGGCGAGACTCAGGCCATGAGACCTGCTCTTCCGTCTGACCATACACATTTCGCTACTCTCATCAACTAGCGGAGAAAGAAGGTATTTCTTGAGCGACGAAACAGGCTATTTGAATTCAGCTCAGAGACTTCATTTAGGCCTGATGATCTTTTACACGCAGGAAATCTACTAACATGGGACATCGGGTTTTCTGCCCCTCCGTAGGAAGACGTACGAAGGATTTTTCGCCCTGAAAAATCCACGGCTTCGATTGGGTTTGAACCAGGAAACTTGGGTAAAACAATCCATTACGCTAACATCATCGACGCCTCTATGTTTTGTAGGTTGTTGATTCCTAAAAATCGAATGACGGCAAAACGACTGTCCGTCCGTGCGTGAACAACGATAGCGGCTAAACCGTTCAGCCAATTTTCTCCAAAATTGATATTCCCCAATCTATCTGGCTGATGTTGTGGCTCCTGACTTTGAAACCCCTGTTTGAATTTTGAAGGATACTTTACATGAGGCCCCTGGTACATTTTCAAACTTTTCAAACAATGGTTCCATCACTTTTGATTAAATTTTGTTGTTGGATTGTTGAACATTTAAGAGAATAGTGCAGGTCGCATTTTCGTTCGAAAATTGCAAAACTTTAAATTTTTTCGGCGTCTTCCTACAACTACAAATAGGAAGATATAGATTTTCCTCTTAATGAAATCTGTTCCTTAAAGATAGGTTTTGAAATAAGGTCAAGTAAAATTTTTCGAAACTTTCTGTAATTTTCGCGTAATTTCGCGTGCAATGCGGGCGAGAAAGAACGTACAGTTTTAGCACCATTTGTTATTGACCTAATCCCAAGAACCACACGTAAAAAATAGCTTTAACATTGAATCATTACCTACCCACCTGAACTGTGTAAATTCTAAACATTTGTTTAATATTCATCATTATATCTTTCCATCCTCCTTTCAAGCAATTTTATACTAATACCTTCAAAAAGAATGAAATAAAAATTTTATTTTTTTATCTGTTGGCGTGTTTCTTAACGTGGCACAAAATATTTCTTAGCCGCAAGTGTATTTAATGTTTGCTGATACTTGTTTGCAAGTGTATTTAATGTTTGCTGATACTGATGGCTTATTATTCATTGTAATGGAAACTTGTCCATGTTTGATGAGGCTTTTGAGGATGGCATTAAATGAGTTAATTACTTTTTCTTGAAAGAACTTCAAAGAATAAAACTTCAAATACGACTACTTAAATATACCAAATACTCTTGAAGTAATTTACGAATATTGTTGGTATTTGTAACTTTTTTCCAGCAGAAATATTAGAAAATTTTTTAGATTTTCCCTTAATGCAATACAATTTTATTTACTCTTTTGCGATGAAGTTCAATTTGGGTTTGACCAGTAGGAAAGAGCAACGTCATCGTTTCCACCATTCTCGTTTTAATTTCTCCATTTATTACATGTATTTGTCAACTCAACGTGAACAGTCTGATAAAAAGAACGTGTGTTTGTAAACATATAAAACAAGCCTGAACAGCATTTTGCACTTTCAACCAACTCGAGTTCAAATACAGACTAAGCGGATATGTGGGGAAGAGACTCATTCTATGAGTGGAAACCGCCAATGAGAATGAGTAGTTCCAACCGTAGCGCGTACATTGAAAGAGCTATTGAGAGAACATGACGGACTGTTACATACAGTTCAAGTGCCATTGCCTCTTATTTTGGAAATGTTTGCTGCCGATATATGAAAATGAGAAGTGTGAACCAAAAACTAATTAGGTATAAATATATTTTTATTAGACACCAATCATTATAATAGCTTGTAGGGCTGATAATTTGCTTTGCTCCAATGTAATCACGAATTTAGTGTGACGCCGAAGACAACATTGTATTATTAAATCATTTTTGTTTGAAGATGTCAGTAATAATATATTTTTTCATTAACGATCTTTAATTGAGTAAAGTTCTATCAAAGCTAAAAATCTTATGCTTAAAAAATCATGATTACTTTTCGTTCCAATTTCTAACAAGAATATATTTTATATTTCTAATACCAAATCATTGAACACTATTCAAAATTGTTTACATCATATAAATAAGATTAAGCCCTGTGCGTTCTACTTAACAGTATTCATAATAATCTCATTATTGCCTTTACATATCGTACGAGAGATTTGCTCGTTAGTACCTCAAATTCACAATCGTAATAAGAGAAATGGTCACAAATATATGTGTTGCCAATCATCCTATTGGAATTGCATATTTTTCGTTTTTATATCAACCTTCGTGTGAGATACTGCTCTCATAATTTTCTACATTCTGTAATAATTTGGAGATTAGAACATTCATAGTGGAATATCCATTATTTAAATGTAATTTTTTCTTAAAATTAAATAATGAATTTTTAAAAGAGGCCGTTGCTTTAAAGTATTGGAGTCACAATATTGCTTACTGTGTGAGTAATAAAGTAAAGGAATAAAAAGTATATATAGCGATGCGTACCAGCAACATAAACAGTGAAACATGACCCTTGTAGTTACAAATACAGGACGTTACCCGTTTAAACAAGTGAGCAAATCACTGCACAGCATGGATCATTGCATTAGACGCCCAGGCATTCAATTTACGAGCCGTGACGATGACGACCCCTCTGTGCAATATCAGGCCGCTCCCCTCCCCGCAAACCTGCCTACTCCCCACTACTTGCACTTCAGGCACTTTGTACCGGAGCCCCCGGTGCCGTGCGACACTGAATAAGGCCGGCCTGCAATGCACGGCATCCTCCGCGATCGCTAGCGCACGGACCACCGCCGTAAAATTCACTCGGTAGCCAGGATTCCGTCGGCACATGCTGACACGGGGTATGCGAACCTTAAATTATGTGACAGAAAGTTACGATGGAGTAAGGGGTCAGCCACCAGACCGCGTCAGGGGCAATGCGTGAGTTCACGCGGCCGTGGCGGCCGGATCCAATGGGGGTGCATGGGGGCCATGGCCCCCCCAAGGGCCGAGAGCTTTCGTTTACCTTTCTTTATTTGGTAAAATTGATTTAAGTATTTATTTATATTTGAATTATGTATTTATTTAAGCAATATATAGTATCATATCTATAGTACATAAATAATATACAATATAATAACAAACATCTAATTATTTAACAAAAATCGACGATGCCCCTATTCCCAAAAACGTTCGGCTGGGTCCGCCCTGGCCGTGAGCGATATGAATTTCCTTCGCCCAAGACCGCGTTTCCGAGCGCACCTCGAGTGAACGTGGATGAACTCCGACCGGCCGAGGGCAACGCGTGTGCGTGGACCAAAGACGCGATGCACAGCCGCCGCCGCGCGCCCTCCGCCGAGCCGGGCCGCCCGAAGGCCTCAGAGCGGGAATTCAGCCGACTCTACCTGCCGCCAGGATCGCTCAGCACCAAGCTTCCCACCCAACTTCGGAGGGCTTTCGCCTGGATGCCTTCCGGACGCAGCCGAGAAGTTCACATTTTACTGTGAGACGGACTGACAGCGCAGATGGGTGTCAACCTTCTAATAGAGTGTTATTTCCTTTTCTTTTGTTTTATTAATTTTGTCACAATTCAGAAAAAGAAATTTCAATTTCCCATTGTTGGTTGCGTCCGGTTGGTCCGTCTAATTTCCCCTTATGGTCATTTAATTTATTTTTAAATTAAATTATTTTTCTGTTTGTAATGTAATATAAACGTTGTCCTTCATCCTTCGGCAGCTCCGTAGGTTTAAGCTTAGAACAAAACAGCATTGAATCTGAAACAAGGATGTGTCCAGGTATACCTGACAAATTGTGAACTTGTGTAATACATTTTATTGTACATGATTCTGGTTTATTTCTGGTTGAGCTATAAGTTTTAAATTCCTCGATTGACTAAGAGAAATAATGGTCATTTAGTATATATGAACTTTTAAACTTGCAAGATATCTTGCAAGTTTCTTGCATTGCTAATGTAAACATTTTATGCTATATTTTTTTTCACTTATACCCTAGAATATAGCTTCGGCCCTGTGTATTAGCCGCTGTTAACGCTGTTAAAATGTATTCTGATGACTCAAAGCTACAGCCTTCACTCTCGCTTTCCGAGTACAAAGGTTCATCCATCCCTTGAGGGCAATAATCCATGAAGCAATGCGTTCCTTCTCTACAAGCTATGAATTCCAACCCTGTTTCCAGACGACATTAACAACGCCCCTCTCACACTTAAAGTTGAAGATGCTCTCTCATCATACTCTAACGCCAAGAGGAGATGACTAAACATAATGTACCTGTACAACATGAAGAATAATGTGCATACAGGGTGATGCTGGAATATCTTGATAAAGAGCAAAAGATTCGAAAGGTTGCCATGTAACTTGATTTCCTAGAGAATCTAATACAGGCTAAGCTATAAAAAGATATGAACTAAATGTTACAATTGTTAGATAAATGATAGAGAATTGAATGTCTGGTATTTACCAGACTCTAGAGGTCTGTGTCTTGAGGTTGACAATATGACTACTATGTCTAGAGGTTGACAATATATTGCAACAATGAAGTTACTAGTTCCACGAGAAATTTGTGTCCGCAATTTTCACCTCGAGAACGGACATTGTCGGACATCGGGCAACGTCGGAACGAACACCGGACAACGTCGAAATTCTTGCCTCCGCAGATCTCCTAACCCACAAGTTTTCGGATCGTGTCATCTCACACAGATCGTAAATCCTCATGATTACCAGAATAATCATTGGCGCCCTCCATCTCTTGCAATGAGATGTTATTTTAAACACTTCAAATAGCAACAGCGCGCATTTTAAATGATAGAGATGTCTTCAATCCTTAATCTCATCATTATATGAGTTTACAGTTTTATTGCCAAAAGTGTCATTTCTATCGCATATTCGTCATTTCTCAGATCGCGAACATCTTCATAAACTTGAAGTAAAGGTGATCAATCATATGTCCGCTGATAATCATGCCGTGTTGTGTACAAATATTTCAGTAAAAATCTGAGTTCGATTAGTGTCGTGAACATTACACCATTTCACACCGAGCACTTCTTTTAGTCACGCGTGACCCCTCAGCTTGTTCATCTTCAGGCCGCTGCGCCGTTGCCTGGACTCGCAGCGAAGCGATCAGTGGTGGGGTGTTCCATGGAATGCCGGCTCACGACCTAGCAGCTCGTAACGTCTCTCCTAGCAAAATTTTGTGACGTTATTTTGTAATTCACATTCTGTTTGGGAAATATTCAGTGCGGGCGACGACGCACACATAGGCTATTTGTGCTCTTAATCAAGTATCATGCATCAATCTAACACGTATGGACGAAAGTGTTTCATCGACAGGTGTCAAAAACCACACTTCAACCGCTCGTATCCCTTACAGGTCATTTGATGGTCACATACGTACGTATTATGTTCTCAATACACCTCTGTCAAGCATCACGCCTCAATCAAATACGTATACGACGAAAGCATTTCATCGGGAAGTGTCAAAACTCACTCCGCAGCCGCTCGTAACTCTCGAAGATCACTTTATAATTCCCAAAACTTTTGCACCAAAAATTGTCTCAACTCCTTTGCTACCGAGATGACTTTGTCAGTGTCACGCGATTAATCCAGTCCGGTAGGGCGCGCTGCGTCGCATGCCTCTAATGTACGCGATATCCCTCAAGATATGCAATTCATATCCTGTATGCAAATAATTCAGATTGTAGTGATGCCGTGCTTGTCAACTACTAGGGGCATTGGTCCGTCAGTGTAGTGCGTATTTGGTCGCAAGGTGGCGGTGGTCTTCCCCCATTGGATGGCGAGATCCGGCGCCGACCTGCCATCGGCTAGCGGTGTTTTCCCCTAGCACGTGTCCCCCACCAGCGGGGTACCGTCCCAGCCGGGGCAAGCTCTAAACCCCTGTATGGTCACCCGACACTTGTGGTAGTGTAGTGCATGTTAGTGTAAGTGTGTATAAGGGGAGAGGATAGAATATGGAGGTAGAGAAGATCGCTCGCGGTCTGTGGCCCATTTGTTAGGGTAGTGCTTTGGCACTCACCTGGTCTTGATCGGAGAAATCTGGGAAAACTACCGATCAGGGCAGCCGGCCGCTAGAATTCTCCTCCAGACAGCAACTGAACTCGACCTAGCTGACAAGTTAGTGTCGAAAATCATAGCCAATGAACGGACCCCGTTGATTTGAACCAAAAACCAAGTCTCAACTCCCTTGCCTCCGAGCTCATTTCAACTGACTTCGGAGACACCCTGTAGTGATTAATCCAGCGCTCGCAGTCCGGTCCGGCGCGCCGCGTCTCTAATGTACGCGATATCCGCGCGCGCGCTCTCCGCGGGCGCGGGATCGGGCTTAAGCTACGTAATGCACGTAAATTTACTGCATAATTATCTAGGGGGCGTAAAGGCCGGAGGGTTGATACCGTTCATTAACACGCATTTTAACCCCCCACATGAACAATTTAGGACTCATTCGGGCGCAAGGGCGGGGCGGTGGCGGTTGCGCCCGCGGTTCGACCATGCCCCCCCCCTTCCACTGAAGCGCCGCCGCCGCCGCCGCCGCCGCCGCCGCCGCCGCCGCCGCCGCCGTTCCTGGCCTCGCAATGAAAGTGCACTTAATAGGAGACGGGGCGCTCGTTCAGGTGCCTTCGCTAATGAAGTGACTGATGCAGTTCCCGAGGAGAATCGTGCACAATTCACAGTCCTGGAATACGGCTGCGGTGATGAGATGTGGGCGGGCAGTTAATGCTATGCGAGGCGGTTAGCGCTGAATAAGTTCGTAGTAAACTGCTTGTTAGCGGGAACGTAATATACGGAGTGAACGCATGCACAGTGAGGGGTGGAGTGAACAATCGTGTTTCGTGTTCTTGTAAATCTCGTGTCTGCTGTTGAATTAGGTATGGGGTTGAAGTCGTTACTTAACTAAAGTTAGCTGTTTCTTTGATTTTGAAAAAAAACAAACAAAACAACTGTGAGTTTGGAAAACAGTATTATCGCTATTGTAAATATTTTTAGCGGTGAAACTTGCGCGAGGAACATAGATGTAACGACATCATCGAGAACGCATCTAGAAATGGCATTTCATTTCGGTAATGTAGTTATTTAGTAATGTGATACCATTAAAAATGTGGAATATTTGGGGATCCTTAATCTTGTAATAAAGCTATGATTTTTCCTCAGAGTGAATAGTTGACCTTCATACACATGTTCCACTCTGTTTTTGCTTCAATTGTGCTTGTGTGGTAATCTTTTCAAAACGTTCAAAATGTATTTCCTTAATCATACCCCTCACATTTTGTTGCTAGTCCTGTCATTTTAGTCTACAATTTACTTATCTGAAAATACCAAATGCTTCGCGTATAACATGATTTCAATTTTTTGATAATATTATTGAAAATGTATCTACATGAATGGTAATTTAACAATTATTTTATCATTATTTTAACTGATAAAGATAACATATGTTCATATAAATAGATATTTGTGTAAGAACAAGATTCAGTAAATTTTTTGCATGGCGTTCTCAACGAATTAAAACAATTTTATTTACGTACTTTTATGTATACATAGATGTAATAACGTATTGTAATATATTTTGCCTGTTAACGCACATTTCGTACATTTAGCATATTTATCCTTCGAAATGGAATATTTCAGATACTAAATTGCAAATAAATGTTCCGGTAATCGTCTTTCTGTGAAATAAAGTAAAATAATACTGCACTTTTATGAAATTTCTATGAACCATCGCCAAGAATTGTCATTCTTAACCCCTGCTTCTAGGAAATTGCGTAGTCAGAATCAAGGGTTGTATATTTGCAAATGAGAAGTAATTGCAACTATCTGCTTGTCATGTTTCATAGATCCCGTTGATGAGAATCAGAAAGACATTTCTTACAGGGCATTGTGTTATTGCACTTCCTGTTCTCCGACGAGAAATATACAGCCCTATATCAGGGACGCAAAATTAGTAACCAACTAATGAAATACCGCCATTTAATGCTTAATGGAAACCCTCTTTTGGAATGTGACGCAATCAATTAATCTAGTCACTTTCTCAATAGTTCAAGCCAGGAAAAAAATCCCGAAGAGTTCTTTCAATTTTTGTAGTGTACAAAAATCGAATTTAATGTTTAACACCTTGAAAAATGTCGACTTCACACAGAAGATTGCAGAAAATAAACTAAACATTTAGCATTTTTTTAGTTTATCTCTCCCAAACTATACCTTTTATTAGACTTGTGTTAGACCCATTTCCGGGGAAGTCTGCAGTTTTGAAAATTGGAAAATGTTAACATGTCAAAAACTACAAAATTGAAGATACACTTATCTGAAACAATATCTATTCTCAAAAATTAGCTCTTTAAAAATGTCAGGAACTATTTTTTTTAATTAGTGGTGTTTACGTAATTTATGTCTTAATTCAGTCTAAAAAACAATTTTTCAATAACAATTTCAGATTTTTTTCTTTAAATTTTTTTGACTGAGAAAACAAGGGGTTTTTATTGGAATGGTGTAGGTCTCGTATTCCGTAAACTTTCGAGAATTGCAAAAGTTCAAAGTTTTTTGGTGTCTTTCTACAACTACAATATTGAGGATAGAAATTATTTCCTTAATGAAATGATCGAAAATAGATCTTTAAATATGGTCACGTTTAATTTTTTGAGAATATTAGTGTTTTGGGGGTAATTTTGGGTACAACATACGCAACTTTTAAACAAATTATACACAACGGCTCCAATTTTTCCTTTAATGTTCTTCCCCACATGTAGCAGAGAACGGTTAGGAAAATGCTGCTCGTCCCATTTTCAATGAACTCTTTGTATTTAAAAAAATTGCAAACAACAAGAAAATGTAACATTGCAAGGGCACAATGTTGATGAAACATTATTTCTTCGTCAAATGAATTTTTTTTCAAATATTGTTATTTAAATAGATCGTGCACAATTTACGCAAACTGAATAGTTAGTACAATATAACATTTGTACGTTGAAATTGCAAATTCGAAATTCCCGCGTTCCGTTTGCTAGTATCTCGCGAGGTATCAGATTTCAAAAAGACAATGGCAAAGTCGCAGCGCGACATAGCACTTCTTTTTAATTGTTGGTAATTGTTATAGCTGAAACGCAATTTTAATTGTGGAATTTATGTTGATACATTAGCTTTAAAAGAATTAGTTTTCGCATCTAATGTTCTACGATTTATAATGAGTTTTACACGTGATGACTGAGATGTCCTAATATAGATAGCAATTGAAGTATTATAATATTACGTTACTGTTGCTAAGTGCGAGAAAGTACGAGCTGTGTTAACACTATTACAACTACTGTCAGACTCACAAAACGGGGATTCACACATTTGTTAAAGGAAGTAATTTAATATAAGCAGAACCAAGAATTATTCACTTGTTTGCTATCTAGGATCTACGATACAAATATTTGCAGCCAAAAATCGCCTTGTTTAGCTGCCACGTTACATAACTTTTTTCACTAGTTTCTACTTTCTATTACGTAAAAATAATGCGTAAAAGTAAATATGTATATTTACTTTATAGTGTTCTACTACATACTTTGGTTTATGTAATATTTTGAAATGTCAGAGGCATGATTTTGATTTCTGTGATTACGAGATCGCTTCTTTTGACGCAGCTGTCCGTCATGCAGGCGACCCCTCGCCCGCCGCCCCAGTGCCCGCGCCCCACTGCCCGTGCAGCGACCTCGTGAATATTCAGGCGACGCGCCCAGCGGAACGCGCCTTACATGCCCCTCCCCCTCCCCCTTCCCCCCTCCTCCTCCTCCCCCCACCACGCGATTGATAACGCCGGCAGCGCGCCCTGCGTCGCACCTGGCCGCTTCCGCCCCTTCCCCCACACCGTTCCCTGCGCCCCACCCTCGCACTCGCCCTCCCGCTCGACGCCGTGCTCTCTCTTGCCGTCTCTCCGTCCCTCTCCACCCCCGCTTTCCATCACCGCATTCTACGCCATTTTTTTTACTTTCTCGCCAAGGAGTAAAGAGAAAATTATGTAATCGTAAACGAATTTTTAAGAGAAAAATTCCTATTACAAGGTCATGATACCAAAAAAGTGGATAAATCCAGTTGCTAAATTTAGAAAAAATCTCTATCATATGGTGTGGCCAGAATCCATATTTTGTGGGTCCTTGATACCGAAAAATCGAACGACAGCAAAACGACCGTCTCTGTCCGTCTCTGTCCGTCTCTGTCCGTCTCTGTCCGTCTCTGTCCCGTCTCTGTCCGTCCGTGTCCGTCCGTGTCCGTCCGTGTCCGTCCGTGTCCGTCCGTGTCCGTCCGTGACCGTCCGTGTCCGTCCGTGTCCGTCCGTGTCCGTCCGTGTCCGTCCGTGTCCGTCCGTGTCCGTCCGTGTCCGGTGATATGTCCGTCCGTGTCCGGTGATATGTC
>JAHLJT010009436.1:162801680-162919228 GCA_031308135.1 Acheta domesticus
GAAAAAACATGTAAAGTCCCGAAAACTAAGTCTCTGTACAAATAATTTTAATTTGTTATTGATACATTAAAAAAATTCTCTCAATGCTGGTCTGGAAGCGCCGCCAGACGGCACCTTTTATAACTGTGTATTTTTCTTTGTGCATTCATATCACAAATAATATTTTGTTCGCGATCCTTTGTTTCTCATAATACTTATTAATCAGTCTTTGTTCTTTTCGCAAAACCGGCCGTCAATGAACGTATTGAAGGCATGTTTTAACACAAAACACACAAATACAGATGGAGTCACATAAGATCAAATGGTGTAGTATGAATATCACTACAAATCACAGACACGAGCTCAGCTATGTAGAGGTTTATTTACAAAATTATTTACAAGCAATAATTTAAAGTAACATTACACTGATTTGGAAAATCGTCCCCCTATCACATGAGCGATAATTACCTACTTGCAATTAATTGCCTGACTCGTGGCCCTCGCCACTAATCAAGTCTTACGTACCACCACATGACGTTTGTCACAAGTGAAGTGATATTCCACTTCGTCGTCCTGCCTCACGGGTTGCCACACCAGCATCGCTCATCAATAGAGATCGGATTTTTATGTAATTACATATTTTTTGTCTTTCTTCTTACCGTTCTCAAAATTGTAAGCGTGCCGAATCATAGCCCTCCTAACACAATATCGAATTTTTTTGTTACATATTTTTACATATTTAGTACTATATTACATATTTTACATATTTCGCTGTTTTCACAATATATTTTCATATTTTATCTATTTTCATCTCTTTAATTCCATATTTTTTGTGAAAAAATTATTTTGTTTTAAACATCAGCATTTTTCCTACATTTTTGGGGAAAATCTGGGTGTCAAAAGCATCATTAACACCGCGTTTTGTGATCTGTAACCTTAATTTCGGAGAAAAATTTTGCGATCACTGACGTGTAACACTTCGATGATGATGCTACAGTGTACGTTTGCTAGTCGTAGATCTCGCCACTTTGTGGGATGGCTTCTATTGCGATTAGTCCGGCTGCTAAACGACGGTCCTGGATTACAATAGATGAAGCTTTTACTACTGACGAGAAAGTTGTATGATGTGAAGTGAGCAGTTTTTCTAAATGTAATTTCTTACTACGTAAATAGTTTTTAATTAGAGAATTTTAATATTACATATTATATCCGATTTTACATATTTATTACATATTCTTACCATTTTTATTACATATTTATTACATATTCTTACTATTTTTATTACATATTTATGTACATATTTTGACGTTTTATACTACATATTTTTCCGGTCTCTACTCATCAACGCACCGCCCTGGGCGCAAGCTTTATGCATCCGCACGAGGTCTCCCACTCCGCTCAAGACCCAATACTTTTTCCGGCTTAGCCGAAGGTTAGTGTGATTTCGTGTGTTTGCAGTTCGCAAGCATTTCGCGTTTTACTGCTATGTGTAAGTGGCTGGGTTCGTGTCGGACCGTGTGGTCAGTAGCCAAATCGGCTTTGTGTTTAGTCATGTGAATGACTGAGTTTTTGTTATGGTGTGTTGCACTCATATCCAAGGGAAGTGCTTGTCTTCTTTGTCTCATAGTAAGGACATGCCGTGCTAGTTGTTTAAGTGTCGTCGGTGCTTGGCTGGTTTGAAAGGCTTGATAGGCTTCATTAAAAGATAGCTCAAGCATTGAGTGACGGACTCGATATCGAGTTCCTTCCTGCGAACTTTCAACCGTTTCCGAAACGGAGGACGTGCTGTGAACCTCAGAACCCTGTTCTGAACTAGCTCAAGTATATTCTTGTGCTTCTGTGCTGTAGTTCACCACGTCGCAACGGCGTAGGTGGCTACAGGCCGGCGACACGTTTTATAGAGTGCCAGGCGAAGTTCCAAGGGGAGATTGCCGCGTGATTTTCGTTGCAGTTCGTTCCTACAATTCCTAGAAGTTTCCAAAATACGTCTGGAATGTTCGGCATCTGCGTTCCGGGTCTGTTTCATATTAATTATATAATTTTCGTTTTAATTAAACAAGTTGGCATTATTTTCCTTTGAAGCAAGAAGAATACGTTTCTTTTCATCATTCAACTTGGTCACTCCCTCGTAATTCCTGTAATTTTCTCAGCGTAATTAAATTTTAAATTGCAAACATCTAGCGGAGACATGAATTAAGGAACACCTTGTTTATATCAGTGTTCCACAGATAAATGAAACATTTGCATTGGACAAATGACTGTTTAATAGCGTATAAATTGATGAGTTGTTAGGAAGTTTTTTCGATATTTAAAACTTTTAAATGATAAAAGCGATGTAATCAGTTTAGATGTATGTTCGGGTATCGGTATTTATCCTCCTCGTGAAAAATATCATTTCGTCATGAGTGTAATTTATAATGGCTAAAATACTTTTACATTGAAACATTAGAAGGCACAAAAATCCACTAAAAATGCTCAAGCATTAAAATTTACCTTTAAACTACAAAAATTACCTGTATATCTATGTGCTTCCATATAGGGAGTAGTAACATTAAAAATTGTTATCTACATTTTGTTTAGTCAAATGTCTCACTTAATTTTGGAGAATTAAATTTAATAACCAAATTTAAAAAATATAGAAATTTCTTGACTTGTGAGTAAAGGACAACACTGGGGGGCGGAAATTTGGACCGGAGGGTGAATATCGGGCCGCACACTGCTCGGCTCATATCTATCGCAGCTCCTCTGGGAGGTGTTTCACCACCAGTAGATCCAACCGTACAATAAATGCTTTAGTTCTGCTGGCGGCTTCGTGAAAAATAATGCAAAATGTTATGTGTCTGCTAGAATAATATTTTTGTTGTTCTATGAAATGTATTTTCTTTTCGTTGATAACTTTCGAAAATTTGTTCTCTGGATTCTTCTCGTAAAAATAAACATAATTTGCAAAACAATAAATTACCCCACGACAAACGTATTGAGGGGATAAAAGTCGAGGTTAGGGAAAGCAACTTAAGGGGAAAAGAGCAGAAGCAAAACGGTACTAACATTTTTTAAAAGCAGATTCTTGCCTGTCCGCTCCGTACTAGCCACAGTGGTCAACGTTTATGTTATCATACCGCGACTTCTTCAGGAGGAATTTGCATTACGCATACTGACGACCGAAACAACTGTGGCTAAGACCCAACGTCTTCCTGACAGTCTAAAATCTATTGATTCCGGCCAGAGAACCCTACACTTTTATTTTCACTGCTTAAAAATCAACTACACTCCTACTAATCTGCTACACTACCAAATTACTGCTTAAAAATCTACTAAATTTTCTACACTTTTATTCACTGCTTAAGAATCTAATCATAATAACTGTCGAAACAAAAGTGCAGTTTTGGAATACCCCTTACTTACGTGCGAAATGTTATATCACAAATGGGCCACACACTCGTGGTTACTCATCAGTTTGTTTATTTAGCTCCGTTGGTTGTATTTATTTTTGTGAAAGATAGTAGTTTATTATTGATTATTTTTCCTTCTGAGTGTGGTTAGTTTATATGTATTCTATATATGTGATATGTGTAAAGCGATATAAGCAACATTTGGTTCCGTGATCGTAGGTATGTACAGCCCTGATGAAAGAAAGAAATTTTCCGAAACGTCGGCAAACAACTCTGATTGTGAATTAGAATTCATTTTATCTAGGACAATTTGCATGAATCTACTACCTCCAAAAAATCTTTATATGTAAGTTCTCGGTTTGAAAACATTCTGCTTGAAAAGTTAGTGATTTTATGTCAGAACTGTATTTGCCATCGATAGTTGATTTTATAAATTATTCCCTTGAATGTACAGACACTAAAATATATCGTTACTATCAGAGATAAGTGTGAAACAACGCATATACATAGGATGCATCACTAGCAAGAATTCTAGAACACATCAGAAGAGATACATGATAAAACCTCGTTACATAAATATATTCTTCTGCTTTGCTCCTCGCAAATGCTTAGCTGACCCAATTCCTTCGAAAGTATTGTAGAAAGAATCTATTCAGGCGCAAGTTTACATAAAATCTGCATTAGTATGAACTGGCGTGACTGTGGAGAGCGTTGGATGCACCGATGGTCATGGTGATTGAGCAGAAATAGGATCTGACGAGCCTACCATTTACAGGAGAGGTACAGAGGAATGTACACGAAAACTTTATTCAGTAGCCGAATTTGCAAATTCACAACTGAAGAGAAGTTAGACTCTCATCGGATCTCACAGACTTTTAGATAGTGTTTTCCGACTGTCTCTCGTGAATTAGGGCAGGCCATTATTACAGAAATTAGTTCGATTAGGGACAGGAAGTAAGTTTAGGGAAAAAAACATAATGTAAAATAAATGACTAATTCATACATTTTAAATTCATTTTGTTTGGTTTCTCTTCCGTGACACCACACTTTTAAAAGAAGTTAATTTACTTAGTATGTTATGTGACCATTCTGTCGACAGGTACTTAACAAAACAAAATACATCTTTCGAATACATTCTTTTCAACAGGACAGAATGCAACATTTCTTAAGAATCATTTCCTACGTGTGAATATGAAACCATGGTTTTATCATCACAAATTATTTCATAAACACACTTTTATACCTGCGAGAAAATTACACTCTGTTAAACTTGTTTTGAGGCTCGTAATTTTCCACAGTTCATGCTCTAACGTCGAGATGAAATACTGCGATTTACGCACAAGCAGAAAATTTGCGCCGCCGACATTTCTCTCAGGTTAAAAGTCTCTCGGAGCCATCCAGCGGAGCGAACGCGCGTCCCAGGAGAAATTAGCCCCGTCTCCGACTCGGTCCCCGCCCACGTCCCCGCCGCCTCCATCACCCCCGTTGCTCCCAACCCTGCTCCCACACTCGCCACCTCGACCCCTGTCTCCGCCCTTGCCACTACTCCCTTCATTCCTGCTTCCGTTCCTGGTCCCGCTCCTGTTCCCGGTCCGTGTACGCTCCTGCCCCCTCTTCCCTCACTTTTGCCTTCGCTCTTGCCCTTGATCTTGCTCTCGCTCTCGCTCTTGCCCTCACTCCTGCGGACGCTGTTGCCTTCGCTCCTGCCCTCGCTCCTGCCCTCACTCTTGCCCTCGCTCCTGCCCACGCTCCTGCTCTTGCTGTCCTCCTTGCCCTCGCTCCGGCTCTCGCTCTTGCCCTGGCTCTTGCTCTCGATCTTGCCTTCACTCCTGCCCTCGCTCCTGGCCCCCGCATGCCCCCACGTCACCCCCACATCAGGGTAGGTTTCATCCGTCTCTACCTCAGTTCCTGCTCGCACTCCTTCCATTTCTCCAACCTGGCCCCGCCCCTGCCCCCTGCCCCCTGCGCCCTGCCCCCTGCGCCCTGCCCCTGTCTTCACCTGTCACACCTCGACCCCTCCTCCTCCGCCTTTTCACTGCCGCTTTTCCTTTCCCTGCCTTGAAGGCGGTGCCCGGCACCTCGGGCCCTCTCCAGCACGCGCCACTACTTCCCGCTTCTGGACTCCTTCAGCCCCTTCACCCGACGTTGTGTCTCTACCGTTGCACCTGCCCGCGATGTCATCCCACCCCACCACTATCCTTTGGCTATCTGTGTCCTAGAACCTGCCCTAGTCTCCGGTCTGTGCCCCTACTTCTTGTGTTTGGATCTGCTTCCGCCCCTACATCCGTCATTGTAATACTGCCCCTACCCCCTTCTCATTCCTGCTCCCACCCGTACCCCATCTCTGTCCCTAACTCTACCCCAGCTTCCCGCCGCCTTACCCCACCTTGCGGCCCCGCGTCTGTCATGGCCACCGCCTCCGCTGGCGATCTGCAGCGCGGCGCAGATGCCAGACCAGTTCCACCGCGTTCCTGCTCTCCGTCCCCACATGCTCGCGCCATTACCCCCTCCCTCCCGTCCTCGCGGTCCGCTGCCCGCTCCCCGAGTGCTCGCGTCCTCTCGGTGATGTCTCACCCACCCACGCGGCCTCAAGGGTCAGCATTCCGCGCCACAGTGCGCTTGGCGCTGCCAACACACCCCCTACACGCCCTCGTGCTCGCATACCGGCTCCCCAACCTGTCTCCCTCCGCGCCCGTTCCCCTCTACCTCCTCAACAACGCCCCTTCCCATGCCTACATTCCCGTCTATTGTACTGCCTCAAATGCCAAACCCCGCGCCAACCACCATTCCCACTTATGATCCTTATTTTCTCCCTTTCCTCTATCTCCACCAGAGCTCACTGTCCCCACCCTTGCTTCTCTATCACCACTCATGCCACTCTATTTTCATACCCGCCTATCTTCACACCCACCTCTGTCTCCACACACGTCGCTCTATCTTCACCCATGCCGCTCTATCTCCACCCATGCTACTCTGCCTTTAACCCTTGGCTGTGTCTCTATCCCCACACATGCCTCTCTCTACCTCCACTCATGTCTCTATCTCTAGCCTCGCTTCTCTTTATTCTCTCCACCCTCCCCTCTACCTTCACCCACGACTTGATCACCAGTGGCCGAATCCTCGCACCGACGCATACCCTGCTAATTGAACGTCGGAAACTCGCTCGCCTCCCGCTAACCGTCCACAGCCGTGTTTGCCGCTCGCACTTCTCAGAATCTCCTCGGACGCGACGCGACCACAGCGCTGCGGTTTCGAGGGGAGCGGGAGCGTCGCCGAGGTGGATGATTCTCTTCCGCGGAGCGATGGGAGCGCGGCTCCCTTTAATAGCAGCAAAGCTGCCGAGAGGCCTCGGCTCCTGTGATGCCACGAGTCAGAAACCGGAAAATACGATTTATCGTAATTACTGGCGAAGAAGACGCAGTTGTTTTTTTAATGAAATTCTACGACGTGTTCGCCACACTCGTGCGCCTTATAACTCGTTTAATTTCTGACAAGGGACCCTTCAACAGGTTCAGGTCGAAATCTGCGCTCGTAGTTTTTCGATACATAAGTATTCACAATTTCTATAAGCTTGACAATATCTAAAATGAAGTGCCGTCTCGCACTGAATGTTACTGAAAAAAATAAAAATTCTCACATTTCACGACATAAACCGTCGTTCGCGTGGGATTTGTGTAGCTCTTCTTACTGTCAGAGAAATTTTAAAAATTAAACTGAATTGCTACAATCGAACTGTATAATCGTAACTTTTAATTGATGTATAGATTCATTGGCCTAAATATAATCGATTTAATTTTGCCGATTAATGTAAAATTATAGGTTGTCATAGTAATGTGACAAATTCCCATTAACTAACTGACGGATAAACAAATTGTATTATTATTATTATTATTATTATTATTACGTTCCAACGCACTGAATAATTATTGCAAACTGAATTGGTTCAAAACTTTAAAACGTTAAATGCCGTTCTTGAGTTCTGTTGTTTTGTCAAGAGCAAGTCTGTACACGAGTTGCTCTTGACGAAACAACACAAGTTAAAATTGTTTGGTTATCTTTGGTTTTCGGAACAGATTTGATTTTCCGTTTAAATTTCTGCTTCCTGGCAAATAAGTGAGACGCGACCTTCTTGTTTCAAGGATATTTTAATTTATTCTTTAATTGTTGGAATTTCATGATCTCTTTGGGTATCAGAGTTTCTGACATTTTCCTGCCATTACTCAGAACTTTGTTTTGAGATTTTTATTATCGTGGTAATACTAACCTTCAGACTGTTCGGCCCTATATACAAACGGGATATTGTGTAAACGTATTTCTACATTTTAATTTATATGTGCTGCGCTTTGCCCAGCCGTGATTTTGTACTTGTGTAATTTCTTTACAGCTAACATCGTCCTCAACGTTCGCGCTTCCAAGAAGTTTTCTCTAGCCCGGCGTAGACTGCCCGCTTCTACGGATTCAATATCGCAGCCGCTCGCTGCGTGCGCTTCGCGGCCTACTTGACGTCATGCCCAATTCTCGGTGACACTTTGCTTGGCCTACATGTAAAACTTGCAACCGTTTCTAACGGCCACAGTGTGCAATTTTGACGATCTAGGAGGAAAAAATTAATAACTCCCTTTGAAATGAATTTCTCGTAGTTTTTGGAGATCTGTTGTGTAAATAATGCTCAAATAAACAAAT
Organism: Acheta domesticus; assembly: GCA_031308135.1. NCBI lineage: Eukaryota > Metazoa > Arthropoda > Insecta > Orthoptera > Gryllidae > Acheta > Acheta domesticus. The sequence continues at coordinate 162,809,735 of JAHLJT010009436.1, forward strand.
CTGCTTGTAAAACTTAAATTTTTATAAAATATTTTGTAAAATATTTAGGAAATTTGAATACTTAATTAGCCCTCATGACAGTATACGTTTTTCAAACGCTGAATTTGTTTAACTCTATTTGACATAATATTTGAATTTTACAAAACATACTATGCAAGAAAAATAAAATGAAAGTATACAAAAATAAAAAAACCGAAAATGAAAAAATGAAAACAAAAATTAAGTGAGAGGAATGTACAACAAATATTTACAAATTAGTTTGAAACACTACCCGCGTATTCTTCAGATAGTGATTCTTCTAAATATGCCGTCTCTTTTTTGCCTTATTCCTTCACTCTAATAACACGAAAAGTTCATGTTTCACTTTTTTGGATGCAGTGATAGTTTTGGCGCTTATGCCCGACTTGAATGAATCTGATCTAATAAGCAGCCGGTGGAGCAAATTCATATTTGCGTTTGCTCTTAACGTTTTTCTAGTTCTTTTTCGCCACTTTCGCTTTCTTTTCTTCTACTCTGACGACAAGAAATGTGCAAAATGCACTCAAGATGTGTACATACTGGCGGGTTGAAATATTGATATCCATCATCAAAGCAAGTGACAATGATGCAGGCTTTTGAAGAATGGATCTTCCAGCTTTGTTAATTGTAATTCTCCTATTGGAAGAGGCTTCGCAGAGATCCTTATCTATAGCTGCCACATATCTTTTTGTCACATTTCCTTAGTTTGTTTTCAATAGCTATGGATAACTTTTCTGAGCTAGTAGTGTCTACAAAAGATTTGAATTGTATGGTTTTAGATTTAATCCCACAGTACCTGAAAGACTCATTAGGTCTTCTAGCTCTATTAATTTGTACATTTATTTGTGATGGACCTCGGACTACCTTTAACATTGAATCAGGAAGGGTAAGAGTTTCTTGTAGCCAGGAAGAATTATATTTCAAGAACGACTCTTTACTTCTTACGGAGTTTTGCAATCCGGTTTCAACTTTTTGACAAATACATCTAACGTAAGACTTAATTTTGTCCAAAAATGCTTTGTGAGGTTCTATAATTCCTAATTCACGTAAGAAAACATTTAATACAGCTTCAGACCTCTTATCAATTGAATTTGTTACTCATATATCAAATAACAACCTGCGGGTAACTTGAAGACCCTTTCTGTAAAAATGTATATATAATTCAGATAAGCTGGTATAAGCAGCTAGTCTTTTCACGATTAAGAGCCCAAAAGTACTAGTTTTAAAATGTATATGGCCCGAACGGTGTATAATGGTGTATAATACACTATAACTCTAATTGAATTTAGAGAACGTGTAATACATTCATTATACATCACTCACCTTTTCCATTAACGTTTTTAGGCATATCAAAAATAAATACTTAAATTTTATCCACATAAAAATGATCATAAAAGCATGTAGATTACTAATAGTAAACCCACAAATCACAGAATGAGACGAGTAGTATATCCGTACCAAGAGAACTTAAAAGGGCCAGACTGAAAAGGGCCATTCGGAGCTGAGCGCTGGCGGAGCGGCGATGGACGTCTTTGGACATGCACCATGGGGCTTTTGTGACCTTCAAGAGAAAACTAACAACGTTTTCACATAGTTCAGACATACCACTACACAGAAATATAACAATTTTGCTATTTCAATTCAGTCGAAAATCGAATTTTTTCCAGCTAGTTGGCCAAACTTACCCACTGTGCAGCCACAATTTTCCACATTGTTCTGGAACAAATTAAATACTCAATTCTGATACGTTCATTCTCTAGCCCCGTCTAGCTATCGCCTGCGCGATGAATCTCTCGCAACTCTGCCCTTCGTTGCAAGAGTCCATTCCGACACAGATGCAGTGAGAATGTTCTCTCGCGTCCATTTGTTCTGAACTTTTTAATAAGCATACAGCATGTTCTCTTACGTAAAATTTTCTTACGATGATCTGTATGCGTGTAACATTTTGCGCTGCCTGTCAGTACACTTGAAATTGAATGCCTCACAGTGAGCATTACTTAGGCCAAGTAATTATTTAACTTGTGCATGACTGTATCAGTCGTGACGCAATTATTCATCTGCAGAAGTGAGGGCGAAAAATTCGTGTTCCGCAAGGTTCCAGTAATTATAAGCAGAGTGCTCTAACGATTGTTCATTGTATATCTTTGCCTGTGACTTTAATATGGACAGTATGGACCCTGCGTGGTCTACTACACCACACATAAACCTGTTCTATCAGGAGGCGTTAACCCCACTGAGGGAACCTAAGCTTTTGTTTTTATCCGCATCCCCTGCCGACGCACAAGTTCCCCGACAGGCTGGTATCCCTTAGGAACGCAGTTAGCCCTCGCGAACGTCCCCATACATTGCCTGAGTCGGGCCGTCCTGCCAGCTCACAGCTCCTAGCTTTCCAGGCTAGTGCCGATGTCAATATAATGTGCTACTCACGTGTCACTACTCCTTGCCCAAAGTATCGGACCACGGACCACCGCCACGACGAAGCAAAGTGCCCAACTGGGGGCCCCCGGGTCAAGACTCAGGGGGCTCGGGGCCCCCAACCCGTCTAATCCCTACCTCCCCTTGGAGGCTACAGACTGAGTCGGCAGGAACCTGGGCGTTCCGACTGGGAGGTTCCTGTTCCCCGTTGTTTAAGATCGTTGCTTCTTATGAGCACCTTCCTAGCCCCTCTTTTCTTATCACGTTCAGAAAGTGACGTCAAGGAGGGGAGGGGCGGAGGGGGGACGCATTGTTGCCGGCCGTGGTCGAGTTCCTAGTAGAGGCGGCTGGCCAGCCTCGCTTCTTACTTGTGTTGTTGGCGAGCCCTATAGGGTAAGGCGAGCTGTTTTATTCTCTGTTTTGCGCCTTGCTCGTCTGTACTGTTGTTTAAAGAAGAATATATGTGCATATTTCTACAAAATTGGTGTGTTTGTGCCTTTTTAATTACATTTGCCTTTCCTGTGTGTGCGGGATGCGTTAATTCACGCATAAATCAGTGTAGTAGTAACGTTCAAAGTCAGTTGGTGCAAAGAAGCCGCACTCGCCTGAATTGTGAACACCCGTTAACATCTAAACGTGGGTTTGGAATACGCCTCCATGCTGCACGGGGGATGCCGGCTAATGTATCGCACGCCCAGTCCCGCCTTAGAGTCGGTGGCAAGACACCTACTCACTGAGGACCGACCTCAGTTTTTCGACGTGTTTCGTCGTGAAGCTCAGGGACCGGGTGGTCACTTGCATTCCCCCACCAAGAACCAGACTAATTACGTAACACTGGTTCCCCCCTCCGAGGCTTTAATATAGACATGAAGTAATGTATTGTTGTGCGAAATTCGTTTCGCGCATCTTATAAACAACTGCGATTGAGCCCCGCACCCGCACTCCAACAACACCGCCCAAATGAGTTATCTTACGGCTTCAGACTGCGAAAGAAAAACATGCAGAAAACTCAATCTCCTCTAAGTGCACAGCGGTCTGAACACAGACATATGTCTTATCCAGACCTGAACCGAGCCTCTCCATACACATAAATTATTATTATTATTTTCCTCTATATCACGACTAAAGATGTTACGTGTCGGCTGAAAATAAAATCTTGGTTACAACCAGCTACCTAAGGAGTAGATCTAGGGACTGTCGGTGCCTCTACAATACTTTGCGCAAAATGTGGGCTGTTGCAACTAAAGCGATTTCTTGCACTTCCCAGTCCTTTGAATTACCTGGGAGTTTAGACAAATTCTTATACAAATTTTGGGGAATAAATCCCAGAGCTCCGATTATTATTATTATTTATCTTAATATTGTAAAGCTAATTTATACTATTTCATTACCAAAGAGAGAGACTTCAAAAGTGTGAAAAGTTCGTTTTAATTAGCATACGGAGAACGCTCGCCCCCTTGAGGGGAAACCATCAGCCGGTGATCACACCTGAGGGAGCGCTTGCGGAACGCAATAGGGGACGTCACCTGACACGAGTGCAGGGCGGGCGGCCCTTTCCGTGGGCGCGTTGAGCGACGGAGAGGAGCCCCGAGTGCCCTCTCCGCGCCGGAAACCCCGCCCCCCGCCACCGCCCCCCTCGCGGCCTGCAGGAGGGGGTTCACCCCCTCGCGGGGGTGTCTGCTCTCGCGGCGGCCTCGCACTCGGCTTTTCTTTGTGTTACCGCCCAACGTATAGATAGAGGTTAGATAGATAGATAGAGGTATAGATAGTTGGCTATTTAAGTTAACCTCCATTATAAATTAAAAATATTGCAAAAATAAATAACCAAAACATAAATCTCAACAAATAATACTTAAAATAATTAAATTGATATTCCTGATTTATTATTCTTGGTTTCCTAGGATTTGACCCGCTGCGCTCCTGGGACAAGGTTTTCACTTCCGAGTGGATTTGTTTCGAATCGATATGGACCTCCAGAAACAGCACTTTGAACACATCAGTGTAATCTGAATCATATTATTTACGTTAAATATAATATATTAATAATATGTAATATTATTACAGTAGTACTAACTAGTGACTACTCAAGAACCAGTAAAATTATCTCCTATTAAAAAACACAAGAAGTGAGGGGGTTCTTACAAGATTCAAAGAAGTCCAAATTCCATGATTGATTATAATTGATTGTTAGTGATTTCGGACGTGTCAACTAATGAGGTCATTAGTCCCGTAAGTGTGGTGCGTATTTTTCAACGGGAAGTAGCGGTGCTCTTCCCCCGCTTGATTGCGAGACACGGTGCCTACCGACCGTCGACTAGAGGAAGTTTTCCCTACCAGGTATCTCTCACCAGCGAGGCACCGCCCCAGCCGGGACAAGCTATAAGCCCCCGACCGGTCTCTTGGGATGTGTGCATGTGAAGTTTATCGTAATGTGTGTAAGGGGTGGGGAAAGGACAAAGGAGAGGAAGGAAAAATCGTGCGCGGTCCTTAGCCCGATTGTTAGGGTACTGCTCCGGCATTCGCGTGGGTGTTGATCGGAGAAACCACGGAAACCCACCGATTAGAGTAGCCGGCCGCTAGAATTGTCCTCCATACAGAACTCTACTGAATTCTACCTAGCTGACAAGCGAGTTTCGAAAACCCTATCACCGTCGGGACCCAAACCTAGGACTTTCCGGACAGAGGCACTGCAGTGACATCAATTGATCTATTGAGCCACCTCTCCCGGTTAAAAAATTCCATATTTTGAGATGTTTCTCCAACTTCTACAACTGACGCTATCTGCTGGGTCATTCCTTTCGGCAACAGCCAAACACATTGAAAGATAGTAAAAGGTGGGGAGAAATTTTAAATTCAAATACGCACGTTTACGGTATGAAGTTTTTTTGTCTGTCCTGAAAGATCTCGAATTTTGACTGGTTTGGTTCTTGTAAAAAACCGTTCAAGTATTTTAACAAAATATTGTTTACGAATACTCCAGTACGGTATACATTTTTTAGTACTACAGTTCTTTACATACCAGGAATATCAATAGAGTTACTGTTCCTTAACGCAACGTGTGATTCGCAAATAATTTATAGCGGAAGGCCTCTTCATTCGAACCTTACTGTCGCATAATGTCAGCTGTGTTGTAAGGAGTGACAAACAATATGGAAACTCAGTCGATACACACAGAATGAGAATAGATGGAATAGCCACATTAAATATTTGCATTTATTAGTCAATATCAAAACAGCTTCATTGTTTTTCTGTATTTTCCCCCAGTTCCTGGGCATACCTTCACCACTGATACACTTTAGCTACTCGTTTCATTTCTTCTCATGTGACGGTGGATACGATAGTGACCCAATGATTAATTATTTGAATTAACAGAGCCTTCCTTATCTTACCTTCCTGGAGAAGAACTGAATATCAATGTCTAAAGTCAGGATTATCAATTTTCACGCAAGTGAAACAACGCATTGGTTTGCATTGGTACCTGTGCCAAGTTCTCTTTTAAGTCCCAACACTTGATGTGTGATTGTTTTAATTGTGCGTAGAAACACAAGAAAAGCGACTTTCGGGTTCCTAAGATGTAGAATGTACCAAGTGTGCTAAGTCAAATTCATATTGAATCAATACAAGAAAATATGGAGGTTCGTTACCGGAACGTAACTATTAGGAATACTAAAGATGAATATCGTTTAAAAGCATTTTAACGATGAGAGGGAGACATGTTTTTTTAATAAATGCATTTAGATAGTAGTCTGAAAAGTCGTTTACATCAAAAAGAGAAGCAACATAAAACTTGGCCAAATGTCACATTTTTCATAACTCGCGCACACATACTAAAAGCCATTAAATACGTTCGTTAAGGGAAAATGGCCACTTTACTTATCATCTAATGTCTACTAACAATAGATAATTTTTTGTGAAAATAAACAAAACTTTTCCCCATTAAGCAACACTTCTCAAAATACCAGTTTCTTTCATGAACCCAACAGTTCTCACTGAATATTTGGTTCAGTGTATATTTTTATTTCTTTCCCTTAAATCACAAGTCTCAAATATCCGAAAGAAATAATAATAATAACAATAATAATAAAATTGTCATTAATATAATAAATATGATAATAATATTCATAATCATAATAATTATTATTATCATTATTTATGAATAGAAAATGAAAACTACCTTGGAATGGGTTCTTTAAATCATGGAAAGTGGATCCAAACATAACGTGAAATTAATTCGGTATCATTTAATAATTTAGTAGTTAATGATCGGAATTCTTTAATTGAGAATATTCACTTGGGGCTTAGGACTTAATATCACAGTGTTTTATCTTTAATATAACCCTTCTCTCTATAAATATATACATAATTTTCATTAGAGTCCTTACATTACCTTTATTTCTTTGCAACAACTTGACTCTTTGTAACAATTACCAGCCGAAAGATTTAACATTTAATTTTGATAATACCTCTGCATAGGTTTCATTGAAGCTATTTAATTATGCATTTTACAGTATTACTCATTTTTAAATTAGTTGTTAACTCTCTAACGGTTCAATACAAATTCCAAAGGTTTACAAGCTCCGTTTTGCATCCTAGTAAACCTCGTGGCATGTGCATTTTTGTGAGTACTATACGCAAACCCCACTATATTTCTTGAATTAGGTTTACTACAAACGTCAATCGTTGCAAATCTGTTGGTTCATTCAATCCACTCAACCAACTACAATATTTTTTCGCAAAATACATGGCACATTAAAAAGGGAGTTGAGAAATATTAAAGATCGTGTACCTCAGCCGACGTTAATCTCAGTAAACAAACCTTTTTTTCTTTCACACAACTGCCCTCATTCCATCCGCCGCCAAATTGATTTCAGCCCTTAATTAATTGCCTCTTGTTATCGAACAGTGTAATGTTATCAAATAAAAGCTTGCGCCGTCCCCGTGACGAATATACTGAGGCCGATACTTCACTGCGGCGTGTGTTCGTGTTGCAGCTGCCCGCACAACGGGCTCCCCTTCGCTGCTCCCGCCGCCTCCCTCGCCGCCATCGATGCCGCTGCCCCACCACTGGCCCCCGCCCCCCTCCAGCCATCCCCGTCTGCCGTCTCCACCGCTGCCCGTTGCCATAACTGCTGATAACCCCGCCACCTCTGACACCAGTACCTCCTACCATTACACTCTGACGTCGTCCCCGTGCCCCCAGCCGCCGACAAAGTACCCCCCTCCCCCAGCTGACCCCTCCTCCGCCCACACACAGCTTCCGCTATCCCCACCATCACCTCTGCTCTCGCCTTTGCTTCTCCCGATGCCGTCTCCTCCAACTGCCACATCACCTCTACCCACCTGAGCTTCTGCCATCGTTCCCGCCCCTCGGGTCATCTACTTCCGGCCCCTGCTTCTGCGCCCGTCCGGTGCCGACATCCCCTCCTCCCCCACACTATTTTCTCTCTCCCGCCCTGAAGGTCCCCATGCTTTCGCTTCCATTACCATCCCCCTTTCCAGTAATATATTCCACGCCGCCCGCCAGTGCCTCCATCCGATCTACCGTATCCTACCGATCCACCGCGATCTACGTGCCCCCCCCTCTCTACTCTTCCCCTCGTCCCCTTCAACCCCTCCATCCCGTCTCCCGCCACCGCCACTTTCATTGCAACCACAGCCACGGCCTACGTCACCGCCACCATCTCTGCCGTCGCGTTCGCCATCACCACCACCTCTGGCTCCGTGGCTTCCTCCGTCGCCGAAACGCCGTTATCTGGCCGCCAATTTATGCCACAATCGCGATCGCGCGCCCGCGCGCCGACCGGAAGTAAATAAAGTACGAATGTTCCGGGCCCAGCGCTCCTGCTGGGGCACGGAGGCTGTCGGTAGCGTGCACTGGGCACGTGAGTGTAGGGTGGGACGTGCTATGGGGGGGGGGGGCGACCCAGGGCCTTGCAACTCTCCATCAAAGCCCGGAACAAAGCTTGAGGGTGCTACCGTAGGAGGCGTCGGGTACAGCTGCAGGTTAGGCTTGCCAACGTCCGCACATAAACATTGACTAATTTGTGACAAATAGGAAAAGTGTCTTCTAAATATTCAATTATTCATAACATGTATAAGAAACAGCCGAAGAAAACGCGAACAACGACGCTACCTTTTGTATCATTACGCTTCTCGCAAACCTACGCAGCAGCCACGCAAGTTTGAAGTACCGGTGGCAGCAGTTCGTGTTTAGTTCCTGTAAGAAGGTGATGGAGCAGAGCGCACCATTGTAATTGTGTCCACTACGTTCTATGGAAGTTAAAAGCCCTTGGGGCGATGTTTGTTGGTATGCGATTTTTCTGTGTTTATGAGAGTTGAAAAGTATTGCTGGGTGAAATAATAAGATGTTAGTAACATTAAAAATAGTCAACATTGGTATCTTATTGGTATGGTTAAAATTGTAAAAATAAAATTAATAATGCATTTATCGTATTCGTAATTGAAAAGGCCGAGTGCCACAAAAGTTTCCCCTCATAGGTTTGTGAGTTTGTGTTGATCTCTTCACGTTTTAATGTCATCCTACCTCATACATTTTATTTTCTTAACTTGTAACTATGTACTTTCCACAGTTTATGAAAGACCATTTTGGTAGCAACATTTCTGGGTTCTCGAAGAATTGTGATATGATGACTTATTCGTGATGAATAAATGAGGTATACTTAATAATAATATTTCTCAAATTTGCTAAACCTTTCGCAGCAATTTACCACTCTGAATGACTAAATCCGAAATTCTTGTTAAATATTTTATGAGATCGGAAAATGTTCAAGCTAGCTCAGAAAAGGAAGTAAATAAAAAAGAAATGCTAGCTTAGGAAACTCAAAAAATAGCATGTATTGTTCAAAGAGGTCATCTTCGTACACCGGCAAGGTATGGAATCAAACTGCTAAATCTCCATTGTGATTTTTCAGTATATTGAAACAAACACACATCTACTTTTATATTTAGCTTGTTGGAATGCATCATAACAAATGGATTACGTATCCTCTTTCAGTCCTCGTGACATGGACCTGAGAACTTAGTGGAGAAGAAAGGCGTAGCCAGTACATGAGCGGGGAAGGCTGCCAAAACAATTCACATACTGTAATTCCCGTACAAGACATTTCGAGTACTGTTTAAGTCGTATAAAGGTTATTTTCTATAAAATATATTTGACCGACTGTTCACTCGCATCCACCACAATTGGTTTGACGTTTGGACAAGACCAACATCGTTTCTGATATGCTGGAGTTCTACTCTATAAACTAATTTATATAAAACTTTCCCCAAACTATATAGATCTAGAAATAATACATGCATAAAATTTGTTGTGCATAAATTTAATTTATACATGCATAAAATTTAATTTACAAGTAAATTGGAATGATATGGTAATATAAATATATTCACAGACGTTGTACATATATTCCAACAGAATATTTATTTTGGCAAGAATTATAAAATTAAAGTGTGAACGCAAGTTCTCAGATGAGTCAAAAATTGGTTGGTCGATGTCAATGGTACAAAATTATCTACGAGAAAAAATGAAACAAACTTGATATTACTTCACATTCCACAATATAGTACACATTTGTATAATTTTTCTTTTTACCATCATGATATCTATTGCAGTTTCCTTCTCCATCATTGTCTAAATAAATAAACAAAAAGAAAAAGGAAAGAAATTCCGTATATGTTCAGTCATTAGCAGAATGCCCACTACCACAATAAAATTAGCTAGCTTGTTAGGAGGTAAGAAGCAATGGACACAGAAACGAAGCGTGTGAATGTGTCACGGGTGAAGAGCATTATGACATGAAAAAACAACAAAAGAATAATATTTTATATATTCCAAATATATCATAAAGAGAATAAAAAATGAGGAAAAGTCACAATGTTTGAAGGAAAACACTTAAAACCTGAATTTAGTATTCAATAAACAACTGATGTAGGTGTCATTTTGACCCCTGCCGCCGTTCTAGTGTTAAGCCAATTGCCACGGCACCACTGCGAAGTCCTCAGCGCGCGGGCCATTGCTAATCAAGGGGTCAGCGGGCGAGCCCTGCGGAACGCCCTCTGTTGCCGCCCCACCCCCTCCCCACCGCTACCTGCAATCAAGACGTGGCACCCACTCGCCGCAATTAGCGGTGCGTTAGCGGACGAATTCCAGGATCGGCCACGGGTGGCGAGTCCCGGAAACTCAGCGAGAGGAAAAGGGGGGGGGGAGACGCGCGCTGACCCACTTCCACAACACACTTATTCAGAGGTGCTTCCGTCGGAGGGAAACTCGTTGTTAAGGATTTTCCCCTTTGTAAGTTTCATTTTTTGAGTTGGAAGCTTATTTAGAAACGTGCATATTTTGCACGGGTTAGCTTGTAAGTAGAGTTCGAAAGCTCGGTCATTTATTTTATCAAAAATAGGCTGGCAAAATGGCATTTATTTTTACTAAAATATGAATACAAAAAGGCATTTATTATGTCTAAAGGTTGCAAAAAAGTTTTAAACAATACAAAATTACATTTAAAACAAATTAATGTAAAATGGCATTTTGCCCGACTTCCTGGCTCTGCTTATAAGTTACTCTGACGAGAGTATCTGAAATACAGCTGTTCTTCATGTTTCAACTGTGTTACCTGACAATAACGGAAAAGTACTGATTCCCGATATCTCAAAACTTATTCCCGATATCTTGTGAAGATAATTGGAATGTGTATGCACTCAATAAAAAAAAGGTTTATCCGGAGGGACAAGGCGGATTGCGATCATGAATGGCAGGAAGTTAGTTGGCACCTCACAAAACCAATTATTACACCTTCTTTGTCAAACCAACATTTATTCCAGTACTCGCCCTCAGAAGCTCTACGTTGATATGGTTTCGGGACGCCAAGTTGGCGGACTGACGCCACTAGGGTCGCGTAGTGGAGTTGTGTAGTCCAACCCTTTATAGGATTGTGGTTCTCTCCACGACCACATCTGTTCGGCCATTTTTTGCTGAACTAAACCAAGCAATTTTCATCCTTGCTGCTAATTTCACATTGTACAGTCTTTTTCACTGTAATGCGATTGTTGCAGATAGTGCGAATGTACAGTTTACCACAGAACTACAAAACGAAGACAAATCTATCAATTTTTTAGACCTGAGTATCAGCATATCGGGAAACAAACATACTTTCAATATTTTCAGAAAATCAACACACACAGACACTGTCATCCACAACTCTTCACAACATCCTATTCAACACAAACACGCCGCCTTCCACTACATGATACACAGATTACTAAGCCTGCCTCTGACACAATCTCATTTTCTGGAAGAACTTAACACTATACAACATATTGCTAGATCAAACGGCTACGACACAGAACTCATCAACAACATACTACGCCGCAAAACACACAAACAGAAACTGAAAATGTACACTTCACTCTCTGCAGTAGCACAAACACCAGATAAGTACACTTGCTTACCTTATTTTGGCAAACTTTCAGAAAAAGTCGCACACAATATACGCAAAGCCGGTATCAAAGTTTCTTTCAAATCACAAAACTCACTCAGAAAAATGCTATCCTCTAAAACACACACAGATCTTTTAGAAAAAAGCGGCGTCTACTCATTACATTGCCACGACTGCGAAGCCAAATACATTGGTCAAACAGGCAGAACTTTCAACACAAGAATAAAAGAACACATACACGCTTGGAAACACAACTCCTGTAAATCTCACTTTGCCAATCACCTCCTTCAGACAGGCCACACGTTCGATCCACATACAGATATTCATATACTGGAAATAGAAAATCATTATCACACCAGATTAACTTTAGAAAACCTCCACATCCATTTACATGACAACCTTCTGAATGAAAATATAAACCATAATCCCTCCTCTCTACTGAAATTATTATTAGACACCACCCTCACACCGCACTCCTCCGGGGCGGCGCAATAGACAGGACACCGCACCCAGGCCATTAACCCTCCTCTCCTCCACCACCCCACAGCCCGGTACTTAAGCCGCTTGGCCCACCCAAACCCGCGTAGTCGTTTCGTGGCTTCCAGACAGCAGGTAAGGAACAGATCAACTTACATTTCATGTTTCTGTTACAAAAATGTTTTTTCTCAAGTTCTATTCAATTTCATCCACTTTCTTACGCAGATTTAAATTCCTGTTATATAACAAATTTATTTTCCTTTGTTTTCATTTCACATAATGTTAGTTCTGTTTTTTTAAATTACTAGTAATCCGCCATTCCTAATGTTAATCTCTTGTTTTATTGTTATCTCTTGCTTTTAATTGTTTAATTAATTGTTTGCTATTTTCTTGTACTAGATAACTGATGATGATAGCTAAGCCATCGAAAGCTGCTCTTGTAATAAAAAACATTGTTGGCAATGACAACACCTGTGATAATTTAATTTTAAATGCCAACGACATTTCACCACTAAACCAACAAATTATTAAACTAGTGGTGCTACAACAGCACTTACTTTCCCGTATTAGAGGGAACGGCTATATAGTACTGAAATATTGCACTTTGTGCGCTACTAACATCTTAGCTTACAACTCACTGTTTCCATTGCAGTGTTGTCAGAACTGTGTGAATTCTACAACTGCACAAAATTTAATACAAACGTTTTGTAAACCTATATTGGAAAAAGAACCCTGATAACCTGGACAATATAGAAATGCATTCCATAGGGCCATGATTAGAGAAGAGTATTTTAAAACCATGCAACAAATTCTCTACTCACTACAAATGCTACAGCATTTGGTGCGAAAACTGAATATTTTCATGCAAATATCAACATAAATTAGACAATTATAACTCCTTTTCATACAGCTCCTTCAGGTCACAACAATGATACGTAATTCACAGAAATTCGCGAGCGCAAAGTGAATTCCATTGTTGCAGACCATGCATTGTCGATATTCTGAGAGCTATTAATTCTTTTTACTTAATTCAAATATTTCAAAATAAACTATTTATAAAATATTAATGTGTAAGTGTATAACAAAAGTTCTAATGTAAGAAACGAAGAAAGAAATAATATACAAAATTGCCCATTCTAATTTACGACGCACCCAGCTGTCCGAAGCGCTGTAAATTTACAGCGGGCTATTATGTTTGTCACAAAATTATAGAAAAGCTACTCGTATTTTGAAAAAATTAAGCATGACCTTATTTGAAGATGTGGTTTTGATAAATACATGTAATTCAGAAACAAATGTATTTTTAAAATTTTAGTTGTGAGAATACGACGAAAGCGAAGCGCAGTCAATTCCGAGCGGACTTTCGTTTGTCAGGAAATTATAGAAAAAACAACTCATATTTTCAAAAAATTCAACACGACCTTATTTGAATGGCACAGACTTTCCCGTATTAGTTTTCTATTTTCCTGGGTCTTCGCTAGCTATTCGGAAATGCCACATATTCTTTCTTGCCAGCTACCATCTATCATCGCCAAAAGTATATTTTTTTGTCATTTTCTTAATTTTTCGGTTTCCTATTGGTAGAACAGAAACATTAATTTTAGAATATTAAAGAACACAAAAACCTAGCCGTAAATGGCAATTTTCTTTAAAAAATTATGTGCCGTTTAAGAGAAAATGACGTTTTAGCACTACTAAAAATGCGAAATTTGAAGCTCATTTTCACAGAAAATTTTTGAGTTTTCAAAATACTTTATTTGAAGTCATTTGAAGCACTTACACTCACAAATATAATCATCTTTACAAATTGCGGATAATGTGCATATTAAAGATGTGAGAGATCTTTCAAAAAATTTACATTTATATAATTTTTGAAAAAATAAAAAAAACTCAAAATAAACTTCACGCTATACTAATGAGTGTAATTAGCACTATCCGTTACAAAAGTTTCAAGAAAAAAATTGCAGCCATATACGAGAAAATGACGTTTGAGCATTTCTGAAAATGCCGAAATTTGAGCTACTTTTCACAGAAAACGGTAGTGTTTTCGAGAAACTTTACTTGACATTATTTAAAGCATATATACTCGTAAATGTAATAATGTAAAAAAATAGCCGATAATGTAAATATTAACGACGTGAGAGACAAGTAAAAAAATTTACATTTTTGTAATTTTTGAAAAAACCAACCGATAGACCAAAATGGCTTTTATGTCATTGATAGAGTACATTTACCACTATCCCTACCAAAAGTTTAAAGAAAAAATTTGGAGCCGTTTTTGAGAAAATTTTGTTTTTGTAATTTTTTAAAATTGCACATATTGCACGCAATATTGCACGAAAACTACCAAAATTGTGAAAAACATTTACATGACCTTTATTAAAGAACTCAATATGCAGAACAAATTTTATTTGAAGAAAAAATCTCTATCTTCAATTTTGTAGTTGAAGAAAGACGCCTAAAAAAAATCGAACTTTCACAATTTTCGAAAATTCAGAGCTGTACGTGAAAATCGGACCTATGCCATGTTAAAAAGTGTATTTTCCCCTATTCATACAAGAAATTTAAAGAAAAAATTTGGAGCCGTTTTTGAGAAAATGTTGAAAATCGCCGGGGGGCTTCATATAAAGTACCCCCAAATTTTAAAGAATCTTTTTCAAAATCACAAAGCTTTGACTAGAATCAGATCGACTGGGGAATATCAATTTTGAAGAAAATCGGCCGAACGGTTTAGGCGCTAGCGTTGACCACACACGGACAGACGGACAGACGGACGGAATGCCGTCAATCGATTTTTAAGTATAAAGAAGCAACAAATCATGGGTTTTGACCACACCACGAGATAGAGGATTTTTTTTTCTTGATTTAGCAATTGGTTTTATCCATTTATTCGTTTTCACGGCCCGGCAATTAATTTTGTTCCGCCGAAAATTGGCCATTTTTTCGCTCAGCATTACATAACTTTCCCTATACTACGTATATCACTCCGTGTATACGTACGTATACGGGAAAGTAAAAACTATTGAAATGTACCAAATCCAAGAAATCTCTCTATTGACATGTTGTGCTTCTATAATGGGTTCGAATATGCAAGGGGTACAATTCGGCTTACCTCATCGTTCAACCACAATCTGCCCCCTGTCGACTCGCTTCCATACGGAAAACGACAAAACCTGACAGTTATTTTAATGATATGCCAGATTGCACAATAATAACCAAGTTTGTTTTTTTTGTACTTTCTTTAGCACTAAAACAATTTGAATTTATTATAACCAAAAATTTCATTTGATTCGAAACAACACTCTTTAAAAATTATTGACTTTGGTCATGACAATGAAAAATAAAATAATTGTTCGTTAACCTGAGCTCTCTTCCCGTTGTTTCGTTTGATACTCCGCACTGACGCCGCGTATCGCCACACCATCACCTCCGACCGACCGGTTACCAGCTCTAGTCTTGATGCCTTCTATCTTGAATCTTCCGACACGACACGAAGTCATTCCCATTCACATAATGCACTAGTCATTCGCGTCCATGCAGGTGCCTACCCGCGTATTGCTAATTGAATCGGTTATTCATGCGCCCGAAGCTGCTTGCACTAGCCTGCCTTATCACCATCAGCACTGGTGAAAATAATAAGTTCAAATAAACAGTTCTACAGTTATTTACATCCCGATCCATTTGTAAAATAAAGTCCTCGCCTTGATCGGCAAAATATTTACAAGTTCATTAGTCTGGTGCTTCACCTTCGTCACTGGTGAAAACTAATTAAAGTTGGCAAGTTTCGTAAAAGTTCCTGCCTATCGGTATGAAAATAATCCAAGTCAGTGCACGGTTTCACCAAAAATGTTTCTATGTTCCACTTTCATTCGCGAAAAAAAAAATTCAAGTCCTGAACTGTATCTCCGGAATTTTTACAAGTCTCTACTTTCGATCACAAAAATATACCAGTTCACTCCGAGACACCGTACGAGTAGGTCGTGCTGTGAACAGTGGTGTACAAACGATACGCGAGTTATTTAATTAACTTGGTGTAACTATACGAATCTGTATCTAATACTGTAAGCAAAACACAGTATATCATCACGTGAACTTCACGTACAGCTGCAGCTGCAGCTGTACTCCCAGGAAAATGGATTCTCCTGATGACAGGAGAGACATAACCCCCAACAGTACGGACTCACAACAAGGTATGTCATTAAAGAAGTCATATGCAGGTGCTACATCATCAGATTCCTTTCCATCTAAAGAACAAGCTATTGTAATCGAAGCTCAAGAAGGACTTTCAATTAAGGATTATGTCAGCAAGGTTGCCTCTATTGTTGATGCTAGTAATATTAGATTTGTTTCACGCATATCTAACAACCGAATATGCATCTTTATGTCTAGTCAAGCCGTTGCAGATAAATTCACCGATAAAAACAAAACAATTGTTATAAAGAATCGTGAACTCAATGTTAGACCTCTCATTAGTAAACTTAAAAGAGTAATTATATCCAACGTGTGCCCAATTATACCACATGATATAATTGAAAAGGAGTTCATCAAAAGAAAAATTACCCCATCCTCCAAGATTTCATTCATAAAAGCAGGAATATCAGAACCGGGTTTCTCCCACATTATGAGCTTCAGAAGACAAGTGTACATAGAACCTGAAGATCTAAACAAATTACCAGATTCAACTGTTGTTTACTTTGACAATACCTCATACCGTATATACTTCTCTACTGATATCATGACCTGTTTTATTTGTAATCAAGAAGGACATGTTGCTCAACTTTGTCCCAGTAAACCCAGTGGAAATGATGAAATGGAAACAGAACTAACTCAACAACATAACCAAAGTCTCTCTTCTGTACCAAATCTTCAACCTGCAGATAACATCAATGGAAAAGTAATATCACCCTCTACTGATATGAATATCACCTCAAAAATACCTTCACCATCTGACTCATCCACTCAAATTGAAGAAGCTATTCACACAAAAGAGAGTGAAGACAACCCTTTGAAGAAAGAGCTTGAGGCCAATAATAATGCCCTTATATTAACCCAACCTCAATCTGTTGACTTCCCTGCTCTTCAAACCTCACAATCATACAACCCCAACTCCACAAATAATTTGATTAAGAAACGACCTATATCCTTATCATCAACAACCTCAGACCCACCTATTGAACCCTCATCAGAACCTGATAAACACTTCAATAATGATCTCACTGCAAAAGAAAAAGAGAAGAATTATAAAAAGTCAAGACTAGAAAGTAGTAATATTGAAGAATCTGAAAAACTGGACACACAACTGGCCCCTCTCAAGGAAATATTAATGGACCCAAACAACAAATATCCTTTAAATTTCATTCAAATGAAGAGTTTTCTTGAAAAAACAAAAAACAGTACTGAGGTAATTGAAATAGCTCTGGAATTTACCCCTGATGTAACTCAAATGATCCAAATGTTAGAAAGAACATATCCAAAATTAAAGGATAAAAATATGAAGAGAAGATTTACAAATCTAAAAAAGAAATTAAATAAACACATTAAAAGCAACGAATCAGAGTACTCTAGTGATACAAGTTAAAGTATTTCATTCCCTTAAATTAAATATTAACCAACAATGGTTGAAAGCATATTACAATGGAACATCAATGGATTTAGGCCTCAAAGAGAAAATCTGTTAATTCTGATTAACAAATATAATCCAGACGTAATATGCTTGCAGGAAACTAATAATTCAGAAAAAGTGATACCACAATTAAAAAATTATTCTGTACACTTAAAAAACAGAAATAATCCAAGAATATCCAGTGGAGGCATAGCTATATATATAAAATCCCTTCTTCAAGCAGATGAAATTCAAATAAACACCAATATTGAATGTATAGCAGTCAAAATTAACATGGGAAGAACATATCTGAGTATTTGTAATATCTACCTCCCGAATAGTTATAATTTTACAGAAAATGAAATATTAAAAATCTTAGATCAGCTACCTAAACCCTTTATTATGGTAGGTGATTTTAATAGTCACAGCCTAATGTGGGGATCTTATAAAGAAGACAGTAGAGGCAAGATTATTAAAAAATATTAGAAGACCCAAATATATTGATTCTTAACAAAAATCAATTCACTCACCTTAATAATACACACAAAAGGTTCAGTGCTATTGATCTAACTATATGTTCATCTTCTATTGCTTCTAAATGGGACTGGAGCACTACAGAAGACTTACATGGAAGTGACCATTTTCCCATTCTCATATCTTACCTCAATAATACCTCAGTGTCTGCTTGCACTAACTATCCTCCTAGATGGAACTTCCAAGAAGCTAACTTTGACAGATACAAAGAAATATTATCAACAAAAATAAATGAAATTAATATGTTAGAAGAAAATTCCTCAATTTCCCTCAATAAAAAAATTGAGAAACTGACTGATCTCATCATCAAAACAGCTGATGAAACAATTCCAAAATCTTCAGGAAAACCAATAAGGAAGAAACTACCTTGGTGGAATGAAGACTGCAAAAATGCTCATAAATTATACAGACACTCATTCAATAAATACAAGAGGCATCCAACCATAGAAAATCATATTGAATATAAAAGAACACGAGCAAAAGCAAGACGAATATGCAAAGAAAATAAAAGGCTGTTGAGACTGTGCTATCTCGTACTAGAAATTCAAGCCCAGGACCAGATGGAATATACAATGTTTTTCTTAAAGAACTGCCGACAAATGCTATTGAATATATAACTCGACTCTTCAATGAAATAATAACCACTGGAGAATTTCCTGACAAATGGAGGGAATCTATAGTTATCCCGATTCTTAAACCTAACAAAGATCCAACCAACCCGAATAATTACAGACCTATTTCCCTAACGTCCACCCTCTGCAAATTACTGGAAAAAATTGTCAGTAGACGACTTAATTGGTACCTCCAATATTATAATAACATTTCACCATTCCAAAGTGGTTTCAGACGAAACCGTTCTACAACTGACCATCTAGTAAACATCCATAGTGACATTTGTGATGCCTTTATAACAGACCAACATCTTGTGACTGTTAGTTTAGATGTGGAAAAGGCTTATGACATGGTATGGAGAGATCGAATCATCAAAATTCTCCACGAAATGGGGATAGATGGCCAAATACTAATTTTCATAACCCAGTTCATGAAGAATAGATCTTTACAAGTTAAATTCAATAATATTTTATCGAACAAATATACAATAAATAACGGAGTGCCTCAAGGATCTGTGCTTAGTGTACTACTATTCTTGATTGCCATAAATGACATCACGAACCACATCCATCGACCAGTGAAAGTATATTTGTTTGCAGATGATATCACTATAACATTAAGTGGAAAAAATATTAAAACATCTCAAGAACTGCTCCAAATCACTTTAAATGAACTTCAAGATTGGTCCAATACGACAGGTTTCAAGATCTCAAAAACCAAATCTGAATGTATAGTCTTCAATAAAAGGGGTAATTTATCTGATCAGCTAAAACTTACTATAGGACCACAACAACTTAAATGTTCTAGCCTAATCAAAATCCTAGGAATATTATTCGATAGTAAACTAACATGGATACCTCATATTAAGAAATTAAAAGCTGAATGTCTTCAAAGAATGAATATAATAAAAGCCATCTCATCAGCATCGTGGGGTGCCGACAGAAATGTTATACTTTCAACATACAAAGCCCTCATTCGTTCTAAGATAGACTATGGAGCAATTATTTACCAGTCAGCTAAGCCAACAATATTAAATAGTCTTAATCCGGTCCACTCAGCCGGGTTAAGATTTGCTATTGGCGCATATCGAACGAGTCCAATTTCGAGTATTCTTGTGGAATCCAATGAAGAACCTCTTCACATCAGAAGAAGAAAACTATGTTTTTCATACGCCAGTAAAATGTCATCCACTCCTAATAACCCTGCTTATAAGAATGTTTTCTCCAGAAAATATTACGATAAGTACACACAAAAAAAGTATGCTCCGAAACCAGTTTATTATCTCCTGAACCAGTATCTTGAAGAAATTCACTTCACATTTCCTACTGTTCGAACTACCATGATTAAAAAAAGACCTCCATGGATTCCTTCCCTAATAAATATCAACATCAGCCTTAACGATCTTCCAAAAAAGGAAACTAATACGTTAATTTACCAGGCTTACTTCAACGAAATCTATAACAAATACACTGGATATACACACATCTTCACCGATGGCTCCCGTAAAGAGATCGGAGCTGGCTGTGCTGTACAAATCAAAGAGACACTATTACAAACAAGGCTAAATGATTATTGCTCTATTTTTTATTGTGAAGCATACGCCATTCTTCTCGCCTTAAAATATATTCAAGAACAAACCGAAGACAAATTTGTTATATTTACAGACTCCAAAAGTGTGCTAGTAAGTTTAAGTAATTCTGAAAACCAGGAACCTATAGTAAATGAAATAGCTGACTTATATTATGACCTATTACACATCAACAAGGAAATAATTTTCATTTGGATACCATCGCACCGAGGTATTGCCGGTAATGTATTAGTTGATGAAGCAGCAAAAGACTCTATTAATTCACCTTTGGAAGAGCACCCAGTTTGCCACAATGACATAAAAAAAGAACTTCATCAAAGAAACAAGGATCTTTGGAATACTGAATGGACAAGATCACCAAACTCACTACATCAGATCAGGAAAAGTATCTTCGATGACCAACTCCCTTACCTTCACGAGAGAAAATATCAAACTGTGCTCACCCGTTTAAGAATTGGCCATTCCAAACTTACCCATCAGCATCTACTAACAAAAGAAATGCAAAAAAATTGTGACCAATGTCAATCTGCCCTTAGTATACCACACATATTACTGTTCTGTTCCATTTACACAGATATTCGCAAAAAATATGCAATACCTCTCACTCTCCCTGAAATCCTTAACAACAAATACCACATTCAAAATGTCATTAAATTTTTAAAGGAAATTAACCTTATCAATAAACTGTAAGAAACCAAAAATATGTTAAACACCAATATTGTCACAATGTTATATCAAATGTATTAGTAATGCCCAACATGTATTTTGATGATTTATGTGATGACTTATATTGATGATTTTTGATGATTTATGTGATGATTTTATTTGATGACTTATATTGACAAATTATGTATTTGTGATTTAATCTTAAATTTTGTTGTATGCTCTCATGTACATTGTATATACTGTATTTTGAATGTGGTCGCTAATGACCTAGCAGTTCATGCGACCTTTTAAATAAAGCATAATTAAAAAAAAAATATACCAATATCTGAACTCGAGCACGCACCCCCTAATTCAGAAATGATCCTCACGCTATGAAATCTGAGCTCCAACTATTTTTTTCGTTCTTCGATCCAGGAAAACTCGTATTCATTGTTGTACAAAATTCTCTTTTATATTCCCTACCAACGCATTCTTATTATGTATTTACTTTTCTAACCAAGGTGCACTCTTGGGCGAAATTTCTACTCTTGCACACGCATTTTTCGACTGATTCTACATTATATCCACGGGCTCATGAAATTGTTTCTCTCTGTTACTAAGGTGCCCGCTTACCAAATATCGTGACATATCAAAACATTGGTGTTCTCCCTACCAACGTCCTGGTCACCTGTTACTAAGATGCCTAATTTTAATTTAAACTAGCATTAAAGCATTAAATTATTTGATATTGAATGCCCTCCCACATTTGGTATATCACAATATGAATTTTAAAACAATGTTTTAAACAATTAAATATATTGTCTAATAATGTAAGATTATCGCTCAATAGATTTAGTTTCCCGAATATTTGTGACTTAGAAAATATTTCAATAATTTATATTTTTACATTTCTTCAGTGTTTACATATATTTGCGTAGTATAATGTAACATTCAAACTTGTTACTAGTGGTGTGCTATCTTATAGAATGGCTAAAATTTGGAGTTTCCACAGTTCTGAACCCATGGTCTGATAAGAATTTAACAGTTTCTTGGGGAATATTGACGAGAATGATGATGCGACGTTAGATGCGGAGTAAAAGGGGATTCCAATGAAGATGATGTGATGCTAATAAAGCAGCTTATGAACTCTAGCAGCCCACGTTTCCTTCAATATTGTTTTCCTTAGTCAATGATTTATTATTTTAGATTTTTGTTTGTAAATGTATATCATATTGATTTTTACTACTTATTAATTTGCACTATTTATTTTCAATTTTGTTACTTTTTGTATTTCACGTCTGTTCCTACGTGTTTCTTCTAATTTGTAAAGAACACATTTGTTTATGACTGGATATTAGATTTTTTTTCAGGAATTATACGAGGTGATTCTGTACGCAACCACAATCCATAGTGTAATGCGTAGCCCTACATGGATTGTGGTCGTTTATACGATCACATCATTTTAGTATTTATCTCACTTTATATTTAAACAAATCACAAATTAATATTTTTCTCATATATATAAAAGATCAAATTTAAACAATTAAAAGATAAATTAAAATAATTCCGGAGAAAAAGTTACCCGACCTATATATAAAGGGTTAAGTAGAGTCCCGTAATAGTCTATCCCGTGCAGCTTGCATCTGATCGCGCAGTTCTCGCGAATTGGTTGGTAAGAGGGAAGATCTGGTCGCACCCATCACGAAACACAATCTATAAACATGTTCGGATTTCCCTCCCTAATATTTTGAATATTGAAATATTTTTAAATTTTAAAAGTATTTTTAAAATGTATTGTTTTATATACAAGCTTTTGGAATTAGTACTAAAACATATTAGTAGGGGTGCGTTACTTGTTGTTTTTATCAGGTAAGGCTGAAGTAGTGGCTAAAATGACGAGATGTATTAATAGGAATAATTTTCACGCATAAGCCTAGCCTTATCTACCTAGCATGTCCGTACAGGCACGCCGTACAAATCTTAAGATTATTCTAATTTTTTTCTTAATTTTCTTCTACTTTTCTCTAACTAACTTCTAATTTTCACCTTAAAATTTTGCAGTAATGCAATTAGAACTTCATATTGTTTTCCAGATGTTAAAATGTCAGCACGTGCAGTTCAAGATTCCGAGAAGCAAGTTTTTTAAGAATTTTTGTTTAAAATTGAACAAAGATGTAATGAAAATTTAAAAAACACAATTCAGGCAGATAAGGGTTTAAAATTTAATTCTAAAAATGGAAGAGTTATAATTTTGATGCAGCCATTACAAAAGACCTAATTTCATTAACCCACGCGCCAGGTCAGTCATTTCCTCAACCAATCACCCGGTCAGTAATCAACAAACAGTAAACGAGCGTCCCCGTCATGCGAAAAAAAGGAAAAGGAAAAAAAGCGCTCCCAGCTCTTGCCAACACTACCCGTCGCTCGCATTAACGGCTCTAAATTCCACTTTCATACACCTCTTTTCACCCGTTAAAGGCCCCACCCATCACGCCTTTATTTAAAATACGAACGGCAGCTATCAGTGCGTATTACTAATTCACGGGGGTTCGCGTGCCACGCATACTGCGACCGCTATAATTAACACTCGACGCGACGCGTGCTCCGCGCGTTAATGACGTGTGCGTGTCAAAACTTGCAACAATTTTTCGATACGCGGGAATTCGTAGTTATTAGCGTGCGGCGACACTTAATTAAAGGTCAGCACTAATCGTGTGCACGGCAGCGCAGTTGCAAGGGACGGTGACTCTGGGATTATTATTGATTGGGGTCCCGCGTGTTAGCATAGGGTTCAAAGGGATGCCTACTATGTGACGGGGTCTGGAAGAAGTATTCGGTGGATTTAACACAACGTGTTTATATTGAAGGAAAAGAGTGAACTTTCGTAGTCCTGTAAATATTGAACTGATTAACGAAAAAATATTCCTGGCAGTCAAACGAGTATTATTCTTTAAATTTGATTATTGGATTTGATAATTTAAATAGTTTACAAACGGTAATTTTGGCTATTGGACACAAAAATACATACATTACAGAAAGATATCACGTTTTTTTAATGAGTTGTGTATTTGAAGCCAAATCATAGATTCTTGAGTTTTCCACTAATGTTGCTAATGGAACTCAAATTAAATTGGTAATTATTAATAGAAATTTGAATACATTTTCAGATAAGAGATACTCATATCTTTTAATCAATAAGAACGTAAAGTGAAGAAAGTTTTCAATAAATATCTTTGCTCCAAAAAAGGGAGAAGAGAACAAAATAAAGGGTAGAAGCAGCGTCAAAATTAATTTTGACGCCAATGTGAATTCTGTTCACATTGAAGTGAACAGAATTGTTTTCAACATCGTAAATAGAATGATCTTTGTCTAATTGAGACCTCTTTACTTTCACCACACTGTTGACCTTTCAGTTGAACTAGACAGAAGGCAACGACAGTGACGCATGAAAGTTTGATGATCTAGATCATTTAAAAATTAATATAAATATGTATTCTTGGCAACAGTAATCACGATTTTATTGAAAATATATTTTAAATTTCTACCTGAAATACAATAAAATACTAACATATAAACAATTGTATACACTTCTTTTTATCGCTTTAGAATAGATACATGTGAGAAATGTAGAGAAAATATTTAGCTGGTTTATATAATGTTCAATGCGTCTAACGTGGTGAATCGTGTATCCGTAAGATGACTATTGTATAAATGCGATCTATAAATTTAATACGAATTAAAGTATTTGATATAAAATTATTTAAATAATTATTTATTTATTTTGAGGTTAATATTTTACTTTTTAGTACACCGTTAGAGAATAGAGGTCTACCAGATGTGGAATAAAATATAGTTTAAATATTGATCCAATTTTATTTTTTTAATCTAAAGCAATCGTGAATATAAAATAATCCTTAAGAATGCGCATTTTTGTTTTCCGAAACGGATTTTAAGTTAATGTATAATTATTGAAAGGAATTCGAGGGACTCACAGTTATTTTCTTCCTATGTTTCTCGACAAAAACACTTGAAAAATATTCTTAGCACCGTCTCTTTAACTCCAATAAAAAACAGCCTTGGCATATTTGACATTCTCGGTATCCTTATCCCTCTAGCGGCTGAAATGCATTTCTTTCATGCAACTCGGACGGGAAAACCGTTCCATTACAAAACATTCCTTGTAGAAGGGCAATTTTTGGTTCTGTAAGTACTTTTCTCGGCTCAATGTTAAGCGAAGTGGAATGAGGAAAAATCCTACTTCCAGGTCGTGAATTCCATATATTGGAATTTTTGCGTCGGCAGTCGTCGCCATGAAATCGCGTCAATGTGAAGTACCTCATTTCATCGAGACCATAGAACAGACCTCTGGTTACAGGGGTCGGAAAATTTTTGTATAAGCCAAAATAGTAATTTTTTTCTCTGAGTCGAGAGCAAAACTCGAAAACAAAATTTGTAGATAGGTATATTTATATCACAAGCCCTTAAACAAGTTCTCACTAATTAATTGGACCAATGTAATATGAAAAATAGTCCTTTTTATACTAAATATACAATTGTTTGAAACACAGCTCTGTTAAGGAGAAGAATAAAATTACTATTTTAAGGACAATAAGCTAGTTTTGAATATATATCCCCAGATAATGATCTATTGAAGTGTTGCTTTTTTTAAGGTCGCTTTTAAACATCTTGGACTTATAGCCACAGACTGTGACTTTTAACTGTAGGGGGAACACGTAAGTACAACATAAACACACCCAATTCCGAGATGAGACTTGAACCCACGAACCTCCGGTCCGAGATCATTACTACCCTATTGATTTAGCGATCTCGGCCATCGAGCCGACGTTTTTGTCTTTGTAATTCGTGTGCTAATGAAATATGATTTTACCAAATCAATATGAACAATTGGCATCTTTCTGCGGTTTAGCCAACATATTTCAATCCTCCATCTAGCAGGCAGAAGTCGATGAACGCATCGATGGTAAGATATTTCATGTAGTTCATTTGAGATCTGAAAAATGAATTACAGCTTCACTTTTAGCTCGAAACCAGGTTTGGCCCGTTGGTCGCAGTTTGGAGAGCCCTCACTCGATTGCCCGTTCCTTGTTGCAGGGCGTTAGTGGTAGAACCGTCTCCTCTGTCGCCGCGCAGAACGAGGTCAGGGCGGGCAGAGCGCGCGAATCGATAGTCTGTTGTTAGTGAGCTGAATATGACGAATATTAATGTCGCGGAGGATCACTATCGGTTCGCGCCAGTCGGTTAAGCTTGCGCGGGTGGAGTAGATGACTTTTCTAGTGCGAGGGGAGATACAATCTGCACTCTACGTATCGCGCCTGAATCGTCTAGACATGCCGCTGGTGTTTTCGAAAAGAAAGGGGCGGGCTCGATCTGCAAAAGACAGTTGTTCGGTTCGATAATTCGATCAAACACTTTGTAGTCCTAGTAACATTTTGTGTTTGCTAGTGATGCGGAAGAATTGCATAAACTTTTTCATACTAGTTAGTTTCCTATTCCGTTGAGTCTGAGCAGTGTTTTTAGGTTTGGTTTTGCCCACCCTCTTCCCAACAGCTTCTGTCGGATCCTTAGAGACCTACCATGGCCTGTGATGGAATCTACCGCTCACGCTCCTATTGAGACATTCCCAGTGAAGAGCACCTTCGCGGTCCCCGAACATCGTAAAGGCTTTTTCGGTCCTGTGTCATGATATATTTTTCCCTGAAACTCTTCCACCCCATCTCGGCGCTTGTACCATTGCACTGAGTGTAAGAATCCAGGTCCTCATTTACTCACAGATTGCACACATCTGTGCAATCATTTGAATATGGTTAAATGTGGAAAAATTAAAAATTACAGAAAAATATTTTTTATGATTTTGGCCATCGTAATTGATAATAAAGAGGCATCCTTTATGTACAACATTAATACAATGGATGTCTCTCCTAGGGTCAGAAATAACATTACAAAATGACAGAGCATGACCTGATTTGCTCTCCACGGGTCGCATGAATCCAGTCACAGGTTCGGGCGAATAGTGGCAGTATAATTATTTTCAAATCGAGTGAACGACAAATTTCCTCCTGTAGATGTCTTCTTCCGTAATGCATCAAAACACTTCTCGAGACACCGCATTCTTCCTTTCCCCTGATATTAGATCCAATTGGTCAATAAATCTTCTGTATTTTATCCTACGAAGTCCACAAGAAGAATCCACTTAATCATTCGTTACAAGCCATTTTTTTCACTGCTGAGAAAGTGTGTTGTATACCATTACATTGAGCAAAAGCAGCCTTTCTTAAATTGTTGAAAATTCAATGGAAATTTAAAAAAAGTGTTTGAAAATTCTCGAAAGTAACTGTTTCTCCCGGCCCTCGTTAAACACAGATTGACCGCCTTTTGTGTTTATTAAGGTATGCTTACCTTCGTTTATATATTCCCGTCTGCAATATAAAAGCTTTAGTGAATGGGCGTAAAATGTGCAGGCATGTAAGATATATTGAAACTTTTGACTCCAAAAGTAGTGACCATATTTGCATAGTATTATTTCTTTGTTTGTAGGTAGCATTTCCGCATGAATATGAGTCTCCCTGCCAGAAACATAACTTCTTTTTAAACAAATAAGTTTCACTCTTGCACAGTTATTCATGAAATAGTTAACCAATTATACTTCCTTATCAGTACTTTTCTCAACGAGGTTATATTTATGTGACTTACAATCAACATCCCAATCTTCGAAGATAATAAGACATGGCAAGAGTTTACACAGGTTTCGTGAGCTGAACAAAGATTTTTTCGCTAAAGAGCAGCACTTACTTACACGATGCAGTGCATGTGGCGGGGGAGGTTGAATTTGTAAAATTGGATTTACTCGACCTAATCTCTTGCCTAGAGACGGACAAAAACGCCCTCAGTTCCGTTCGTTCTCGGCGGCGAGGCCAGGCGCGCCGATATTGCAGGTTCCGATAATGCCAGTTCCGACACTGCCATTATCGAGAACGAACAATACTGAAACTTGGCCTGTTATCGGGGTGCGCCGACCGCGTCGAATGAATGCTGGAGGTGTCACTGGATCTTGCAATGTATTTTTGCCATTTGCCAGATTTGTAAGTTGATCAATGCATAAGCAATTTAGCGGAACCTGTAGATTTTGTAGATAGCCTTAGGCTAGGAAATCGCAAAGACTCTTCAGATTTGCAAACTTTGCAAACGAACATTATTTTCCGCGGGAAAACAGGAAAAATATTACATTCTCATATGTTTTTGCAAACTTTACTTCTTTTATCGGCAACAGTTTTTGATTTTGAAATATTGGAAAACGAGTAACGGTGAAAAGTAAAGGGGAAAATATTATTATTATTATTATTATTATTATTATTATTATTATTATTATTATTATTATATAAGGGTTTGCACTGGAATTACCTTGCATAAATTTGTTGAATAATGTATTATTTTAATTTAAATTAGAAACATTTCTAATAATTAAGTGATACCAGAAAGATATTTTTACCCTATTGTTTCAGCATTAACACTTAGCATTATGATACTTCATCCAGAATGATAAAATAAAAAACATTAAAAATAGTGTATTCTTTTTTCAATGTTTCAATCACTATTTATTATTATTAATATTATTTGAAGCGTAATATTTCCATGCATTAGCATAAACTATCGCGTTTTTCCGTGCCCACATCTCCTTATTTTACCTCATACAGCCATCGTCCTTATTTCATCTCGTATACACACATCACCTCATTGTAGTACCCTACTGACTGTTGCCTTCCTTCATTCAGACTCACCCCACTGACTGTTGCCTTCCTACGCAAGACTAGCCGGAGTCGTTCCCTTCGTACCGAGCATTGGATGCTCGGCTTCGAAGGCGAGAGAATTTCGCTCAGTGGATTGCGGTCGAGCAATACTCTGTCCAACTGGCCTGACATCCAGCGGATTTTCTGCGAACTACCGCGATGCTCGAAGGAAGGTTCTGTTAATTGAAAGAAGTACATCTTACGTCTCTTTCGGATGCCAGTGATTAAATTAAAGACAATTAAAATATATTTTTGTCATTTCTAGGCTTATACTAAATTACATTTTTCTATTCCCCAACAAAATTGTACATTTATTAATTTTCCCTCATTTTCTATGGTGTATAAGATATGTAGAATGTGATAATGAATTATGTATTTCGAATTACTAAAAATTCTACCCGTGTGTGGCGATAGGACAGAGTTGAATAGGCTGATTTGCAGTGAGCGCCATTGTTTGGCTCCCGATTGCGTCGACCAATTCAGAGGCCTTGGCGGCTTACAATTGTTCCACAACAAATTGACAAAAGACATTTTCACCCAGGAAAGAACAGTACTCATCTCAATTTTGTTTACCATATTTGTTATTGTTATATAATGACGAAATTAATACCAAATGTTTATTGTGCTTAATAACTATGGCTTACATTCGAATTTCTAAGAAATTGTAATGAAATTTGTAAGAAATTTAAATGGGATAACAATGGATACGAAAAGAATGATTTTTCCCTGAACGCCTATTTTTGTGCTTATATATAATGCTGGAATTTTGCCTTGCAAGTAAACTGCAGATCCATGTACATTATTAGAGGTTCCAATACTGATAACCTTTCAATATTGTGTAATAATTCACAGTGTAAATATAATTGATGAAAATTATTTTAGTTTTTTATTTTTATTATATTTTATTGATGGAGCTAAAGAGTTGATTTTAAATTGCTTTTCACACTTTTTTGCTTTAAATTATTTCAAAAATTATATAGTTTTGTTTTGTCTCTCAAAAATTATTTCCAATTAATCGATTGATTGGTACTTTTAAACAAATTAATCGATTGATTAAACTTGTATTTCTTGCGATTATAATTAATCAATTACAATTAATTAAAAGAGTTTTGTGATCACAACCCGCGGCGACTTTAAATTCCTTAGTTGCGTCGAGCAGCCGAGCCATCGCTGAGCGCCCGGCAGCGGTCGCTTCTGCCAAAATTGCGGATACCGGCCGATACTGACGAGGACAGCCGAGAATGAAGCGGTTCCGATAGTTTCGATTCTTGAGGAAATCATTTGCTGACAGTGGTTTGTAGATTACAACAGCAGATAAGGAGCGCGCGCGCGCCCTCCGAGGCTCCGAAGTGGTGGCAGTTGAACAATTGGTACATTGCTTATGTTACGTTGTTTGAACTGGTTTGCAGTGTTTTTATTTTACGCTTGTCTGTTTGCTTTCAGTGGTTGCCTTTGTCTCGACTGTCCTATTCACAAACGAAACATGGTATTTTTGTGTAGCTGGCTATTTGTGTAGTAACATTTCAACTACTTTCAAAAGTTTCCAAATTGTCCAAGAATGTTTTTCTTAGTTCAAAAATTTCATCAAAGTTTTGATATTTTCATAAGATTCCTTAAGATGAACTGAATGAGTAAAAGGTATGGAGGTAAAAAAATTTCCGTTATGCAAAAGTACACCTTTGAAGCTACTTGTTGACGAGTCCACAAACAATATTCATTGATTTGAATCATAAAGATATTAATGAAATTCATTAAACCATCAATATCTCAGCAAACAATCATACTGCCTTCCTCTTTAAAGAATCTTATTAATTAATTTTCTCTCTTTCTGTGTCGAGAGCTTTACCGCATTGAACATTTTTTGTTTTTAGATTTGATCCAAGCAATTCAGCGTCAAGAGTTAAATCACACTCACGAGTTAAATCATTAAGTTCATTTTGACTGAATATTTTTGGCGCAGAATCTTCTACTCATTACATTACCATCATCGCTTTCATTTGCTGAGCTGCTCTCAATAACATGTAGTACATCTTCAAGAGTGGTAGGTGGAATTAGAACAGGGGGAGATTCGGTATGTGGAACTAGTCTTAAGGCGAAAGGAATATTAGGATATTATATTTATTTCTTTTTGCGTTTTGATCTGGAACATTAA
Organism: Acheta domesticus; assembly: GCA_031308135.1. NCBI lineage: Eukaryota > Metazoa > Arthropoda > Insecta > Orthoptera > Gryllidae > Acheta > Acheta domesticus. The sequence goes on from JAHLJT010009436.1 coordinate 162,841,038, forward strand.
CCATACAAAAATAACAATGGTCTACATGATTCAATGGTTTGGTGGGAAAACCCAAAAATTTCAAAAGGAATTGTTTTTTCATATTTTTCCAGTCTGTCAAAACATGCTCATCATACCTTGTGTGGTGCCCAGGTTTTGTCTTCACCGTCTAGTATTATTCCGAAAAGTGCATAGTAGACATTCTTCACAAAATTATTAATGTCCTGTCTTTGTTTAACAATCACGTTGCTGCCACAATATAGAAGAACACGCTTGGGTTGCGCGCGTGAACTCATTTCTAAAGAAACTGCTCGAAGAAAATATTACAGCACCTCAAACCACTATAGTATGTAAACAATGACACACCGTTTGTTACCTAACAGTAAAATGTAAGGAGGGAGTGTAAGTGAGACCAATTGCCCCCCACTTACCAAAATATAATTTCTTTTCCTCTCAGAGAAATTCCCCTTTCCGGAAATTTACTTTTCAATGGAAAATGAGCTAACTCCATTTGCAAACAAAGTAGATCTCCATTTGTGTTCATATCGAGGGGGCATTTCTATTTCTTGTATTACTCCTATATCTCAATCATTTCGTAATACCGTGGTGTTGTAGAAAACCTGTGTGGTCTACAATATCATACCACACAATGACAGGTGCTGGGACAAGTCTCTCCTCTATGCCCAGAGTATCGGGACACTGCCACGACGAAGCCGAGAACCCAACAGGGGACCACTCGAACCAAGGTTCGGACGGCTTGGGGCCCCCATCCCGTCTCCTCACTGCCTCCACTTTGAAGCTTTTCACGTGAGTACCGCCGGAACAGAGGCACTCCCCTGGGGGGTTCATGCTCCATATCTTTTATATGTGGGTTTGAGGCCAGTCGCCCAAGTCATGGCTAAGGAACCTCACGCCCAATCCCACCCAAGGTCGATGGCACGCCACGTACTCAGTGCCTCTACCTTGAAGCTAACGACGTGAGTGCCGCTGTGAAACTCACAGTTCGGGTGGCCGTTTGCAAGTCTCCACCAGAAACTATGTCCGCCCTCGCGGTCGTGATTTCCCCCAGCGAGGAATTCCTTGCAATTGCGTGAAATGTGTGTACAGTTGAGCAATTGGGTCCCGACGCCTAGCACTATGGTACACGCACCGAGGTATGGCCAAGACACGCTATGGCTAATATGTGACACGACCGACATCAGTCTTTGCGATGATCGGGGAGTTCAAAGAGGCTATTCACTGAAAATGCCCCTTCAGGGGCGGTAGATACCGCGAGAGGTCTTAGTAGCCCTTGAGACACAGATAGAAAGTACGAAGAGGGTGGGGAAAACGAAAATAAAGCCCCAACTCAAGGCAAGCCCTAGTAGGAAACTCAGTAGTACGAGAAAGTCTGTGCCATTTTGATGCACCACTCAGATGTTTCTATTAATATTAATTTTTGTTGTTTACACTATTTTTTGATGTCGGTACACTTTTTCATTAAACTTACAACAGGAAAGTTTCAAACAATATTAAAACAACAGTAAAATTATCACGTTACTCTCCTTTAGACGGATCACCAATATCAATCTTGACAAATGAATTTCTCTCACAGCTGAATGTTATGTTAAGTTGCACAAGCTGCTCTTGCCGTCGTCTGCCTGTAAAAGAGGCTGCATTTAGCTTCTTTATTCTTCAAAATAAAAACGGGCTTACACTCTCCATTGTTCTCGGTGTCGAATAGCTGAAAACAAGGGGAAGGAACATTTCTGTCTCTCTAAACTCTCTGAAGTATGGAGCCGAACCAAGGAGATCGGGAACTGAGAAAGCTAAAAGTAGAATATGGGCATATAGACTACTGGAATATGCGCGTCTTTTTATGAGCTGAAGATGCGAAACATCGCTTCGCATGTGTCGATACAGAAAATCCATTTATTTCTTTTTCACTTTTCTTGAGTTCTTTGGGGCGTGCGGGCTGAAAAGAACTTCGACTCCTCTTTTCCTTCTTCAACCATTGGAAGAAGTTTTATAATATATGACTTCATTGAACTCGTAAATAACGGAGTGCGGGACGCGCCGGGGCCTGGATATCCATTTCATGGGAAATTTGCTGCAAATCTCCAAATGGAAATTTGTGGCCTGTAACTTGTCGTCGGTACGACTCGATAATGGAGGCCCAGATTCTTAGATGGACGATTTATGGTCGGTGTCTGGCGACACATATAATTCTTCACGAAGAATATGAAGGGCTTATCAGCACCATGCTGTTCTATGTGAACCGCATGCCGGAGTTCTTGTTAGGCCCATTCTATAGCTTTGGAAGATTATCATCTTCTGGGGATAGGCAGCCTATTTTGACTTGTGACATAGCATGTACAGATTAAATAAACGCTCAGTGTGAAGTGAAATTGAGATGAAGTGACACAAAAAATGTAGTGTAATAAATACAATGGAAAATTTGAAAGTAACAAGATGTATTTTTGATTTCTTATATTAGAATTTTGCTCTGCTAATGTGCGTCTTATTGCAAATTTCAGTACTGATGTTTGTCTTAGGTTTCAGGTAAAGAGTTGTTTGTGTTAGAGGGCTTCATTTTTTGAAGTTCCGATAGGCTATAAAAAAAGAGAAATTGAGATAACAAGATGATGTTATTACTAAAAGATTTACAATGTCATACGTATTTTCCTACATAGTCATCATGAAGTTTAAGACATTCGTCATAACGTGAAACAAGCTTTCCTACATCCTCTTCAAAGAAGTCAGTGGCCAGTGAGCTCAGGTAGGTCCTCACAACATCTTGAAGCTCGTGTATGATAACCCTGAGAAGAGCAGTCGGAACAATGGATGCATACACATTCCATAAGCAGGCCCAAGAAATTCAAACAAACTTTGACCAAAAAGAAAATGGCAACAATGTTTTGGGACAAAAACGGTGTACTGCTGGTTTGATGGAATTGCTATTACATGGAACAGGCAACAACAATCACAAAGGACACTTACTGTGAGACTCGTCGCCTCCGTAGAACAATACAAAACAAAAGAAGAGACATGATCTCATCCGCCGTGGTTCTGATCCACGATAGCATACGTACGAATAGTGTCAATGTGACAAATCAGCTCCTTCAACAGTTTAAGTGAGAAGTGTTTGACCACCCACCATATAGTCCTGACTTCTGAGCTCACTGGCGGCTGCCTTCTTTGGAGACGATATAGGAACGGTAGTCTCCAGTTATGACCAATGCCTCAACTTTCATGGTGACTATGTAGAAAAATAAGTAGGACATTGTAAATCTTTTAGTAATAAAATCATCTTGCTTTCTCAATTTGTCTTTTTTTGTAGCCTATCGGAAATTGAAAAAAAATAGTCCTCATATTATAGGTATCCAATAATGTGTGTTAGGTATAACTTTTATCTCTTGTCGTTTGTATGTGAATATAAACGAATATAACCAGGAATGTGTGTATGCATTGTAGCTACTCATTGCCTTCGGTGCGTCGCAGTCTCCGCGGGCACGTGGACTTAGCTTCTCACGACGTGCAGCGCCGACCGCTTTGGAGAACTGCCTCTAAACCACCTCAATCAGTGCGATTTAGTGAAGTAAGTGTAGAAGACATGAGATATCCACATGTTATGAAAAGTTCATGCAATTGCAAACGACAAAGAAAAGAGATTTGCTTGCCAAAAGTCTCCACCCCATTGAGAGCATTCCATCATTATTTGACTCCAACTTAAGTAATCGGGAATCGTAATCGTGATTTCAATAGTAGTATTTACTACACAATAGTAAATACTATTATTGACATAGGTCAAAATACCTCTAAGATATTTTGTATAAAATATGAAAACAATAGGAGCTTGTCTAGCCATGCGCTATTTTCTTTTGCCTTAATGCTGTCTTGTAAGTTTCATCCTTCGTTATTTGTGCATGGCACATCATATTACCAGACACATTGCGTTTAAAGAACTCAATATCTCGCCGGAGTTGGAGATGTAAGTTTCTGATAGCTGGTGACGAACGATTTTGCATCCGATGGCAATGTTGCCACCACACAAGCCAGGGGGCGATGGGTCATTTCGCCCCTTTTCCTCTCGCGTGCGAAGCCTGGGATTGCCCGGCCATGCTCGCCTAAGGCCCGGCGAACACGTTCCGGTATACCGGTGACGTCCGGACCGTGTAAGGAGCCAATGCAGGCCAAACTGCACAGGCGTAGCGACCTGCGCAGGCGCCAGGAGAAGAATCGAAATCTAATTCTTTCTATCGTCCGACCCGTTGCAAGAAACCTCAAAGTAGCTCTGTCTCTCACCGGGGGAAATAGAAGTTCTCGTAACTGTAATTTTCTTTTGTATTAGGAGAGTTAAAAGTGACAGTAGTTTTTGGAAGACTTCTTCTTTCATCCGTAAATAATTACGGTAATCTGTAGAATCTGAACTTAATTCTTTTAGTAATATTATATAAGTGAATTCATTTCTCTTTGTTAGCCAACCTCTACACCATGCTTTGCGTTTTAGCTTCTTTTTACACTTCATGGCCACTAACAAATCGACAAGAGCGATCGCGTAGTCTTCTTAGTTGCTCTCTATCACTCGACTGAGTTAAAATCTTCCGGTTTACCGTAGCGTGTGTGTGCTCTAGCCTGCACAGGTATAACGTTCCGGCTTATCTATGCAGTTTCACCTGTGCAGGTGTACCGTAATGTGAATGCTGGGCCTAATGGCGTCGCATGTGGTGTGCAGAGCCTTGGAGCTGGTGCGTTGTACTCTTCTCGCCTCTTAGCGTGTACATGCGTGTTTTCTGTGTCTGCGGTTGTTAGAATATTGCAATTTATTCTTCATATTATATTATTCTTAATATGAGTAATTGTTTTGTTCTGTAAATAGCAGATGGTGTAGAAAAGGCACGATAATGTTTTTTAGAAGACGATATTTTGAAGAAAATTCCGATTGTGAATCGGGAGATAATGTTTCAGATAGTCTGTGAATTTAAACATAGGCCACAAAGTTGGCAAAGAGGATTTAAAACAATATTACGATAGCATTGTGAAAGACACGTATTTGTACACGTATATAAACATGATAAACAATTCTCTCTTCTTCAAAATAGTTGTAACAAATAGAGTAATTTATATAGCAAATGATGAATAACACTCACATAGACGAGAGTACGTACATAAAGAATCGGATCAAAGTTTGTTACTCCAGTAGTTGCAAAGAAGGTCCACCCTTACTAATCTTCAGGGAAATTCAACAAATGCTGACTCAGTAGAGAAATAAAAAAAAATTAAAGTAAAATTCCTTCGAAACCACAAAGTACAAGAGAGAACGACACCAACCCTTCTACAAGAAAACCACAAACCACAAACCACAAAACATGAAACAATGTAGCGCAAAATAGGTTGCAAAAAATGTGATCCATTATGTTTACGCAAACAATTAAAAATTATTTGTAGCCTGAGTTAATGTAAACAACACTGCTATTGATATCATCTCTAAAATACACACTATAAAATGACATTCATTTATCACTAAATACCTTCCTAACACTTCCTCAGACAACCTAAGTATTACATTTTTTCCAAAAGGTATATAGAAAGTTCTAAAACAAAAAAAATGTGGCATGGGGCTACCCAACGAGACTAACCACTTTCCTAAAAATGGTGCGCCTAACGGAGGATTAAAAAACAAGTTAATACTATCTTTACTTTTTATTGCCTCATTTTCATCTTTAACATTCTTCCCGCGGTTCCTCTGCCAACTTTTTGTCTATATCTCTTTCGTTCACGATTAGTTAGGTAGTAACATTCTCTTCACATATTAGTTTTCTGCTACTTCTCTCTCAAAAAGTCTTCTCTGAAAAAGTAGTATTTTAATACACATTTACCGTTTTAAAATAAGTATTACTTACATTTGATGATTTTTCAAAATTTTACAAGTGCTTTGGAGAAATAATGTATATAAATTGCGTTGACACGTACGATCTCTGATACTCCTAGTCTGCTTTTGTAATGTAATTCGCCTTGTGTTATTATTAATTCTAGTTCCCATTACACAGGGAATTTTGGAATTTCATAAAATATTGCGTTGTCACTTGTTTAGAAGTAACTGGCTTGTTACTGCTTTGGGTAGAAGCATCGCTCTGAATTAGTGAAGACAACAGATGGTGCACCGAAAGTAGAATGGAAAACAGACGATAGTTGAACGATATTTCTTCGTTAAATTGTTTACGTCTGCCCCGTACTAATCAATGGACAACACAATGGAAAATCAATAACGATTACAAGATGAAATACTGCGGAAATGAACGAAAATCACTATCTTTGACCTGTTTCAAGGATAACGTTTTCTTCCTCATAATCGTTAAGGTTTGTGTCTGTTTGTCTCACAAATTGCTGATTCAAACTATTTAATGTGTTGTGTGATTGAGAGAAAATGACATCAACAGGTAAGAAGTTAAAGCGCATTAATACAATGATTTTATTATAATTTTTCTGCTCTGGATGCGTCACCATTTGCCCAGTTTGGTATCATTCATTTCTGTGAACATTGTAATGTCGTTATAAGCGATCCACTAAGTGAACATTTTGAAGAATGATCTACCGTAGAAAATTGAATGCTGATTACATTACAATACAGTGATGTTTTAATAATAGATGTTGAAATGTTGTAGAGAAAAAATATTAATCCATTTTTATCATAACCTTCTTTTCCACTTTTCATATAATCGAGAATTGAATGATGGATTATCTTATAGTGAAATGATTGCTTGATGGTAGACGCTGATAGGTTGATAGACAAAATCTATTAATCTATTTTTACCAGCATTTGTGTGAAATTATGAGTTTGACAATGAACGCAAAAATCTGTTTCAAACTGAATTAAGAGTCACAAGGCGTAGTATTTGAAAGTTCTCTGTGGGCGTTGCGGGGATGGCAGGTGCTTGAATCAAGTATGCGCCACTGCAGGATGAACCGGCGGCGGCGTCTGTGAGCCTGAGACAACCGCGCCGCCGGCAACTCCATTATCTGTCTGCGGACGAGCTGCTTATTTACACTTGCGAGATGTCCTGCCACGTCTCTCCCTTGCTTTTGGTCTCATTTTTGTGTGAAGTTTCCCTCGCGCCTGAAGAGAGTTAAAAGAAAAATGTGTGTATGTATGTGAGAGAGAGGAGGTGGGCAAAGAAAAGTCGGTAGGGGTTATTATGATTTTGTTTGTGCAAAATAAATAGAAATGTATATGTGGAAACTCATAAAAACTCCATACAAAAATATGTTTAAAAAAAACTAGTGGTGCTCAACAGCACACACTTTCTCGCAATGATGTTATCGTTATCTGATGTTATGTTTTAATGTATGCCTTTCTTGTACTTCAAATATCACTTTATCCCATAAGTAAAGGAAGCGTGAAAAACAGATTTTTTATTCAATTTTTTTCTGGCATTGAACTCAGTGTAGAAGTACTATTCACGATCATATCCGATGCGTATTTTCGCTTTCCAATATTCTTAGTAACACTACGAAGGGCGAGTAAAATAACGAAAAGTTAATAAATAATACGAACCAACGTCGGCTGAGGTGACGGCGGCTCCAGCATCTGCTTTCGTTACAGCACATTGTTTCCAGCGCTGCTTCAAAGCAACAATGGGAGTTTATTTGGGATATACGTTTTACAACGCAGTAAGAGTGATAGATTTTGCAAGCAAATGCAAATAGTTGGAAAAATATATAAAAATTAAATACTATGGTGTATTAATGTTCTCCAAATCTGTTCGTTTGTACACAATTTGCTCGTTACTCCGTGTCGGAACATATTATTATAAATACTCCGTACGTTTTCACGACTAAAACATTTTGTCAAATTCTCATTACAAATCGAAGAACAAACGTTTCGTTCCCATTTTTTCACGTTAAATAAAAAATATAAATAAATGAAAAAAAGCCTCATAATATTCCATGTTAATGTTCAACAAAGAGAACTATTTCACATTTCATTATCTTATCTCGTCACTGTTCAACAATGCACTTCTCAAATGTACATTGCTCCACTGTTTCTCGCGGCAACGTACGGTGGTAATATAAAATTGAAGCTAAAATGTTAGTACAAATGTATGGTACTAATTGTTTTTTCAATTTTCCTTTCATGTTAAGTATTAGAAATAATGGTAATACAATCCAAACCCACCCACTTCAAACGAAGTGCCTGTGGTGTATAGCTGCCTGCTTTCGATAGCCAAGAACACTTCTCAAATTACGTTCACGGAGCACGGGAAATAAGGAGGGTGTGTCTGTTTGACGCCAAATTACTAAACAAATACTCATGTTTCCGAAAAAATCAATATGACCTTATTTGAAGACCTATTTTTGATTAACACATCTCATTAAGAAAATAAATTGTAACTTCACAATTGTTGCAGAAAGACGCCAAAAATTGTCAAAAATCAAAATGTTTAACGAACACGAGACCTACATCATTATCTTAAGCGTTGAATACGCTATCCGACGTTAAAATTTAATCAAACTTGCTGGCGCCGATTTTGAGAAAAAATTGTTTAAACAAAATTATGCGAAAGGTATTCCAATTTTGGAAAAATTGTACATGATCTAATTTCAAAATCTATCTTTAAGGAACATATCTCATTGAGGGGGAAATCTATAATATCTCTATAAATATAAAAACATTAATATTTTGGGTGTAGAAAGAGGCAGAAAAAAATTTGGAATTTTCGCAATTTCCAAAAATCAACGAATATGAGACTCTTAAAAGCCCTTCACACTATCCAACAACGAAATTAAATCGAAAATGATGGGGGCCATTTCGTTGAAAATTTGGAAAATGTCCAAGGGGCTTCATGTACAGTACCCCTCAAAATCGAAATGTCGGTTTCAAATTCAAGTGGCCGCGACATCAGCCAGAACGATTGAGGAATATCAGTTTTGGAGAAAATCGACAGAACGGTTTAGCCGATAGTGTTGTTCACAGACGGACAACCACGCTGACTGACAGACGTTTTGTCGTCAATGGATTTTTAGTTATCAAGGATCCACAAAACATTGCTTCTGGCTACATCACGTGTTACAGGATCTTTTTCTATATTTAGCAGCTGGATTTATCCACTTTTTTGTTACCAGGGCCCGGCAATAAGAGTTTTTCTGTCGAAAATTTGTTGCCTTTTCTCGCAGCATTGTATAACTTTCACTTCTTAAGAAGTTCCTTCTTAAGGGCGAGAAAGTAAAAATGACTTTCGCGAAATTTCATTTGAAAGAAGAATGAGTAATGAGTACGTAATGAGTGAGGAAGTACTTGTTCTAGAGGAGGTAGTCAAGAACAGCCCTAGGAATTACCCTGGGGGGGAACTAATTTTATTTCAGTACGTTTTATTTGACAAAGTTAAATTTGATTCTGTCAAGAAGCTCACTACCAACGTCACGAAAGGCAGAATTTGTAAAAGAATCAACACCCGAGCTCATTCTGTCTACTAACGAGAGAGATGGCTCAGTGCATCAACTGATATCACTGCAGTCTCTCTGACCGGGAGGTGCTATGTTCGAGTCCCGACGTCCGCAGGATTTTCGACACTAGCTTGTCAGCTAGGTCGAATTCAGTCGCTGTCTGGAGGAGAATTCTAGCGGCCGCCTGCTCCGATCGGTAGTTTTTCGTGGTTTCTCCGATCAACACCAGGCGAATGCCGCAGCAGTACCCTAACAAACGGGCCACGGACCGCGCGCGATTTTTCCTTTCTCTTCCTTGTCCTATCCTCACCCCTCACACACACACACACACACACACACACACACACACACACTAACATGCACTACACTACCACACATGCCGGGAGACCAGTCGGGATCTTGGAGCTTGTCCCGGCTGGGGCTGGTGAAAGATACCTGGTTGAGGGGAAACCCCCACTAGTCGACGGTAGGTCGGCGCCGGTTCTCGCCATCCAGCGGGGAAAACATCACCGGCACTTCCCGAGGAAAAAACACGCACTACACTAACGGCACTAATGAGCTGTGTACTTGACGCGCCCGGAATCACGAATCAATCAATGATTCTGTCTAGGGTAGTTACCACATTGGGGGGATTTTGGTAGCTGCAGCGCGCCTAGTCAAGGAGCGTGAGTGGACCACCCGAAGGGTCGCCAGAACCCGACCGCCGCCGCTCAACCGGCTGCAGGGATCCCCGAGCGACCATCGCTAGGCAGCAGGGAGCCGGTCGGTGGCGGGCGATTGCTTTTCCACAAAATGAAGTGCTCTAGGTCCACGGAAGATCTTTTCATTTGTTTATGTAAAAATAAACTCAAGATTAAATGAAAAAAATATTAAGAAAAGATTGGAATTGCATCTGCGTGTGCATCTGTGTTCCGTTAACAATAAAGCAACCTTGACAGAGTAAGCAGATAATTTCTGATAATGAATAATATCCATTTATTGCTTGGAATATTTGATGGTAATGCAGCTAACTACCAAAGAACTTCGTATTTTGAATGTTCCAACTGGAATATTTTGATACAGTATACATGGTGACATCAGTAATATCCAAAGTAAATACAATGAAAATCCGAACAAGAACTAAGAAGTACCATTTGAAACGGAATTAATTTTTCTTTATTTAATGAATTTCTTTCGTAGGCTTTCTTCGTTCCTATCGGCGTGAAAGAAAAATACGTATAAGAGAAGTATATGGGAAGTACAATACAAGTGAAATATAATTTTGTTTCACAAGTGAAATTGTATTATTTAAAATTGTATGTTAAAAAAAGTTTGTATTTTTCTAGCAATCAACTACTTGGTCGCCCGGCTGCTCTATAGTTTTTCATCGTTTCTTAGATTTGAGGCGATCTTAACAAACTGATCATGGACTCATAATTCCCTCCTCGTCATTCGTGGTAACCGCAATAGGTCGAAGGTCAAATCTACCGAGGTTTTCAGGAGAAGCGAAAACGTTCTATACCTCTCACTGTCTTGGCATTTGCTTTCAGAAATGTACAAATATGATATTAATTGCGCAACTTTTCTTCAACTATGACCTTGCTTCCCCCTCTCTGGCACAATAAACAATTGACGCCAAAAGCTCGTAGCGGTCTCTGATGACAACATTCCAAACACATCTTCACTTGCGCTAAATAGAAACTATTTTCTGTTGGCGTGAACTGTCCGGGATTTTCTCCAAAAAATATAAAGAAATTACCGAGGCAGGGGAAGATCCATCATAGGAGATACCTCAAACTCCTGAGAAAGTTAGAACGCAAATTAATGAAAAAGTTGCAAAGACATGACTGATTCTCCAGAGATTGGCATTGCTTCATAAAATCTAGTGGCCGATTTCGTAACTAATACCCCCCTACCCGCATTTCTTCAACCCATCGTTCAAGGAACGTTTCGCGAGTACACTAAAATGACTTCTTCTACTCCCGTTGTATAATACTGCCATTGGATGGCTGGAACAAGTTGCATAATGATAGTCATTTCGATACAGTTTCATTATGAAACAGGTTCTTGACCACAGAGTCTCACAGAGACGCTTACAAACCAATGAGTCGTAGAAAACGTACCGTATGAAACTCGATGTAATGGATATTAATACACTCGTGTGATACATTCTCTCGGTCCTCGCTCGAATCGTAATATCACACTTGTGTATAAATACCCATTATTACATCATCGTTTCATAATGTACTATTTTTTACATACGACCACTAACTCATAAGCTTACACGCGTTACATAATCACACATCGGAAGTCAACTCAGGATGTTAGAGATTGACCCGGATGGGACGGTGTCTCATTGATGGAATTATGTGGTGGGGGAAATATACCGGCGAGAAAATAAAAATTAATTACCACCCGTATGCTCATGGCTAGCGAGCTAGGTTTCCGTTACTCGACCCCGGGTTCTATTCTCGAATTGAACAAAAAATAAGCTGTCACTTTTCACTCTATTGTTGGTTGATAACGCAAAAGCTCTTTGCATGTCGTTCATACCAAATAAATAGCATAAGGGGTTGCAATTTACTTAACGCAGGTCTTCCGAGCCCGAGTTACGCCATAGCTCTGCCATTGTCTGTCTAGTTTGTATTGCCAGAGTACATTCATACGCTTGGAAAATTAATTTAGTTTTAAATTTTCTCAAGCTAACGGGTTCAAAGACTATCACAGCCAAACTGTTCAAGTTTCGAAGTAATTCGGTCCACCAATGAAAATTTCTCAACATCATTTTTGTATTTTTGTCTGAATTTTGTGCAAGTGATCCACTCGGCCGAAGTATGTCGGTTTTACGAAATGACGAGGAATTGCATTCCAAGATAGATAGACAAGCTGGAAGCTTTATATGGTATAACATTGAATCGCATCTTAAACTTCCTTTTATCAACTAACTCCCATAATTTTCTACACTTAGTACCCGTGAAAGTAAATTTTGATGCTACGCGCTAGAACTTTTCTAGATTACCTTGCTACGAAATTTTGTATGGGTCTCAACATAGCGCGTCATATTCCAACATGGGTCGCACTAGTGACATGTATGATAATTCTTTAGATTTACTCTTCTTTAGAATATGCATAACAAAATGGTACAGCTCTCCAGACTTACCCCACTACAAAAGTTAATTGATTTTACCATATCTGTTTACTGTCGAGTTGCATCCCTGAGTATTTACAAGAAGTGATTCGAGGTGCAACGTTTTTCATTTTGCAGGCAGTTTCACTATAACTTCAAAGCCTACCAAACGTGATGGCATTACTCTTTGAACTGTTTATTTCCATGGAGATTACTCTCGCCCAGAAGTGTAATCTGTTTTTCTCTGGAAAATATCTTCCTACTCTTATTTGGTAACCGATATCTTGTACAAAAAGTCGTATGTTTGAGACTAAATTTGTGCCAAGTTATTCACGAAGGCGAGAAACATGAGAGACACAATGACACTTCCTTGTGGAATTCCTCTCGTAACGCTTCCATAGATTGGTAAATGTCTTCAAATTTGGCTCTTGTCTTACTTTCATTGAAGTAATTTGTTTACCCACGAGACCACCTTTGTGTCGATACCTGAATCTATTTATTTGATTCTTTCTTTTCTGATTGATTCATTGTTACTAAAATATCATTGGGAACGTCCCTGAATTATCGATGCTGACTTGTATGGGTCTATAAAAACCTTTGAATGGCAGAAAGCAAATGCGTTTAACTTAATGGTCGACCCTATTACTGGAAAGGCAGAGAGAGTAGTAAATGAATGTTAGGAAGTTTATAATAGCTTGTTGCATTACCATGACATCAGTGCATTTGTGACATTTTTAGAAAAAAAAGATATATGGTGATACGTTGGCATTGCATTTGGACATTGCATTACGTGTCATTATTTTCAACCTGTTAATGCTCAACTATTTTCAAAACGATTTTTTACGACATTAGAACTAGGATAGGGCACTCCAATATTACGGAAGAGAGGATCATCCATACAAAATTAAATATAAGAATAAAAAACCCGACGTAGCTAAATAATCTTTTACCAACTGAACAGTAACTGAGTGGAACAAATTACCTGCTGCAGTACTGCTTACTTTTCCCTCTAATGTGCGTTGCTTCCGGAATCGTGTAGTGAATTGTGTGTGATGCCAGTATTTACGTGGGTTCTATGTCTTCTTAGTTACTAATTAGTAGTTCTATGTGCCCTATAATATGTATTCTTAACCTGTATTTGTATTCTTTATTTGATCTGTATAAACCCTGCCACCGAGCGAAAGCTCATTAACAGGAAAAAAATGTTACTATTATTATTATTATTACATCATCTTTGAATTTATTAATTTTAATAAATTTGCGAGGATTGATTTTCGTTTGGTGACAAAATTCTGTACCAGGCATGATCCGCTGTCTTACTCGATGTTTCCAGGCAAGATCCGCTGTCCAATATGACTTCATCTCCGGTTACCTCTGGCACATTAAGCTACCACCACCTCTGATTGGCCCATCTTTCCGCCCAGCACTGTCCCAACTCTGCACACTCGTTCCTCGTCCCGCACGGCACCGCCATCCCGCCCAAATCCACCCGGCCTGTTCCTGACCCGCCCAGCCTCACTTCAACTTTCCTCACCCTTCCGCCCTCCCCTAATCACACCACCTTTCTCCGCTTTAGTCAGCATAAAACACAATGCGACTTGCTCCGGCCTCCCAATTTCCTCGAATTTTCCGACTTTCTCTGATTCCCTACGACCCTCTCCGAATCCCCCGGACTCCCCACGTCTCTCCTCCGACTCTTTCCCAATTCTCTACTACTCTCTAAGACTCCCCACGACTCTCCATGACTAGCTATTCTGCGCCCCAAGCTACCACTCTCTCATACCCTCACCTTCTCTCTCATGATCGTCCATTTACACTCGCTCGTGCTCAACTTACGTGGCCCAATTCTACCCTACTCTTACCTGGACCCATTCTACCCTACTCGACCTTCTCCACTTTACCTCGCATTGTCCAGTTCTTCATTCCTTTGACCCTCCAACCCCTCCATTTCTCTCTCCTCCCACCAGGGGAGGTGGCTCAGTGCATCAACTGATGTCACTGCAGAGACTCTGACTGGGAGGGCGTAGGTTCGAGTCCCCATGGAGCGCCGGCAGGATTTTCGACACTAGCTTGTCAGCTACGTCGAATTCAGTTGCGGTCTGGAGGAGAATTCTAGCGGCCGGCTGGTGTGATTGGTAGTTTTCCGTGGTTTCTCCCATCAAAGCAAGGCGAATGTATCCACTTTAAGGCGAACGCCGAAGTAGTCCCCTAACAGACGGGCCACGGACCGCACGCGATGTTCCCTGCCTCTTCCTTGTCCCATCCTCTCCCTCTTACATACACACTAACATGCACTACTCTACCACAGGTGCCGGGAGACCGGTCGGGAGCTCGGAGCTTGTCCCGACTGGGGTAGTGCCCTGCTGGTGGGAGGTACCTGGTTGGGGAAAACACCGCTAGCCAACGGCAGGTCAGCGCCGGATCTCGCCATCCATCGGGGGAAGATCACCGCCACCTCCCGATTAAAACATGCACTACACTTACGGGAATAATGAACTCGGCTGTTCTCACGTCCGGAATTACTAACAATCATTCCATTCCTTCCCCCAGTTTCTTCATTCCGTGCTACACCTTCCCCTCCCTCCTTTCCCAATTTCGTCCCATCGTGTTCCACTTCTCCCACCCCAGCGTGCCTTGTCCCGCCAGGGCCTTCCCAGTTGGCTGCATCCCCTTGGCCGCGGCCCTCTTCTCCCCGCTCCCTCCGAAGCGGGGGGCGGCGCCGGGGGCTTGGCCTGCAGTCCACCTGCGTGTCCACAGGCAATAAAGCGATTCAATTATGGCGCCGTATTGACTCATGCCCTGCGGCACCGCGCCGCCCCACCCCTCCCCTCCCCTCCCCGCCCCGCCTAAACCACCTCGCCCTGCCCCCGCCCGCACCACACCACCCACACTGCGACACAGTCGAACTTCGACAGATCTAGGCACACAATTTCCGGTGCCGGTGTCAAATGGTCGTTGAGGGATAGTCAGCGTTGCGCTGACTGTCGGCTCTCGAAGCCTCCCGATGTTAAATTCATTTCACGAAAATGTCAAAATTTGTTTGAATAGGCACGCGTTTTTAGTCTTGAAAAAAAAACTCTCTATAGATATCTCAAAAGAAATATGACACTATTATAGGGGATGCAGGAGGATAAAAACTGACCACTTTTCCTCGATGATCAATCTGGTGTCAGTTTCCCACATTGGCACGCAATCCAGCATGCGCTGAAGTTTGGAAGGTCATGTTCTGACCCAAAGGGCTTTCGTGTCCACCTAAACACCAAAGTGGGATGGGTTGCCTACAAATCAGGGGCAAATGGCACCTCTAACATCGTTATATGAAATTTCGCACCAAATGTTCATTGGCAAAAAGTTATAATATTGGATTCCTTTCCATGTAGTCGAAATTCTCTAAGACTTCCGGTATATTGTTAGAGATTGTAATGTAATTGCTCTTACCTGGAAATTCTGACTGCAGACGTATATGATATTGACAATCATATCTGAGACATATTTTTCTAAATTGATGGTTGATCCCAGACAAGAATAAAGTATCACATATGAAAATACTCTATTTACGATTATTTCTATATTTCTTGCTAGGGCACCTCAGCGCATATTTCATGCTTTTGGGGAAGGTCGGGTGGTATCGGCCACCTTAGCTTTAAATATGATTTCTTAATTAAGGTTAGTTAAAATTATTCGTGAAATACAGAATATGAAACTTCAATCTCTTATTCACACTCTCTATCAAAACAGTTTGGTTTGAAAGTAAAATAATATGCTTATTTGGGGGTAGTAAAAATCGTTGACAATTTACATGGCTAAAAAGTGGAGGGTGGTATCGGACAACTAAAGAAATAATGGTAAAATAACTTTAATGGAGTTTTTATCACAGCTATTCACCAAAGATACGCTTCCTGAGAAAATATTACATTACATAATATAAAGAAAAATGAGTATTGGTTAAATGGGAAAAGAACAATTTGAGAATTAAAAACAAAAACGAACATGGCATGAGTCTCATGAGAAATATCGAACATTTATGCTAAATTTATAACTTCACAACAATAATTTTTGCAGGGTGTTTCTTTTGAAATGTCCTTCACAATGACTATCTTCATATTACTTCCTCTCATTTCCCGCGAGTTTTACTCGTAGTTTCCTGAAATACGAACAAAATCCACCTTAGTATTCCAATATTACCTCCAAACAATTTACAATCAATAAATACGAAAAAGTGAAGAGAAGACCTAGAACTGTCCGGTACCATCCGATTCTACTTTGTCCGATACCACCCGCAAGACCCTCAACCTCAAGAAGAATACAACGCAGAAATAAATTGTACAAACCAACTTGTACTGCTGTAACGTAACAAATACACCTTAGTATACATACTAGACACAGTAGAATATATTCAAACTTATCATAAAAGAAGTTTCATAGATCCAAAGTTATCTTCGTACTCTGGATAACATACAAAAAAGTAAAACGTGTCGCAATAACCAAACTGATTGATGTACTCATTCAATATAGCATTTGCAAAGACTATTTCACTCATGTCTGTCCGCGTCGTAAGTAGCCAATGGTAAGCAAGGATATATTCAAATTAAACCAATCCCAGATGTTTATCGCCATCAGTTTGTTTACCTTTTTTTATCGCTGTAAAACCTTTGTTTACCTTTTTATGATAACGATAGCAATTGTTTCACCTTCAAAATAGCTTGTGTGCTTCAGTATAATTTTAAAATGTTTCGTTTTGGTTATGTTTAAAACTCTGAAATAGAATATATTATTAACAATTCAGTGCCGGAAAACAGCGAAGGAACAAAGAAAGCGTGTGGAAGCAATTTCAAGAATTTTGTGAGGAAAGAATATACAAATGGACAGCACAAACTACAAATGAGGAATTTTACACATATTTTAGGTAATTAATATACGAAGATTAGATGGTGAAGAGTACAAAGAATATACTATCAAAACAATGTGGAACGTTACATCAAAAATTATTCAGGAAAATAATTTAATGAGTGCATACGTGTGTTCAATCTATTCGAAAGCGACGAATTCCGCTGCTAATTCATCTTATGCATCTTCCATTTCAAATACTTCCACGGAAGGGCAAGACTTGGAAAACAACTTCCTACAACTTTAATGATTGTGCTTTTAATTAATGTTCTTTTAAGTAGCCTTGTCATTATTGTTTTTCGAAAAGTTTCATTACCAAAAAATTGAAACATATTTGAAATCATTTTCTGCATTAAACTGTTATTCAAATGTTACTTGATTATAAGTTATTCCAGGAGGCAGTGATAAGTCGGAGCTGAATGATAGGTTTTCATTTTTCGGTTGTAATTTTGAGTAATATTTCCCTTTCTCGTAATTCCTATGATTTAAACTATCCTTTCAAATCATGTAATGTGTTTATTCGTGATATTACTTTTGATAATTCGTTTCCAGGAATACACTGACAGTGTGACACGTGCTACCACCAGTGCCCAGTGCCCTAAACTACTTTTTTCCGATACCACTCGCTGTCCGATATCACTCGACGTTCCCCTATACATTTTTACTTTCTCGCCTTACGAATACTTCGTAAGAAGAGAAAGTTATGTAATCGTGCGGCGGAAAACGGAGAATTTTCGCCAGAAAATCTCTTATAGCAGGGGTCTAGTGACAAAAAAGTGGATAAAACCTGTTATTCCTAGCGATTGCCTTAGTGTTATCTGTCAGAGCCGGAAAGTGTATTTGTCTTCGCGTCTTGCAGAGACAGGAGAGCATGTCACAACTCTGACCTCTCAGCTGTGCGGTTTGCGCGTGCAATTCTCAGCAATCGTCGGCTGTCCCGCGAGCTGCCGCGCCGAACTCCAGCCACCAAATCTCAACCACAGCCACCAGATCAAATGTTTTCGAAGTTTTGAAGCTTGTTCTTCGCTCCAAGTAGTCTTATTTCCTTTGTCCATATTGAAGTCTACTTTAGTCAGTTTTAGCATCAACATTACTATGCCTGTCATTTAAAAGTCTATATTTTAGATAGATTGTGGGCGATTTCCCTGGTATGCAGACGTGGTCTATGTGTTACGTATAGTTCCATTGTCTTTGTGCAAATGGAAGTTCGATATAAGTGTATGAATAGTGTGGTATTTACCGAGTACACGAATTGTAATTCATTTTTTGATTTGCATTATAGGATGCAAACTGTATCAGTTTACTGAGGCTTGAACTTAACTCTTTGAAAAACTTCATAGTCTCAAAAAAGGTAATTAGTGAGTTTCATATTATTTACTTAAATTATTTCACTTCGGAATGAGGGGGAAAAACTTACGTTTGGCAAGAGAAACTACTTCAAAATCCATGTTGCCCAAGAAATATCCAATTTTCCCCCCATTCGCGTCGAATACAGGGTGGCCCATTTAACTTGCAAATCAAAATAACTCAAAAAAATTCAACGTACACAAGTATCTCGAAGGGAGACATCTGTCATACCTAAAATCAAACTTCCCCACTCACCCCTTGAGGGTGAGGCGGAAGCCAACTTTGCAATCTTAAATAGGAACCTTAACCTTTTATTGTAGATGCGGATTCTTCACTAAAAAATACATACGTTTGGTAACTTTTTATCGAGAGATACTGGCCGACAATTAGACACCTCCAGGGTATTGCTACTTTTGAACATCGGTTCGATGAGAGCTGATTTCGAATCTGTCGACACGCTCGGGTTCTTAATAGGAATGCTAAACGGATTTAGTAATAAAATGTTTTTATTTGATGAAACCTTACTTCTTAGATTTTTGTTTCATTTAGTGATATTTGTTGGTAACGCCTATGTTTTATATCGTAATAGATCATTAATCATCCATTTTCTATAAACTTCGGTTTTTGAAAATGTATAGATCCCGAATTGGGAAATTCTATTAAATATCCAACTCAAAGTTCTTAATTATGGCGACCGTAGGAGAAAAGTTTCAGTAGGTTAAATGACACTGATATGTAAATAAAATACATGTGAAAATAACACACTTCGCCATATATAGAGAGGGTTTCAGAAAACAATTGCATTTATTTAGAATTCAACCAATGGTTTTACAGTTTTTCTTATCGATTCAAGAGTCGGTAATTCAGAGTTCCCTACCGAAATTCCGAAATGTTATCCAGTACCAAAACCTCATACCTACTTCCAGTACCGAAACCTCGTACCACATCCAGTATCAAAACCAAAAATCCCATCCAGTAGGACACGATGGCCCGTATTCCTAAGGGCAGTGAGATTTGGAAATAAAATCGAGGAGAACCGGCATCACTTTCTTCTCAAAGACAGGATGTCAGGTAGCATCATTTTTTCGGGCTTAGATTTAGCTGTTTCGACCTGACTGTAAACCATGAAAGGAAGATAAAATGACTTGTTTCTAATCTAAATATCATAAAAATGTATTCAATGTTGCAATTTAATTACTCAAATCTAATTATTGATCGAGATTGCACAATGCTAAATTAATTACACTTCTTAAGATTCTGATCTGATAGAATATGAAGTCAGTCAGACATATAAAAATTTCTACTAAAATTCTAAACATCTTATTCTTCTTAACCGCGAAAAAGCATAAGCACATTTTAAAATTTAACTGATGTGTCGCCGATCGAGCTACAGATTCATATAAGGGCGTCTGGTGTGTCTATGTGTATAATTATTGAAGTGGCGCTGTACAGATTTAAAAATAATATATTTTGAAAGTTATAAAGATGCCTGAAATCATAGACAGATCAGGAATTTTTGCTTCTTTAAACACGCACATTTTTAAAGAAAACTTTGTCAATTAGGGTACAATCACAGGAAAGTGAAAAATCGTCTGGAATACTTGCCTGAGTCTTCGCCACTTCCATCGAGAGATTTCCCCACTGTCCGGGTGCACCGGAGTCTTGGCCGCTGGGCCCATGCGCCCTTATTAATAAAAGAAGTGCGTGTGGCGTGTCGCGCGCCCGTTGGGCGTCCACCCTCCGCCCTTCCACCGCCCCCAGGACACGTCTCACCGCGTGGGCGGTCCCTTCGCACCTCCGCCAATAAACCGATGGACGAGGGGGCGTGTTATACGGGCTGTGCCCACGCCAAGGGCACCGGACAAGCCTTGTCGGCTCCCTTTGACTTACTAGCCCTCGCGTAATGGGGAGGCGGCTTTTGTTGCGAGTGAAGCCGTATGATTTGGAGAGGACGGTGCAGCCAGGGGGATTAAGTTAGGAAATTAATGAATGAAAATTGCTTTCTTTGGGATGTAGCGTTTTCCACCGGTCAGTCGGCGACATAACAAAGGTCTCTAGGGTCACTGCAGTGGGGTCTTTTATGGTCGTCATAAAAGGTCTGTGCTCGGGAAACCATTGTGGGGGCTGCAGCGCAAAGTAAAGCCGAACGTACATTGCGGCTGTCACCGCCCTCACGAGCTCCTAAAATTTACAACCTTCTCAGCACACAAACGTCTATTAATAATACGATGCCTGAATGCGTTCTGACGATATATAGGTGATATAAAATATATTGATACTCAATTAATCATTTACATTTTCTGTAAGTCAAATTAAATTTTAATATCGAGAAATCTCACAATTCAATCTAGAAATATTGTACCTACTCGCCAGTTTTACTCCACGGCATACTGCCGCAACATAGAGAAAGCATTGTAATGTCGCGGGAAAACAGTGATTTTTCGTAAGAAAAACACTCATTGCCGAGTCCTGGTTACAAAACAGTGATTTCTGTCCATTCGTTCGTCCTAGCGTCTTTCCGTCCGTCCGGTGTGGTAGTTTCTAAAATGTACAAATTCATCCGACACATCGAAGAGTAGACTTGACGTTTTCGAAGAGAAGATAACCCAGGAAGACGACGGTGATGTGGAAGTGGGATGTTGAAAAAGCCGTGAGTGAGGCAAAGGGCGATGGGCTGTCCGAGAAGGAACTGCGTAGTGGTGATGGGAATGGGCGTGTTTTAGGATGATTCGTACGAAACTTCAGGTCGAAAATGAACAGGACAAGAGATAAATAGTACAGAGTTTGGGTACAAAAATTGTACTTGTATATCGCCACAGGAAAATAGAACAAATGAACTGCACCAAAGAGCGTCTTCGAACTCATTTGCTTTGTGTCTCACATAACATAAAATGCAATAACTTTGCATTTATTCGTGAGTGATAGTGGATTTCGTCGAAAAAAACAGATTACTAATTTAGTTGTCTGTTAAGAAGGGGAATATGCACTATTTCAACCTTCCAGCGGGCGTGCGTAAAATGTTCGCACCAGCAGGCGCGTGTCGTAAATTTTACGACATTTACTGACTCTTGAAAAAATCAAAGAAATTGTAGAACAATGGAATTTTATGTCGCATTATAATATTTAAGAAAGATATTTACTACCATAAAACATATCCGTTGCTAAACGTTCGTATTTAGTATCAAAAAGTTCTTGTTCCGATCCGTATCGTTCTGATGCTCGTCTATATTTTCAACATTCGTTTACTGTCACTATCACTATCCAATTCATGATCTTCCTCCGATCAGACAGCTCTTGAAGAATATTCTGATTTTCGTTTACGTGAATTATTTATCTGGACATTTTACAGAAAATTTCGATTAAGCAAAATTATTATACAATATTTAGCACAACAGCCGGCGCGCAGCGTAAAGTGTACGTCACTATGCACTTATCCCGAATAGAGAGTTACAAAAACTGAATATAGCGTGCAAACTAAATAGTGACTGCCGGAATGCATCACTGAAGATACCTGCAAGAAATACCAATAACGGAGAAATCTTTGACAACAATGGGTTGACAGCAAAACAAAAAAATCTGCTATTGTCGTAAAATTTACGACAGCCCGCCCGCTGGAAGGTTAAAGAGATGGGAGTATCTTCACCCACGTGGAATTCAAATAATCACGTTATCGAAACTATTAACTTTTTCTCTTCTTGTCATTCCATTTTTCTGCCACAACATTATTTCTTTTCAATAAAAAGAACGTTTCAAATATTTATTTTGAAAACTCGATATTCTCGTATGTCTTTTCTGCAATATTTGCGCTTTACTTCAATTAATTTATCAAGATGAACCCTGCATGCAATAAATTGTAAATGCTAAGAATGTCCGACCGCTACACACTATCCAGTTGAATCTCCGAATGAAGTCCAAGGGTATTCTTGTGCCATAGTGACATGTAGTGTGAAGAGCGTTGTGTGGGGAGGATGAGGGAATTCGATTATGCAGGTCAGAGCGCAGGACAAAGTGGGCTACAAAACTTCCGAGGTCTTTCTTGAGACCGATGTCGATTTCTAAAAGAGATGGCGGATGAAAGACTGGAAAGCTATAGCAGCAAAGAAATTATCTTTGGAGGTCACTTAATCGTCGGGTTCGAAATCTGTCGAAATTATGTCAAGCAAAATTGATTGACATAATTATATTTATTTGTGCCATATTATGACGAAAACTGAAGTGTATGACTGGTATTTAATGAAAATAAGTTGCTATAATATCTTACAGGTTATTGATATTTTAAGTAAAAACGTGATTGAGACGTGACAGATGTTTATAATTTAATTCAAACCATATACTATTATAATGTTCAGAATAAAAGTGTTTCAAAGATAAATATTACCACTTTTATAGCGCCACAAATCAAGGGCATTATTCAAACTCTTCTGCAATGTAATTGTTCTAAAAAGCCGAATTAGGAAATTATTTAAGTATATCAGTGACATAATACACAATATTCAAGTTACAACTGCCTTTCATAAAAAGTTTAAAAGCAACATGCAACAACCACACATTTGTTTTAATCTTTTGTTTTTGGGTGGTTGGGTTCACGGGCACAGCTCTCCTGCTTTTTTACCTACCTATGTGATTAATTAAAACCTAATAACAAACTACTTCGTGGTTGGGTGCTCCAATGCTGACAATTTCAAAATGTTTGCTTCTGCATTACGCAGAACTGCGTTTTTCGCAAGGCTGCGCCGCCGATCGCTATCCGCTTGGTTTGGCCTCCCCTAAAAGAGACCTGAGCTGTTATGACAACTAAGGTCAAGAGCTCCTTTAAGGCTGCTCCACAATATCCCGCGAACGGGAACGGCAACGTGAACGGGAACTTAAAGATAGTTTAAAGATTAACATCTTAAGCGGACGTTCACAACACGACGAAAACCCGAAGTTTGATGGGAACGGGAACGATGGTGAACATTTATCTTGGTCAGGAAACGGAAAGCGTTTCGACCAGTGAAAGTGCAGCAAATTACAACGCAATTTTCCAGCTAATCGAGCGCACGACACTGTTCTGGAGCGGAGTTAAGAGTGTAGTGCGACATTAAGGTTAGAACGTGGATTTGCGAAGTTTCGATTTCTGGAGAGATTTGTTAGTCATTGTTGAGTTGTTGTTACTTCTTTTTAGTAATTATAATTTGATTATTTGTCCATTAATAGAGTACTTAGAATTAAAATAACCCCCCAAATATATTTTATATATTTCGATAAGGTACATTGAAGTTGATTGGTTTTTGATAAAATTTTAGTTAGTTGTATTTTCCGTAACTTTCTAGTAGTTTTTGCATTTTTCATTCTTATTATTTTGTTTTTTGTAATTAATATTCTTTCAAGTATTTATTATTCATAGCAGCACACGCGAACACAACAGACAGATGGCAAACCAAAGAGCTGTCAGGGATTCTAGCCTAGCTAGAATTGCATTGGTTTCCGAACTGTTGTTGTCATTGAAAGTTCTCTTTTGTGCCGCTACAGTTTTCTAGCGCTACTCCTCTTTCTGGTGGCGTTTATTGTGAAGCACTGACATCTCGCGTTTCCGTTCCCATCCCCGTTCTCGCCTCCGCGTTGCCGTTCCCGTTCGCGGGCTGTTGTGGAGCGGTCCTTTAGACCCAGAAGGTTGGATGCGAAGCCTCTGCGCCATCGAGCTTCGTTGTACAGCGACGCCGCTTGGCGCAGCACTATCGGTCTCTCGAGTTGCTCACCTTTGACGCACTGACAGTAGGGAGTTTTTGCCACCTCGAACGTTAAGCACTGTCGATCTTCAGCGCATGCGCAGATGCACTTAAGTGATGCGAAACTTGAACTGCGCATGAGCAGAAGATCGATAGTGCTTAACGTTCGAGGTGGCAAAAACTTTCTAGTAAACAGTGTTTGCGATTCGACTTTCGTAAAAGTGAGTTTTGTGTCTCGTGCGGGTGATGAGGGTAGTCTTGAAACCAGTTTTAGAACAGGTTAGGGGACAATTAAAGATTTGGGTTTGAATAATGCTTCACTCTGTGTATACTGGTGTCCAGGTGGAATTTTTCAAAAACGAACTTGATCTTTTGGGATCTTTCAGCTTCGCTTGAAATAAAAAAATATTGGTAGATATCATCCAATTTTGTAATTTGAAACAGCTGTGAAAGCAGCAAAACGAACTGCAAAATCAGTGCAAGAGAAGCGAATTTAGAAATGAAATCTTTACTTCAAGTTTTTCTGCAAAACGTAATGTCAGAAGATCTTTTTACAGAAATGCAAACATCTTCTAATGGAATCGGGATTTAAAGAAAAAGTTCTTGTTTCATAGTTCTAAGAAAAACAAGGCAAAAAACTTAATAACATCCGCAGTTGGTATCTGGGACATTTATGTTCTACACAAAAGTTGTATAACTAGTCGCTACTGATTGCTTGGGCTACTATGTAACTTCAAACTTGCATTTCTGCGATGTACAGAATCGTTTTTTATATCCTGGACTTATTTCCTTTATAAAATAATTATGAAATATTAAAAAAATATTTTTTTTATTTTTGTACACATGAAACAATATTAAATTAAATTCAAAATACTCTTACTAAATTAATAATATCAGCATCTACTCATCATTGATTTGCACTTCATTTTGTGGCTACATTAAAACTTTCTGGTCGAAATAGAGATATTTATGTTGGATGTATTGTACTATTTTGTGAACATCGGTTATTTTCTTTCTGTTGTTTAGAAGAACAGCTGAGCAAGAAACTTTCTTGGAGAGACAAACCTGGACGTGCCTTTCCTTTTGCCAACATGAAATAAGTTCCTATTAAGCCCATCAAAATGTATTCACGTGTCATGAGGTAAGCAAAATATGCTACGTCAGCTGCTTTACTTGGAAAGAGTCGCACCAGGTTAACAATGAGGACTTCCAAGACGATCAAGAGTCTTGGTTGTCTTCTTAAAATTGTTCGACCACCAGATTTTGAAGTATGTGATGTCTTCAGTGTCTGTTACTATTGTTATGCAACGTTTAGGCGTTTCCTAGCTGATAATACTAGTTCTTCTGTGTGAAGATCAGAAACTAGTTCTGAACTTCTTTCGTTTTTTCCGATCATTAGAATGTTTATTTGACAATAGAGCACATACTTTAAGCTGGACTAGTTTCATATTTACATTGATCTACAGCTTGAAGAATAACAGAGAAAATGTATAACTCAACTCTTTTTATGTAAAGAGTGTACTTATTTCCCTTTTAAAATAATTGATTCAATTGTTCTCATTACGCCGGTGACTTCTTCGGAAGCTGATCGCTAATTAACAGAAATGAAACGAGTTAAAATTTGTCGGGAATATAAAAAAGAGCTTTCGAGCACATTCACAATGCTGCCAATAAAGAAATATGCGTGGGTGTGTGTGGGTGTGAAGGATATAATCTATATGCATGGTGGAGAATGTGTGCATTATAAAACCCGACGAATAGCTTTTGAATTCAAGTAAACAAGGTTAAATTTTCTCCTTTTTGGGCAGGTAGATAGAGGTCGTAATAAGCAAATAATTCTGAATTTTTCGGAATTGACGACATTTGCGGGGCTCCAGGTTAAAACGCAATAATAAATGCAATAATAATAATAATAATAATAATAATAATAAGTAAGAAATTAATGCTTTATTTCAAACTCATTATTATTATTATAACAAAATGTATTTTTAAAATTGCTATTTCTTCCTGTTGATCCTGGTATTATGCTGTACTTACGTAGATGATAAGCTTCAAAAATGTTTGGACCATGTAGGATCAATCTAGGTATTCCAGGAATTAAAACTTTTGTAGTTCGGTCGAATGAAAGGTCGAATGTAAAATCGAACACACAGAATATACAAAATTGCAAATTATAATTTACGACGCATCCGGCTGTCTGAACCAGCTGCCATCTATCGCCACCTAAAGTACATTTTTTTTTTCACATTTTCTTAATTTTTCGGTTTCCTAAAGGTAGAAAAAAATATTAATTTTAGAATGTTATAGAACACAAAAACTTCGTCCTTAACCCAAAACTGGCCGTAATTAAAAAAGTGTTCGAAATTTGGTAAAATTGTAATACATAGCATTAATTAGGTAGCATTTATTGGGGAAGATGATATTTTCAGTTTTTATTAAAAATTTGATGGTTTTTGAGAAGGTATGAAATTTCATACCATGGCCATACGGGGGTCAAACATTGATGATTAGAAGTTTATATTGTAGAAAATTATGTATTGATAGGAAGACGTTAATGTTACAAAGTATCTTAAAAAACATTAAATATGGATGAACATTTCCCTGAAACGATTTTCTAATATAAAATTTTAAGCAATCAATTCTGACTATGGTATTGCACAAAGCAAGATTTTTGGTGAAGACCTACATTGCATTTCACACACTGAAATGTAGTGCACTTTTTGCACTGTGCACATTTTCTTTGCTTTTTTGCTGCATCTACCAAATGCCCAATATTGTCGAATCTTATTTCTCTTAGCATTTGTTTGTTGGTTTTGGATTTTACCCCTCTTGGTTTTTCAATTGCAGGTGTTGAAAGAATAGCAAACACAATTCTTCGAGTGAATTCTAGAAGAGGCACATCTTTATTTGCTTGTTTGTACAACAGCCATGAATTCACAACGGCTCCGTTGAGACAGAAACGAAATATTGGAAAGTACCATTTTTTATTGCGTATTCGGATACTGTATTAGCCTCGCAATCGATCGAAAAGATCGACTCCGCCCATACATTTATTGTATTCCTTCACTAAGGTGGGCATTGGGATTGATGTTCTTTCCCGTTTTTCTCGGCTCCATCTCTTACACGTCACGCCTTGTACAGCGTCATTATCAAGATTAGTTGCCAATGTAACTTGACTATTGTCATTCCAGCGAATCAAAGTAATAGATCCCTAAGAACATGGTGCGATCTCCGTGCTTGCTTCTTTAAATCTAGCAATGGAGCTTTCTCGACTCTGTCAGAGCGGATAGTGCCGATTACATATAGATATTTCTTCAGGGTGTCAAGTAAACCTATGCTGTTAAAAAAATTGTCCATAAATATTATGCTGTTGGGAGAGAGGTATCCATGGCAAAGTTTGTGGACAACACTAGAACCAGGTGTTTGACAAGGTTCCCTGGATTCTTTTGCTCCTACATATGGGTCGAATTTTATCAGAATTTTAACCGCTTGGAGTAGACATACACCAAAATTTGAAGCCATATCTGATAGGTTTCCCACGTATGAATTGTTTCATAAAATGATACCCGTAATAAGGCTCCATTGCTTCATCGACACAAAACTTCCCTCCCAATGGTTTTATTAAATTCTGAAATTTTTCATTTAGTGCGTTTATCACAGGTCTCACCTTGTAAACTCTGTCTGTATTATTATTCTCAATTTTATTATTGAGATGAAAGAACCTGTGCATTTCACGAAAGGGACCTCTCTTCACTGCATTGCTTACTAGTGAACTGTGAGTATTAGGTGTCTGCTGCCAGTACATGTCTCTATGAGGCAAAGAGTGATATCCTGAGAAAAGCAAGATAGCAATGTATTGATATACACATTCATGCGAAACTTGAATTTGGGCCCCTCTCTGCATGGCATATACGGCAGTTTCACGACAAATCCTATCATTTAGATCTTCATCAAAAATTATCCTAAAAACATCGATAGCGGCTAAATTCTTATCTCTAATTTCCTTAACAAAAAATGGCTCTGACTGAATGTAGTTATCAGTTCCGATCATAGGTGTTTAAATTTACCTCTTCCCATTTTCTTGACCTTTTCACAATACAGGATTTTGACTTCATTGCATGTTGTTCACTAGTATCTTCATGAAATTAGTCCATTCCATTGTCTTGACCAAATACAGTAACACCGTTTTCTATAAAGCCCATCCACGTCGTTCCGTTTTTTGTGCTAGAAATTATTCTTCGAATTTCAGCAGGCCGCGCGAGAAGACCTCTACCAAGATCACGAATGTTCGCACGATCCCCTTCTAAATCACTACCAGCATCATCATAGTCGCTCGCAGCTCCATCAACAGCTGATTGCAAGACAATTTCCAGTTCGTTTGCGTCTTTTATCAGTTCTGCCTCAGTGCCATCTGCTATATTTATTGTGAAAATAAATAAATATTACTTCTAGACTACCTAAGTAATATTCTAACTTACAATACTTTTGAAACGTGTGGCGTAAGATATCTATATCTATATATATATATATATATATATATATATATATATATATATATATATATATATATATGCAATATAGTATGGTATGCGCATCAAAAGATTCTACTCTTAAGAGGCCATGGTATGAAATTTCATACCCTAACTTATATATGATAATATATCTCATAATATTTGGTTTTTGTAAATTTGTTTATATCACATTAAAAGTTCATGTCTCTCTCAATACATATTGCAAAGGAAATATTATATTACAAAAATAAATAAACCAGAAAATATAAATGAACATACCGGGACGTCATTGTCGACAGTGCCGGCACGGACGCACGAAATGATTGTTGTTCCAACCCAAAGAATGGAGTAGGAACTGATTCCTAATCAGTTGAAACAATGTTGCTAAACTTCTTTACAGAATGCAACCTCTTTCAAACGTTAAATTTAATATTTACCCACAGCAGAAATATTTAAGTTCACAAGCGTGCGTGGTATGAAATTTTCATACCATGGCCAGTTATGGGTTAATGGCAATTTAAAAAAAAATAATTAAATTAGCCTTTTTTCAGAAAATGGCGTTTAAGTGGTACTAAAAATGCAAAATTTAAAGCTCTTTTTCACAGAAAAATTTTGAGTTTTCAAAAAAGTCATTTGAAGTCATACGAAGCACTTATATTCACAAATATAATGATGTTTACAAATTGTTGGTTATTTGCATATTCAAGATTTGAGACACCTTTCAAAAAAATTTCATTTGTGTAATATTTGAAAAAACAAAAAATCTCAAAATGAACTTTATGTCATATTAAAGGGAACAATTAGCACTATCGGATCGAAAAGTTTGAAGAAAAAAATTCGAGCTATTTATGAGAAAATGGCGTTTGAGCGTTTCTGAAAATGCGGAATTTTGAGCTAGTTTTTAGAGAAAACGGTTGAGTTCTCGAGAAACTTTGTAGAAAATTGTTTAAAGCCGATGCACTCATAAATATAGTAATACAAAAAAATCGCCGCTTATGTAAATATTAACAACGTGAAATACAAGTCGAAATAATTTCAATTTGTAATTTTCGAAAAAAAATAACAAAAGAATAGAGCAATACGGCTTTTATGCCATCTCATAGAGTCCATTTAGTGCTATCCCTACCAAACGTTTAAAGAAAAAAGTTTGAGCCGTTTTTGAGAAAATCCTGTTTTTGTAATTTTTTAAAATTGCACATATTGCACGCAATATTGTGCAAAAAACTACTAAAATTTTCAAACAAATGTACATGACCTTAATGAAAGAACTCACTTTTGAGAAGAAATTTTATTTGGAGGAAAAATGTCTATCTGCAATTTCATTGTTGGAGGAAGACGCGGACAAAAATTCAAACTTTTTGCAATTTTCGAAAATTTAGAGTTTTCAACCGACATGAGACCTACTCCATTCTCTTAAATGACCTTCAGACTATTCAAGAACAAAATTTAGTCAAAATTGTTGGCGTCATTTTTTTGAAAATTTTGATAATATCCCAGGGGCTTTATAGAAAGTACCCTCTAAAATTAAAATATCGGTTTCAAATTCAAGGAATAGTGAGATCATTTAGATCGATCGGGGAGTGTCAATTTTGGAGAAAATTGGCTGAACGGTTTAGTCACTAGCGCCGTTCACAGACGGACGGACGGACGTTTTGCTTTCAATTGATTTTTTGGTATCAAGGACCCACAAAATAGGGATTCTGGCTGCACCACGTGTTAGGAGTTTTTTTTTCTTAATTTAGCAACTGTATTTATCCACTTTTTCGTTACCAAGGCCCTATAATAAGAGTTTTTCTGCCGAAAATTCAACGTTTTTTCGCGCAGCATTACATAACTTTCCCTATACTATACGTACGTAAGTACGTATAGAATACGGGAAAACTTAAAATATGTATGAAATTCTTCACACTCCACAACAACTGAAATACTTCAGAAAATTCACAACAAATTCTGCCGGGCAATATTCGTTTAATTTTAAACAAACGAGCAAAAATTAGTTTTACCATCCTATGGTTGTGTATAACCACGGAGTAATGGTGATTAATCAATGCCACAAACTATACTAATCAATGCCACAATGCTACAAAGATCTATTTAGGTGGCCTCCTTTAATTCTAATACTAAATTCGCATACTAATTCTTTAATACTAATCTTCTTCTAAATTCGCATACTAATCAAGATCGCAGCGTCAAAAACATGTTTTTGGAAATTTCTCAGAATTTTATGGCCTAATCTGAAAACCAATTACCAGTTCCCCATCAGGAGACCGAGACGCGTCGAATGACACCGCATAAGTAGGGCCCGAATAATTATGTACTAAAAATTGGGAAAATATGTACATATATATGTATCATAATATACAGAAATATGTACTCAAAAGTATGAAATATGTAACATTAAATATCATTAAATCAATAATTTTTTATTAAAATACCTTTATCTTAGTATATATTATTCTGTGGACTTAATACAAAGACTAGAATTAAACATTATTGTTCTCATAATCCTATTATTTACAAAGATCCCGTATCAATAAGAAACCTATATCGTCTCCGATATTATTTCAGTAGTATACCTTCCCTTTGCTGCTCTAACACGCAAACAATGAGGTCTCAAAAATGAGGTCTCTAAAGAAAGAGAACTTTAAGGAGACGTGACGAATTGCATTTTGACTTCATTTGACTTACAATATTCATGTAAAATACACTTTCTATCCTTCTCCGTGTTTTCTGGATCCAGTGTGACGGAATTGTCCCCTCATAGCACTGCACTAATAGCACAAATTGTTTCGAATCCTGGGTTTTTCTCCAGAACGAAAGACCTCTTTTTCTTCAGTAGATCCCCTTATTGACCTTCGAAGCAACTGCTGATTGGGTAATTTCAAAGCTACCAGAAAGTTTCAGGGAAGATGTTTACAAAAATTTAATTGTAGTGCTTACTGAAAAATGAGGCAATATAGTTATTGAACTTTTTGAGTATCAAACAATTGCTTCGATATGCCTATAGATCCTTCAGCTTCACAATCAAATTGATGTTTAACTTGTTTTACAAAATCAAAATTTTGAGTATTGTAGCTCATAGCGTCGATCCAGATGCCCCATCTCGTTAATCCTTTTTTGTATTGGAAATCAATGTTTCAACGTTATCAAACTGAGATCTAATCAGTTCTGCAAACGCTACGCACGCACAAGATAGGTTAGAAGTAGTAATTTTGGAACAATACCTGCAGGGCTTCTGCTGCCTTGCACATGTACGGCGCTGCACCAGTACAGGAAGGAAGACATTATGTATAACTTAATTAGGCCACAAAAATCCCGTTGTATTGTTAAAAAGTTTTGTAATAGTTTGATGGTTGCATTTGGGTAACACTTCACAAGTTAACAAAATAAGACTTACACTTTTAAACGTTCATTAAACCTATCACAACCTTGCCAATACAATTTCCTTGCACATCAGTTTCACAGCGAGATTTTACTTCAGATTTTTGGTCCAAAGAGATAATTTACGAACAACGGTAGAGGGACTCATGTAAAAATCAGGGAAAGAAAAATGTCGACAGCCCTTCTTGAGTTGGTGCGTGTAGTTTCTGGTGAAGGGTATCAAGATCAAAGGAGACCTCTAAAATATGCAAAGTGGGTGCGCGATATCACCTGCTAAAGATATCATTTTCACAAATTTCAAAATTCCTTTCTGTTCTCTGCGATACTCGCTCTGGAAACTAACAGAACAGAATCTATGGATTGCATCGTCGCCTTCCCCTTTTACTTCTAATATCGTTGGCATTTATGGATGCACTCATTTCAGCCCGTAATAATAGCTTCATTTTAGTGAGGGGGCTACAGAAAAAAATGTTTGACAATGCTGAATTGTTTGTTTGGATGATTCCTTATCAAAAACAGATAGGAAAAGTAAATAATTATTTTTTTTAAATGCAGGATAATGGAAAAAATTAGTAATATGTAAAAATATGTTCATTTGTGTAAAATATGTAAATATATGTAATTTCGGACAAAATATGTAAATACATGTACTAAAATCTCAACGATTTTGGCCACTAACCGATGTAAAAAGTGAACATATCGTTGTTTCGACTTGATAGAGTTACCTTAGGAAAATATGTAATTACAAAATTATCCGGGCCCTACTCATAAGTATGGATTGGTGCGCGGGAAGTGTCTAGCCGTGAGTGACAGATCCGAACACCAGCACATACGCATACTCGAAGAGTTACTCAAAAATTGAATAGGGATAGTGCTTAGAAGAGAAAAATTGATTTGAATGTAGGCAAGGCCATTTTTCAGCCTTGAATTATAAATCAATTGCTTTGATATGCTTATGGATGCTGCAGCTTGGAATTCAAATTGATGTGTAATTTGTATAACAAAGTCAAAATTTTGCCCTTAGTAGCTCACAACGTCAATCCAGGTGCCCCATCTTATTAATATAGGTTGACGAAAAAGAGGCACTTCCGGGAAAAACTCCTTAAATCCTGGATTTAAGGAGTTTTTCCCGGAAATGCCTCTTTTTCACCTGCTGGGAGACTTCATGAATACTTTTTGAATCGGACAAAATTGAATTCATGTGACACTGTTGGAGCTATCCGGTCTGACAGATCGGGTGTTTAGATTGTATTTTACAAACATAAACATTAAGCGTTGGCAACTTATAAGTAGTAGAAACTGTAAATCAACACTAAATAAAAGTTTTCCAACTCTTTTTTATTATTACAAAGTTACAGTTTCACTTAATGAATCTAAAAAAATTAAATTCTTCAGTTTTTTTAGTTGGAGGAAGGAGCGGAAAAAATTCAAACTTTTCCAATTTTCGAAAATTCAGAGTTGACGTGAAAATCAGACCTAAGCCCCCTTAATAAGTATATTTTCCTCCATTATTACAAAAAATTTAAAGAAAAAATTTGGAGCTGTTGTTGAGAAAATTTTGACAATGTCAGGGGGGCTTCATGTATAGTACCCCCCAAATATTAATGAATGTTTTTCAAAATCTCAAAGGGTCGACTAGAGCCAGATGGACAGGGGTTTCTTCAATTTGGAAGCGATCCTACGAGTGGTTTAGGCTCTAGTGGTGTTCAGAGACGGGCAGACGGACGTTTTGCTTTCAATTGGTTTTTCGGTATCAAGAACCCACAAAATAGGGATTCTGGGTACACTACGTGTTATGGGATTTTTTTCTGAATTTAGCAACAGGTTTTATCCACTTTTTCGTTGTCAGGGTCCGGCAATGAATTTTTTCCGCCGAAAATTCACCATTTTTTCGCGCAGCATTGCATTACTTTCCCTGTACTACGTATATACGGAGTATAGGGAAAGTAATGTACTTCTTTTCTGGCGAAAATTCCCCATTTTTTCGCCCAGCATTACATAACTTTCCCTATACTATGTATAATACTCCGTATATACTTACGACGTATACGGGAAAGTAAAACTGAAAACGGCACCTCCTGAGCTGCGTTGGTGCACATAGTCTCTGGTGAAGGGTATCAAGGACAAGGGAGACCTCCTGAAAGATGCGAAACAGGCGCACGATATTGGCTACTTGTACCATTTTCACACACCAACTTCCTTCCTGAGCAGAAATCTACTCTCTGCGCACCGGATGCAGAGATTGCATTATTTTGGACTGCACCGGATGTCATGAATTGCCCTTTTGTTTTGATATACCGCCCCCATTTATCGAAAGACTCGAGGTAATAACGCCGTTTTGGAGACAAGGGTGTAGAAAAAGTGTTTGACTATGTTGAACTGTTTGTCTGAGAGATGATTTTTCTAAAAGCATATATGAATGATTACACGAAAGATTGCAGAAAAATGGAAGTTTTTATAAATATGTAAAAAATGTTTTTTTTTAGTAAAGTATGTAAATACTACCTTGCAGTCGCGGCTCGTGGTTTTATAAATGGGGAAGGCTGCAAATGCATTGCATTGCATTGCCTGCATTGTATTTCTATTAATAATAAGTTTGATACAGATTGAGAACGACGCGAAATACTGTGAGATATTCCATCCTGGGGCCTGTTTCACAAAGGTTACAAGTTACAAGTTTCTAGTACTAGTAATCACAAGTACTCGTAAGTTCTGTTTCACAACGATTTTGCCGGGCCCCAGAAGACAAGACCTCATGCGCCAAGAAAGAAAAACCCAAGTATAGCGCTCCTACCGCATACTGGGAAAACTAGCAGAAGCGCAATGCTACTCGCAGAGCTGCACAGTAATGCTATCTGGTGAGCCCGCCGTTCTTCAGACCCTAGGTTCCACCGAAGGCTGTCTCGCCGCAGCCTTCGTCCGCTGGTAAGCGTCTGCAGTGAATGCATGACGTCACGCCTCCTCGTTTTATACAGGCCTTATGGGAGAATAAAGTGGGAGCCTAACGCTTCTCTCTTCCCTGTCAACAGCTTTAAATGCGTTACGGCCGGCCGTTAATGAACCGACAAAGAAAAATTTTGATATGATTGTAACATAATACAACTCAGAATTCCATTATTAATAAATAAATACATTTGTAAACATATTTTTAAATTTCTTTTAGACGGCGATTTCTCTAGGAGAGGCTCCGCCTTACAGCCTTTAATGACGAGCCGCGCCTGCTACCTTGTATCCGGCGCGTTGCTGCTGCAGAAGAAATAATTGAGGAATATTCCTCTCCCGCATCTCTTTTCACCTCCCTTTCCCCTTCTCTTTTTCCTTCTCTCTCCCTCCCCCTCTGTCTTTTCCTCCTCTCTCATTTTCTCCACTCTCTCTTTTCCATCTGTTTCTTTTCCCCTTCTATCTCTGTTTTCTCCCTCTGTCTCTTTTCTCCCTCTCTGTGTCTCATCTTCCCCTCTGTGTCTCTCTTCCCCCACTCTCTGACCCTTTTCCAGCTCTCTCATTTACCTCTCTTTATTTCCCCCTCTCTATTTCCTCCCTCTCTCTATTTTCCTTCTCTCTATTTTCCTTCTTTCAATATTTTCCCTCTATTTCCCTTCTCTTTCATTATTTTACCTTTCTTTCTCTATTTCATTCTCTCTATTTTCCCTCTCTATTTTTCCTCTTTCCCTCTCTCTATTTCTCCCTCTCTCTATTTCCTCTCTTTTTCCTCTCTCTATTTTCTGCTCCCTCTCTCTCTTTTCCCTGTCTTTTTTTTCACTTTCCTGTCATCAACTCGCGCCGCCTGATCCTTGTGTGCTCTTCGACCTCGCCCCACGGCACATGGCGAAGAAGCTCACGTGCATTGGAAATTGCACTTAACTGAAACGCCATTATGTGCTCTAGCGCCATGTACTGGAGTTACAAAAATTCTACAGAGCCTACTTTTATCTATTCTACTGCATATTCCCTCCGCTCTATCCCACCTCTCTCTGTCATGCTTCTGGAAAAACCTGGTCATCCGTACACACTAAAACACTCCTCACTAAAAAATATTTAAATTTTAGTCCTATTAGGGTTCCCGCCCTCAAACTCCTTTCTCTATATAACTGAAAATAATAAACAAATGTAAAGTAAAAAATTAAATGCATATACTTACGTATATTCTGTCTGTGGAATTCTTTGTATTATA
Source organism: Acheta domesticus (assembly GCA_031308135.1). NCBI lineage: Eukaryota > Metazoa > Arthropoda > Insecta > Orthoptera > Gryllidae > Acheta > Acheta domesticus. The sequence continues at coordinate 162,877,551 of JAHLJT010009436.1, forward strand.
CCAAAACTTTCAATCAATTGCCACATTATAAATCTTACTCTTTTTCATATTGTTTTCTTCTCGCGTATTTATATAGAAAAGTTTGAAATTGATCTTGCCGCATCAATCGACGTTTAGAAATAATTAAAATAATGTAATTGGATTCTAATACCTGTTTTAGGATCCTTGATAAATTGTAGCTGACCAAAAGGAGTCATTAATCACTTATGGATTTATAATATCTCCAAAAATCCGAGAACACAGTGGATCCCGGCTTCACAACACTTTTTCTCTTATTTAAAATAACAACCTTCAAAAACAGCGTTGTCACACATTAAATTCCTCCAAATACCCATTTACCAATACTGTTTTAGGTAAAAATGCAGTACACGGTATGCCTCCTTTCCGCGCGCGCAGAATGACTCACTCGCGGCGGATGGCAACAGTGTGCGCGGATGCCGCACTTTCGGTCAGAGTCGTGACGCTTCGCTACCCGTGTCCAAGTTGTGGACGAGGCTCTGGCCTTCGGCCCTCGCGTTAACATAAAACGTCCTTGAGTCTGTCCAACGCATAATTACCAACGCATTTTAAGCGAATACTCACCTTTAAAATCATTTGGCGTGTATATTTTGGCTATCTGCTGCAAGAAGATTCAACAATGAAGATTCGTTATGTCGGTTTCGTTTCGTTATGTCGGTTCCGCGAGCGAGACAGGAGACAGACGACTGGCGAGTCATACCGTGTACTGCATTTCAACCCTATTTTACTTTAATTGTACTGCCGTTTTACTAAAAATTAATATTGCCGAACTGTCATGAATTTAATCGTTCCTTCAACACCCAAAGGAACTCTCAACTATCCCACTCCCTAGTATATTGAAACACTTCTCTGAAGCATGCATCCCTCCGTCAGTTTCAGAATAACACGTAAATCGCACCGTTGCTCGTCTAATCTTCAAATACGCAATATTTATGCTTAATTTACTACAACTAAACATATGGCATTCATACCTTTTTACGGCAATGTGAACCACATTCATCACAAAATTATATCTTCCAAACATTTAGCCTCTTGTACACTTAATTCACTCACGTCTACACGCAATTAAAATCAATATTCAAGTTACTTTTCTAAATAAAGCGGAAAAACTATTACTATTATACTAAAACAAATATTTAGGGTTAGACAACCGACTGTGAAAAAGAAACCAAAACATTCCTCTAAATACACAATTCTTTACATTGATGAAATCAGTAATAGATTTCAAACGTCGTCTTCTGGTAACGTGCAGCAAAACTATTGACATTGATGCACTCTCGAATCTGTGATGTAACGCTAGGCTAAAAATGTTCAGTAAAATAATTAGTTTGTAAATATATTAAGGTTGATGGTTACAAAACGTAGATTTTAGTACCCCAGACAGTTAAACGAAGCTATTACAAAAGTTTCATCGGTATTCTTTCAGTAGATTCAGAGATTATCGCACTGTAAGTCAAGGTAGTTCTGTCTTTATATATTAGTATACATGGATATAGATCTTGAGATATCCCAATGCTCCCACCCTCTATTATTTTATTTTATCTTATTAAATCTAACTTGTTCTTTCTTTTACTAACTTGCTTATACGCCATTAATAGCTCGTGGTTGCTGTAATATTTTGGCTAGCTCAATAATTTTTTATGTTCAATTCTACCTCAGGGTTTTAAGTATCGTGCGGGCTTGAAAATAGGCCATTCTGCAATATTTCGGTTGACAACTTTTATATTGGGAAATTAATATTAGAAACTATCACTCTTACAAATAAAAAAAATATACAGAATTTATAACGCGCAATAATACTTTGCTGCACTGGTTTAAAGTACTTGGCATCTGCATCAGACGCTGCAGTTGTTTAACATTGAACATAATACACACAATAAACAATAATTTTTAGAAAACATAAAACACATTTACACTATTTAATAATAACAATCTTAACTATTCATTCGTCTCAAACGCAGATCTGTGAATTTGTTAATTGACTGTTACTTACAATATCCATAATTGGTTTTGTTACTTTTTAGCACAATTAATAAAATCATGGGCCTTGTATATAATTCACTTTTTGAAATTTGTATACTTTCTCTTTGTTGTTTGCTGTGCACGTGACTGACGAATAGTTCCTAGTCCATTGGTACAGCTTCGTTACATTCTCCATCAATGATCCAGCTGTATCTCGACCTACCCACACTTCACACTGGAAATTCGAAGATAATTTCTAATGTTTAAGCTTTAAAATAAAATTCTACAATGTCTCCAAGTTTGTTGACATTCCTATCACAATCCTGTTAACTTTACGGGATTAATGTTAAAATTCAACAAAAGAAATCAATAACATTTCCCGGAGCCCATTACGACACGATACGCCCACTAAACTAAACTATGGAAAACCTGCTAAATAGTATCATTTAAAATTATTTCGTGTGTAAAATATGTGGGGACCTAAAAGTGATCGTGATTGTTTTCGGCAAGCAGCTAGGTTATACAAAATACTGCTGGTTTTTGTGTGAATGGGACAGTCGGACCAGATCCAAACATTACATCGTCGTTAATTGGTCAGTAAGACGTCTCGAATGGGGCACAAAATATGTTCCTTATAAATCTCTTTGAATCTTGCGATATTGTTCTTCCACCCTTGCACGTCAGGATGGGACCAATGAAGAACGTTGTCATGGACATGGACAGAAATGGCAAAGCGATCCAATGCACAAAGATAATTTCCAAATTTAAAAAGGCAAAAAGGAAAAAAAGGAATTTTTGTTGGTCTTCAGATACGGTTATTGATGAAAGATTCTGAACTCGATGTGGCCTTAGAAGGAATAGAAAATAATTGAGATTGCTTTAAAGATATTATGAAGCAGTACCGCACAGTTGTCAATTTCTTAAAAACGACGCGTGATAGCAAAAAACTGGAATCGTATGGAGATTCAGAATTGCATTTTCTGTAAGAATCGTCTACTTTTATTCTGGAAAGAAATGTGACATTTGTTGTCCATTGTGAAAGAAATGTGACAATTGTTATTATTGTTATTGTTGTTATTATATTCTTAAAATAGAATAAAACAATATTCTTATTTCCTTTGTTATTAATTTGATCCTTACTATGCTCTGAATTTTCAATAACATAAGCTATTGCAAAGCCATATAGGCAGAATCCTTCACCACACCATGGCATTAGAGCGAATACATTGTGACAGCAGTTGGAATGCTCTGAATGCCAGAGCGCATTGTAGACTGCACATGCTTTGGAGTAATGGTATTCCGAGTTAGGAAGGCCCTGGATTCCGTTGTGTCAATTCACTGCAAACTCGCTGCGTATCTCGTTTATTTCTATCAAGCATGTGAATTACGAAATGCTAATATCTGCGTCAGGTGGTTAACGAAACTAAATAAACCAGTTTTCAATTCATAAGGAGTTGTGTTTCACCCTACACAGGCCGGGTCTTTTCCTTTTTATACTCCAATCTTCTTCGATACGGTTTAAAAATTGGTTCATAACAATGTAGTATAATATCTATCAAAGTCTACACATATTCTCTCCATATTCGATTTCCATTATCTTCTATTATCGACTGCGGTAATGCAGTTTTCTTTGTTACGTACAAAGGCAGAGTCAGTAATGAAAATATTACAATCGCCGCATCTTAAGCGAATCAAAATTGCTGTAGGCTACAGGCGACTCAATACTTCGTCACCTCAATATAATGTTATTACCATTACATAAATTTCTTCACATGCCTGTATGATTATATTTTGTTGTTTCATTCACCCTTCCAAATCTGCAAAATATATATTTTTAATTCAGCTCACAATAAGAATAGAGAAAGATTATGTCCTAACGTTATTTTGGATAGGGTAACTAGTAAACCACTAGAGGTATCTCTTGTGGCAGTATCAGAAAGCTTTGGTTATGCATTGGCATGCAACCGAACGTGACAATGATAATTTTTTATAACTGCAATTTTTTTAAAATAGCTTTACGTTTCTCTTACAAGATGTCAGTAATACAGTATGCACCACAAATACGAATTGCATTTGATCTCCGCCTCCTTCAGAGGAACCGTTCCGCTCGGAAGCGCATTGTACCCTAAGTATTTCCTCATTACACTACATGTTAGCATGTATTAGATAAGCGGTACGTGTTGTTAACCTACACTAAGTGATCAAAGTATCCGGACACGCTGCTGAAAATGACTTACGAGTTCGTAGCGCCCTCCATCGGAAATGCTGTAATTAATTAGGGTGTTGGTCGACCCTTAGCCTTGATGACAGCTTCCACTCTCGCTGGCATACTTTCAATCAGGTGCTGGAAGATTTCTTGGGGAATGGCAGCCCATTCTTCACAGAGTGCTTCGCTGAAGAGAGGTAGGTAGGTAATGCCTGGCACGAATTTGGCGTTCCAAAAAATCCCAAAGGTGTTCGATAGGATTGAAGTCAAGACTCTGTGCAGGCCAGTCTATTACAAGGGATGTTATTGTGGTGTAATTACTCCACCACAGGCCGTGCAGTATAAACAGGTGGTCGATCGTTTTGAAAGATGCAATAGCCATCCCCGAATTCCTCTTCAACAGTGGGATGCAAGAAGGCCTATGTTGTGATAGTGCCACGCAAAACAACAAGGGGTGCAAGCCCCGTCCATGAAAAACACGACCACACCATAACACCACCGCCTCCGTATCCGGATACGTTTGATCACATAGAGTATATTACTAATTTTCAATGCGCACAGAAATTGAAAGAAAACCATTAGATTTGTGCTTTGAGGGGGTCTATGGTTTTGTAATATATCCAAGAACTCGAAAAATTTCCAAAAATATTGAAACAGTTTTAATTTTGGCTGAAAAATACAAAAATTGGTTGTTTTATTCCCTTAGTCTCATTATCCTTGTATCATATCGAGTGGATTCTCGTACTCAGTGCGTTACTGCTTGCAACACAGATCATGTCCTGCGACAGCAAAGCTACAAAGAGGCTTCCCGTCATTAAACATTCGTTATTCACGCGTTATTTGATGGAACAGCATCATTTTGATTAATTTTGGTGTATAAAGAAATATTTTACTGTGGTTTTCCTACACAATTCATTATGTCATTACAGTAATCGTGAAGACTGTTTTTGTTAATATATTTATTTTATTGCAGTGTTAGAAGATTATTTTGTTTGTTGTTCTTCACCAGTGTGCGTGCTCCTTTTAGGAAAACCATTTCGTGAGTTTGTTTCAACAGCGCATTGCTGTTAAGGGCAACTATTTTTATACAAAACGCTCACCAATATGATGAGAAAATGTTCCCGAAGAAACATGGAACAACCCATATATTCCTTTCTCCATTCTTATGCAATGGAATTTCCAAATCGAATCCAACTTTCTGGACATTTGTGGAGTATGTATTTGCGTGTATATGGCTAATGTTAAAACAACGCCAATAATGAGGTAAGGAAAGATGAATGGAATAATGGACTTACTGGTAGAAATCAGCACGAATTTACTTACCGCCTACGCTGTGGGTACCGGAAATTGAACAGCGATTGACCGGAGTTCAAATGTTTGAGAGCAAAACGGTTGGAATGGAAACGAAACAGATTTAGATATGGCTTTCCCAGGCAATATATATTTTTAGCATCTAGCACAGTTCTCGTAAATTTACATTTTTATGTGCACTCTAAACATTTTGAAACAAATTTTGCAAAGCAACTTCGACCACAGTTATTTGTTCCGACCTTCTTCAAAGTCGTATCTTCTATCGGTCCGTACAGACGACATATTTCGGCGGACACTGTTCACCGCAATACAATCATAGGTGGCAGCCACCGTGGTACTTACAAGTTTCCCCAGCCAGTACGCCGATAAATCATTGTTCGTTCATTTCGACAAGCTTAGCTGGTGCGTCCATCGCTCGTAATCATTAGAGGGAGCCAGGACACAACTTCGTATGAAGCTGGTGGCGACGCTGCGAACTGTAGATCCTTACCTGGTGCTATCCTCCCTGCCGTTGTGGGGAGGGAGGGACGTGCTGTACTCGCGTGTACAGAGCAGAAGCTGATCCGGCGGGTCGCGGGGGCCGGGCGCGGGGGACGGGCCAAAGTGCCGGGTGGGCGTCCGCCATAACGCAGTTAGCAAGCGGGCGACAGAGGGCCGGGACGCGGGGCCGGGGCGCGGAGCCTCCATTTGGCAGATTGCACCGCGTTGATGGCGTGCAGCCGGGCGCGCCGCCCAGCCACCGCGTCGCGTCGCGCCGCGCCGGACCGCGCGCCGACGCCAGGCGCCGAGACGCGGTGCGACGCCCCGCTTTTACTGCTCGGCGCCCCGCAGGGGCAGGGCGGTGGCGACGACGGCGGGGGTGAGGGCGGGGGCGGGGCGGCGTGGGGGCGGGGACTGTGAGATACAAAGAGACAGACGTGGTGGGAATGTGGCGGGGGGGGCTGTGGCGGGGAGGCTGTAGCGAGGAGGCTGTAGTGGGGGGCTGTGGCGGGGGCTGAGACGGGGCTGTGACGGTTGTTGCGGTGGCGGTGGCGGTGTGGGAGTGACAGAGGTGGTGGGACAGTGGTAGCGGGACAGTGGTAGAGGCGGGGGAGCGGTGACAATGGATCGGTGGCAGTAGCGGTGGCGGTGGGGACAGTGACAGAGGCGGTGGGACAGTGACAGAGGAAGTGGGACAGTGACAGAGGAAGTGGGACAGTGACAGAGGAAGTGGGACAGTGACAGAGGAAGTGGGACAGTGACAGAGGAAGTGGGACAGTGACAGAGGAAGTGGGACAGTGACAGAGGAAGTGGGACAGTGACAGAGGACGTGAGGACAGTGACAGAGGAAGTGGGACAGTGACAGAGGAAGTGGGACAGTGACAGAGGAAGTGGGACAGTGACAGAGGAAGTGGGACAGTGACAGAGGAAGTGGGTCAGTGACAGAGGAAGTGGGTCAGTGACAGAGGAAGTGGGTCAGTGACAGAGGAAGTGGGTCAGTGACAGAGGAAGTGGGTCAGTGACAGAGGAAGTGGGTCAGTGACAGAGGAAGTGGGTCAGTGACAGAGGAAGTGGGTCAGTGACAGAGGAAGTGGGTCAGTGACAGAGAAGTGGGGACAGTGACAGAGGAAGTGGGACAGTGACAGAGGAAGTGAGACAGTGACAGAGGAAGTGGGACAGTGACAGAGGCGGTGGGGACAGTGACAGGCGGTACGGCGGTGACGGCGGCGTAGTGACGGTAGTGGTGTTGGTGACGGAAATGGCGGTGGGCAGTGACGGAAATGGCGGTGGGCAGTGACGGAAATGGCGGTGGGCAGTGACGGAAATGGCGGTGGCGGTGAAGGAATGAATTAAGCACCGAACTAACAATGGAAATGCGGTTATGTCAATAAGGGTGATAGGTTAGAATGTAAAAGGATAAACCATCAGGCCAATGCGGGGCAGTTTGCAGTGCGGTCGCACCATAAATATTTTATAGAGTTTATAACAAAGAATTATTAAATAATACATTTTAAGACGTTTCTTCTTTTGCACCAATAACTCAGCCACTAGTATTTCTATGTGATTGACGGTTTCCAATTCCTGAAGTATTTTCTTGAGAGCGTACCTGGAAATATACAAAATAATTTCAAAAGAAATTTGAATAACAGAAATGACTCGTGGATTTATTTCTGGACGTGCTCAACCATATTAAAATACAAATAATACATCGATAGTAGTAGCTATGTGGAGTTAAATTTCAAAGTTTTCCTGAAACGATAGTCAGAACTTAAGTGGTGCGGCGGTGAATTACCCTTCCTCCGTATTTCCAGATGTATTGATGTTCGCAATAGTTTCATTTTACAGTATCTGGGTATCGGTAGAATAAAAATTATGAAGTTTAAAGTATAAATGTTTCAGTACATAATATACGCCAGGCCGTGTCGCGCCACTCGGAAATCAAGCTGAGGTCGGTACCACCGGCTTCCGGCGAGTCAGCACTCCGGGCGTCCCCATTTCGGTGTAAGCAACGTCTGATGTAAGTCTCTTGGACACTGGTTTTGTGCAGTTAAGGGCACAATAGTGTCCTGAGCAGAGAATAAATAATATTTTGTAGGTAGGTAGATTTCTGACGCGTGCAAAAATCGATTTTCAATAATGTGACTTACAACTTATTCGCATAAACATTCAACATATTAACATTTTAATGCTTATATACATTCCCCTTCAGAATAAAAGTCAAACTGAGTTATGCATTTTTAAAATTTTAAAATAGGGGACACAAATATGTAAGTGTTAAGCAACTCAGGAAAATGAAATGTAATTGTAGAAGATTTTGCGTCAGAATGTTTCAAATTAATTGACAATGATCTTATATTAGCATTAGCATTAGTGAATAATGGAAAATAACAGCTTACAAGTGATTATTTATGTTCACATTAGAAAACAAAACGTAAAAAATAGCTGTATTAAATTCCAAATGTTTGCACCATTCAAATGCATACAAGTAATTTTTACAGCGATTACAATTTTGAAATTGCAATATTACCAGTATATATCCCGTTTGTAAGTAATATACGAGGCCATTAGGGGTTGGGAATTTTTGAACGGGAGGATAACATTAACTACTACGATTCATTGGTAAGTCCAATGCCAGATACTGAAAGAACATATTTGAACAAAGCTAGGTATGAAAGTGAAGGATGAAAAAAAATCTTCAACACAACAAAATACTTTTAAAACAGTTTACAGCGTCGGCGACGCCACATTCAACTAGTAATTAAATATTTGAGAACCTCTTCGCTGACACTTTCTGAGCCTTGAAATTTCTCGAACAGCAGTCGCTTCTTAATCTTCGAAGATCAATGGGGGACCTAGTGAAGAAAGAAGCTCTGGAGAAAATCTCAGGATTCGAAACTATTTGAGCTCTTAATGCATTGCAATGTAGAGACAATTCCACCACACTGGATACTGACTACTCACCAGAAAATCAGTGGAAGTTTAAATGCGCAACGACGACTTGGTGCGGTGCGGATGGTCTTTCATTTAGTACAAGACTCTCTTATGAGGTAATTGGGAAAAGTTTCATTTTTAAGAATTTGCAACAAATAGTTGTTTATTATTGTTATAGAGATCATTGTAAATAGCACGATTATGAGAAGTGTTATGTTTAGTCATCGAAATCTATATGAGGTGTTGGCTCTCAATCGTAACTATTTATTCTTGCATAAAGCTTTTTCGGCCGCATTGCGGCCATCTTCAATGCAACAAAAATAATAATAGTAATAATAATAATATATCTAAATTACAAAAAAATTTAAAAAATTAAAAATATTTTACAGAATATTGTTATGAATTGGATTTTAAAGAAAAATATAAAATGTAAAATGGACATATAATTTTTAAAAATGACAAATAAAAATTAAATAAAATAAATGGAATCTATTACAAATAATATTATGAAACAAATTAGACTGGAAGAAAACTGGAAAATTATAATATAAAATGTGAAAATGGAAACATAATTTTGAATAACAAATGTACGTTTGCAATATTACCAGTATATATCCCTTTTGTAAGTAATATACGTTATCTGTTTTTTATGGTTTAAAGGTGTACTAGGGGCGGAAATCCATAGCAGGTTTTCAACACAATACGGGCACAATGTTCTACCACAGAAAAGAGTTTACCAGTTCCCAGAACACAAGCGAAACAACAAGCGGTCGAACAAGCGTCAAGAAAGAGTGAATAACGGCAGCAACTGATGAAGAAAGAAGCTATGGGTTCCAAAACAACTCAGTGAAGAGTACAAGCGGAATCGTGTGAGAATCGTGTGTTGAAGCATCCTGTGCACAGTCCCAATCTCACCCCCTCGGAATACCATCTGTTTGGTCCGTCGATTCTGCTCAGATTAACAGTTCAAAGAAGTGGTGCATACGCGCTTTGCTGCACTATCAAAAGCCTTTTTTTCAGAAGGTATCGGAAAGCTTGTGCCAAGATGGGCCAAGTGTACAGAAAAGAAGGGTGACTATATTAACCCTCCTAATATCGCAGATTTTTTGTTACACTGATTACCACTGGGGTCACTAGAGACCCCAGTTCTTTTCGAAAAATAAATACAAAATAGTGGTACATTTTTACACTTTTTACACCATATTCCATTTTAGGCTATTCCTCTATTATGGATATGCAAACAATAATTGAGAACGCGAAATTTGCATAAACAAATTATTTAAAAAATGAATACAATAGGAAGTACACGGAAAAGGCAGAGTATTACGTAAAATTGACCGCAATAATCAAAATTTGTCGTGCTAAATATTTATTACACTTCTTGCAAATATTTTTAAAAGAATTATTTTCTCAAAATTGTTACTTTACCACTGGTACACTTGTCTGTATATTTCCGATCAAATGATCTTTCACAAAGGGCAGCGATCCCGCTTTTTGTTCTGTGTTGTTGTTGGACTGACTGCTGTGCAAAATGTTTGAGTCACTACCAACAAGCTGTTTTCTCAGTTTTATTAAGAGTTCTCTTCTCTTGTAATTATTTTCTCTCCAGTTTGAAGTAGGATGCAATCAAATAATGAATGCATTCATTACATGAATGTCAATAATATTACAGAAGAGAATCATTCGCCATTTTCTAATCATTTTTTTAGTTGTGTTTGTTCTCACTAATTTGTCCATTGTGTCTATTCCCGACCTAATTTTATTGTAATTCATTATTATTAATAGTTTTGATTCTTCCTTTTTGGTTATTCTTTCGTAGAATGCTTGGCTCTAATAAGTGACACACCGTTTGTACTAGGACAATAAGACATCGAAAGTTTTTTTAGGAATACGAACAAAGAAAAAACTTTTTATGGTCCTGGGCATTAGTGAAAACCTCTTGCATTCACACTCTGCTTTTCTTATAGGTCCTAGTGTAATGTCTATATTTTGAAGATCTCTTTCTAGATTTAGGCTAGTGAAGAAGTTGTCAGTTGTTATGCTCCTCCCCCTTTTTTTCATAATCTTTCACCACATCTAAAACAACGCTCTTTCCTTGATTTCACTAGGTTGGTTTGTCTGGCGACCTGTTTATACTTGAACATTCAAGGCATAACTAGTGATATTGTCATATGCAACCGATAACCTGAAGCTATATTTACACAGATTTGACGGCATATTATATTGCTGCTGAAAAGGGCATTTACACGAAAGCTGACAAGTTGTTCATCAACTGTGATGTTGCTGTGTGTAACGTATGCATCTTGAAGTATATTTGCCTACATTTCAAATATTTCTAATAGAAGCCAACTTATCTGGAACTCCGTTACGGTGCCTATGTTCTGAATCGAATCCATCTAGTAATTTGTGTAAAACGATTTCTAGCCATTACTTCAGCGAATATGGGCCTACGTTCTTCCTAGTTTCATAAGTGCATTATTGTTTGATTGTCGCCTTTGTATGCACTAGCCAGAATCCCAACGTCTGCAAAGAATTCAACTAAGTAGTAGTCAACTATATCCAGTTTGAACCATACACAAAAGTTGCCTCTTTGTTGGTCCTCTTCAAAACTTTATCAATTATATTTTATTTCATAAATAAGGGGAAGGCTGACTGTACCCACAATTTTCTTTGCATACTTTTTGGGATCTGGTCTTTTTCCGCATAATGTTACGTCTTCGTACTCTTCTACACGATTTTCTTTCCATGTCCTTATACCATATTTGTTCCTTATTTTTTTATCTATAGATGACAAACAAAACCCCAATAATTTTTCACAGTGCAAAGGAAAAAATGCATACAATTTTGTAAAGTGATACAATCCAAACATGTAAAAGCCAGTATCTAATATTCATCCTAAATATGTTTCAATAATTTGGATACAATTATCTAATTCAATCTCAGCCTCTTCAATTGCATCTATTTCTCCATCACTGTCAAACATATCTGATAGTCGTAGCGAACCTCACCAATGGTATTTCTGAAAAACCAGCTTCAAGTATAATGCAACGTATCTCGTCAGAAAGTTGCTCCATATCAGGATTGGTAATACAAAAACAATGTTACTCGAGTAGCATAACCAAAAACAAGGCAGTAATTTCAATTGATATCAACCTATGGATGTTACACAAGGTTGCCAACATATACTACATCAACAGAAAATAGCCACCAATTTTACAAGAATTAGGTGTGGGGGTCATATAAGACCCCGCTGGTACTCAGTGTGGTAAGTATAAATGAAAGTAACAACAATGTAAAACATTTGTATACCCAATATGTGGATAGACAATGAATCAGGAAAAGTAATTTTTTTCAGATTTTTGACAGTATTGGAAACTGTAAAAAGTATAAGAGAAACATGTCGTGGGGTCACCAGAGACCACATGGTATTAGGAGAGTTAAAAAACGATATCAATAAAAATTGTGTATTCTTCCTGTAATAAATCATAAACATTGATTGCAGATACTTATTGACTCACCCTCGTATTTAATATAAAAGGAATTTTAAGAAACAGAATTGATATAATGATAATGCGTTACATTTTTCTTACTTTTTTGTATATATTTCTGTACATTCTGACACATAGGTATATATTTTCGTAATTATTTGGTACATAATTATCCGAGCCCTTCTTATTCCACAAATTTTTCGTGCTTATAAATTTACAAAAATCGGAAAAAAAATCTCAATCTCGACCGTGAAAGAAACGGAAACTTTACACACTTAATAAAAAAATATAGTTCTTAAGAAATGTAGGGGCAATCTCTATAAGGAAAACAAAGCAGTAAACAGGAAACCGCCAAATGATAGCTTGGAGATTTGCCGCGTGAAGATAATGTAAATTTATGCTCAATTTGTTAAAGGAAGCTTACTAAGGAGACAGAATTCATTACATCCATTAAACCAGTACCACTTAATTGTATAAAAATCTCAAAAACTTCATTAGCTTTTCTAGAATAGCTTCGACGTTTCATGATGTCAAAAATTCTAAGATGTGTTGTCATAAAGTACAGTTGCAACAAAGACATCATGCTCATTGATATTACTATGCCTTTCCTTTTTTACTTATACACATATTTGAAATACTTCACGTAATTTTTACAAAATTGATTGGGGGAGCCCGTAGTGTAATTGCAGACCTTATGGTTTTGATAGCGGGTATCCTGAGAGAAAATCAGGATGAGGGAAGAATAAAATGAAGTAAAACAGAATGAGGAAAGAAAGTGAGAGAAAATCAGTATTAGGAAAATATATCTGGATTTTCACTTTTGAGAAACATTTCAGTTTTCGCCCTTACCTTATTATACCAAACATTCATCATTTGTTTGCTTCATTCCGTTTCGTTCCAAATTTCATTTTTTGGTGTCCATCTTGAAAGATGGACTGTCTCAAAAATGAAACTCAAAGAACAACAAAAATTTGCAAAATTCGAAGACATAATCAATAACAAACCGAAAATAAATTTTTAGAATATGGACGGTTACCTAAGCTCATTTGCATTGAAGCAATGAGAGTTTCAATTTTCTCAAAAGACCACTACTCGCAAACAATTGAAATCAATTAAAAAATGTTCGATAACTGGAAACTGATTCGCGTTGTCGTGGATCAGCGGCGGTAGCGGCAAGCCGCGGACAGGGCCGTGAGAGCGAGTCTCACCGCCTAACATCGGCCCTTTAAAGGGAGCCGGCCGGCACCCCGAAGGCAGTCCCGAGTGCAGACACGAGTCGAGTCCAGGAAGCAGCAGTCGGTAGTCTATCGTCGTGGGGCAACGGTCACAGTCAGCAGTCGGTGGGAAACGTCCAGGAGCCGCACGTGTGGGGAAGCAGGGGATTGGAGATTGCCAAGGACTGTCAATGTGGTGGCTAGTGGTAGTTACTACCCGTCGGTCTGATGCCGTAGGAAGACGGCACAGCTCAGGGAGAGGCTTCTCCCTAACCCTGTAATGGCTGGCAACTATGTAATTAAGGAATCAATAAATTGTTGTTGAGTTAGCAAGTGACTTTCATTTATGGACATTACAGTAAAGAAATATCTCGTGAGGCACGACCTGTATGTATTGAAAAGAACACTTCTTTTCCCAGTGACATTCGTTGTGTCACAGCGCCGATGTAATTCGCGAGCAAGTGCAGCCGGTTGCCGCCGTCGCGCGGGGCGGCGCGAGGCGATTGTCTGGGACGGGGCTGGCGCGGGAGGTGGCGATCACCAGGAGGGGAGGAGGGGCGGCGGCGGCGATGGTGGCCACAGTTCGCGCGCGGTCCGCACACAAAGGGCGCTGGCGGATGCGCGCGCGAACGCGAGCGGGGAAGGGAGGGGAGGGGTCAGTCGACGGGGGAGGGGGGCGCGGGAGGTGTTTTTGGTCGGTGGGCGGATAATTCGCGCGAGCGAGCATTGTCCCCGCGGGAACAATGGCCTGCAGACGCTCGCAGATCGCCCGGCGCGCCGCGCTCCGCCCCGCGCCGACGCCCAATTACATTACGGAGACGTGGGGCGCAAGTCCCCTTCGTCGTCGTCGTCACCGCCGCCGCCGCCTTCGGTGACGTCGCGTGCGCTGCCGCCGTCGCGTCCACCGTCACCGCAAACCGCACACCGCCGCCCAGATCCGCTTCCGTGCGCCCAGGCCTTCCTCCGCTGCCATTCACGAACGTCACCTTCTTCCGCCTGCCGCGTGCCTGCTGCCTGTCTACCGCTTATCTGCTACCTGCTCGTCTACCCGCATGCTTTACTGCCGTGTCTGTTGTCTTCATTGTCGGCTGCCTGCCTTCCTGCCTACCTCTCTGCCTGCCGCTTGCGTTGATTGCCGGCTGCCTTGATTTCTTACCTGCCCGCCTGCCTTAAGTAACGCCAGACTCCCAACCTCCCTGCCTGCCTGCCTGCTTACCTGCCTGCCTTCCTGCTTCCCCGCCTGCCTGCCTTCCTGCTTCCCTGCCTGCCTGCCTCCCTGCCTGACTCCCTCCCTGCCTGCCTCCCTGCCTGCCTGCTTGCTTGCCTGCTTGCTTGCTTGCTTGCTTGCTTGCTTGCTTGCTTGCTTGCTTGCTTGCCTGCTTGCCTGCTTGCCTGCTTGCCTGCTTGCCTGCTTGCCTGCTTGCCTGCTTGCCTGCTTGCCTGCTTACCTCCCTGCCTACCTGCCTACCTGTCTACCTGCCAACCTGCCTACCTGTTGAGATTGCTTGCCTTCATGGTAACCTTCCTGCATGCCTACTAATCACCTGCCGTCCCCGTCTGCTGTCTGTACTGCGAGTATATTTTTTTAAAACAGTTATGTGGATAAATAGACGTGCTTTCACTTCCGCCTCTCTGACTGGGAGATTAGGATTCTATTTTCAACGGTGGTGGATTTTCGTTACCACCTAGAAAGCTAGTTCGAATTCCACCGCTGTTTAGAGGAGAATTGTAGCGGTAGGCTTCTCCGGTCGGTAGTTTTCCGTAGACTAATGAAAATTAGCATGCAGAACCTGTACTATAACAATCTGTACATGGATCGGACGGGATCTTTCGTTTCTCATTCTTGTCCTTTTCCATTTCTATTGAAAAGCGCTACACTACCACTCTTCTTTCCAGCTGAGACCTTCTCCTGACTGGGGCGGTGCCCTGCTGGCGAAGGTTCTAGGAGAAAGAAACCCTGAACTCGACGCGTGGGCCGGAGCTGAATGTGGAACTGCGCCACCTCCATGGAAACATCATACACTGCACTTTTTAAAGCAGTAGCAGGAGTAATTATTAAAGCAATTGAAGCTGTCGAAAACCAATCAATACAAAAATAAATAAAATGAAGTTAACGATTAATATAATTCATATTTAACCAACCACCAAACATACACATTCAACGGACTTTTCTCCACATTTCAGATACTTCTGTTTTGCGCTCGTTTGTATTAAAGTTTTCTACTTCATTCAGTGAAGTGGGAACTGTCGTTCGCACGTCATATAATAAATCATTTTTGTACACTTACTACGAGTATTAATGTTGTTTGGCGTGGATAACGACTCGTTTCCGAGTCCCCTCGTATTTCAAGAGACCGCACTACCGATTAAACAGTAATAGAGAGGTGTATCGTGATAAACTGATAATTAAAAGAAGAAAAGGGGTAGGATGTAGAATTAAGAATGATCTGATAGAGAATGAATGAAACGTGAGAAGGGGGGTTAGAAAGGAGAACATATTTAATTACGATTAAATTGTGATCAATTGATTGTATCGTTTTGTATTTTCTTTTGAGAAGTGTGAGCTTTGCGTTATTGTCTGATTATGGATAAGTTGTATTGTAGTGTATTAACTGTAAAGGCAAATCAAACTGCATTTCTGTGAGGGAATTGGTTCTGAAAATAAACAACTATTACTATTACTATTCTTGCAAAGCGAGTTTACATGGCCAATTATAGTTCATAGTTCAGAACCTGGCCTTTCTACTATGAATATATTTTCCTTTTAAAACAATGTGAGGAAAGTTTGGCTTTAGTTTTGGAGGGTAATCAATTGCGGAATTCTCTTGATCTTTCTAAAAGATCTGATAGAATTTCCGAATATAACTACTGCATAATACCCATTTTTACAGAGGATTGAACTTGACAAACGCATAGATAAGCGTATAACAGAGACGAGAGTGTAGCGAACGCGGACAAGCATTTTTCGTTGGCTCCCAGCTTCCTCGCGCAGTTCCCAAGCCTTGCTCCTTAGCGCCCGCCAGGCAGGCGAGCCCTCAGATATTTTGTCTTCCGTCCTTTACTTCCTAAAATAAAATAAATGAAATGCAAAGCCTGGAAGTTTCTTTCGGAGCGGAGGGAAAATAAACAACGAGCGAATAATGGGGAAAGCGTCTAATTTGATTAAAGAAACAAATAAAAGAGTAATAAATGGAAGCTGTTTTATTGTTTCCTTCCTTGAGCTGTCACTTAGACGCGTCGGGCAGAGCCGCTGCCGCGCCGGTCTGGGCGAGTTTACGGCCTCGTCCACCAGAGGCGCTAGTGTCGCAGAAGTCGCCACCGTCGCATCGCGCGGCGCGTCCCTGCGCGAAATCTGTGTAATGGATCATGATACTTTCGAAGCGTCGGCTTAATTTTCATGAGCCTCCGACGGAGGCCGAGAGGACGGAGGGAGGGGCGGCGGGGACGGCGCGAGCGATGAGGATGCTGACGTGCGAGGCCACGAGGTCATCGCAGAGGTCGCTAGAAGAGGTGTGAAGGACACCGGGGAGGGATTGCGATTGATTGATTAATTGCTCTCGGACACGTCAACGGCAATGGTCATTAGTCCCGTTATTGTTATTGTAGTGCACGTTTATACCCGAAGATAACGGCGATTTCTCCTCTGCTGGATGGTGAGATCCTGGCACCGACCTACACGTCGGCTTGTGGGGTAATTCCGCCTCCAGATATCTCCCCCAGCAGGGTTTCTCTCTAGCCCGGACAAGCTTTAAGCTCCCGACTGGCCTTCCAGCCCCTTACGCTTTAATGTGGTGTACGTGTGTGTGTATGAGTAAGGGGTGGGGATAGGACAAGGAAGAGGAAGGAAAAATTGTGCGCATACCGTGGCCCGTATTTTAGTGTACTGCTCCGGCATTCGGATTGTATTGAAAGCAGAAACCACGTAAATTAGTGGTGAAAGCAGCCCATCTTTAGAAGTCTCCTACAGACACCGAGCGGGTTTCTTTAGCCTACAAAGATGCCCTAGTGGGGCAAAGGCCTCCTTCCTGAGCAAGGGTGATAAAGCTACACGTCTTCGGACACGCAGCTTGGTTGATGGCGCCGTCGGTCATCCGTTGGTCCGTAGACTTCTCCACGTCTTCCTATCTTTTGCCGTTCGGTCCGAGTGGGAAATAGGACCCAGCTTTATAGCTGGTGCCGAAAATCCGCCACTGTCGGAACTCGAACCTAGGACCTCCTGGCCAGAGCCACTACAAAGACAGCAGCAATACTGGCTCTGAGATGAGAAAATCCGGCAACAGGCGACGTCAGGACATGAACGAAAATGACAAAAATCCTGGAAGTGGTCACTAGGTTGGTGCTTTAGGTGCTGCACGTAGAATGTGATAAAAATGCCAGATAGTTCGGGGAATGTGTAAAAGCTCTTGCTTCACAAATGTAGAAATTAAATAGTAAGTATATAAGCTGCACCATTTAATTCAGATAATTAATAGTTATGAACGTGCGAAGAAAATATAATTATTTTATTTTTATCTTTGGATTGTGGCAGTATTTATTTAAAAAAAATTTGTTCTGCTAATCATGTAGTAGTTTTGAGAGACATTTTACACGTAAGAGTATTTTCTCATCGTGGTCCGTCGAGAAGATATCGAAATTTCCTTGAGTTGATTCTATGTAATTTTCCGTGTCGTGATACGTCTCGAAGCGAAGTCTGTATCTCAACTTAATGTTTTGGAGACGGTAAGTTTGTTGTAGTCGTACATAAAAGATGTCAATTTACTACTTTAGTATTACAGAAGATTTTTAGCTGATCGTACTAACGTGAATAGGATTATATGGTATATTACTGCATTAATTCAAAATGTGAATGTAAGAAATATTTTACTGGAAAACTTAATATCGTGTTACTCGTGTTTTGAAAACTGCATGACAGCGAACATCACCAGGAGAGAAGCAATTCCATTTCTACAAACCACTCGAAAATAAAAATTGATACAATACAAAACTGCATTATAAATTAAGACAATGTTCACCAATTCATATTAAACTTAAGAATGCATATTTTTACAAAAATTAATAAAATAAAACACACCAGTAAGATAAACAAAAATGGAAACCTATCTTCAAATCAGTTGTTACAAAAAAGGAACAAAAATGACCATAAAAAATGACTATTACAAAAATGGAAAATGCATCTTCAGAATAATCGGAACATAATAGCGAGCAATACTTAACACAATAAATCCACATTCAGTGATCATTCAATATTTTACTTAAATTCTGTTTATATTTTAGCAAAGAAAAACTGAAGTCTAAATCCCACACTCTGTCTTCAAAATTCAATGAATTCAGTATTCTCAAGAGTGGTGAATATTTGGGTGATGTTGTATTTGGTTTATTGAAATATAATAATTCTCGTCCTCTTACATTTGATACTCGTGCATTAAATGACAATTGTGACAGCAATTCACTGTTATCTGATAGACCATTAACTATTTGAAATAAAAACAATTGTTCAGCAAAGACTCTTCTATTGGCAAGAGTAGTTAGATTGAATTATTTAACTAAAATAGAATAAGCAATTTCATAAGCAGATTGATCGAACTTTTTGTAATATAAATACCTCAAGAATCGTTTTTGAATTTTTTCAATTTGGTTACTTAGTGATATGCAATGAGGAGACCAAATAACTGAAGCGTATTCCAATCTGGCGCGCACAAGACAATTAAAGAGGGGTATTAAACTTGAGGTGTTATTAAAATTCTTGGAATTTCGAATAATAAAGCCAATATTTTTTAATGCATGCTTAGTTATATTAAATGTGTGTTTATGGTAAGTCAAATTATGTTGAATAGTAACACCTAAGTCTTTTACAAAATATACACGTTCTAATGATTCATTATTCATTGAGTAACTTGTTCTTAGATATGCTTTATTTCGTGTATAAGTAATGAAACAACATTTTTTTGATATTAAAGTACAAGTAATTCTCTACGCTCCATCTGTAGACGTTATTAATATCACCTAGCAATTTGTTTGAATCATTTTCATTTTCAATTGATTTATCGATTTTTAAATCAGCAAAAAGTAAACATTTTGAATTTTGAATCACAATAGACAAATCATTAATATAAATTATAAATAATAGAGGTCCAAGATTCGAACCTTAAGACTCTCCAGAATCAGTTTTATAAACGTAAGATTTTTGTAGATGAAATTTAACGTATTGCTCTCTATTTGTTAAATACGAATCCATTAAGTTTAACATTTGTTTTGAAAATCCGAAAAAAGACAGTTTAGATAAAAGTTTTTTGTGATTAATATTGTCAAAAGCTTTAGAAAAATCTGTGTAAATTGTATCAACCTGAACTGTATGGCCTAAACTCCTTGAAACATACAGAACAAAATTTACAAGATTTGTGGTAGTGGATCTACCAGTAATAAAACCATGTTGGTAATCAGATAAGTAACATTTAACTAGGTTAAAAATTTTAACATACATTATTCGTTCAAATACTTTAGCAGGAGAGGAATTTATTGAACTAGGTCTATAATTTCCTATTTTTATATTAGTACCAGACTTAAGTATTGGACATGCACTAGTAAGTTTCCATTTCTTAGGAAATTTTCCAGATTTTAAAATAAGATGGTAAATAATGTGTAAAGGACAGGATAACGCATCATAGCAGCCTTTCAAAATAAATGGTGGTAAATCACCAGAACCGCTACACATTTTAGGTTTCAGTTTTTTTATAGCAATTCAAATTTCATCAAATGTGATATTGTTGATGTTAAATTTTCCAGATTTTGATGTTAAAGTGTTAGCAGTGCCCAAAAGATAAGAATCAAGAATATGGTCATTGATTGCATCATGAGAAACATAAACTGATTTGAAAAAAGTGGCAAAGCTACTAGCAATATCGTCATCACTATTTAATGGAGTATTTTTAAAAGTCATAACATGAGATCTACGAGAATTTTTAATATTTTTAGATTTAATACAGTTCCAAAATAACTTAGGATTATGAATGAAACCTTTTTCAAGATTTTTAATATATTTTAGATAAGCGTCATTGATCATTGACTTCATTATCCTTCTCAATTCTTTATATTTATGTTGAATGTGTGGAGATAATTTTGATCTCTTGCCATAATACTCTTTAACTTTTAAATTTAGAATGATATCTTTTGCAAGCCAAGCAGGATAATATTTTTTGCTGTTAATTTTTTTCTTAGGAACATACTTATCCAAGATACAGTTCAAACTATCATAGAAGAAATCAACGGCTTCATCAGGGTCTTCAAATCCTTTAAGTTCATTCCATTGAACGTGTTTAATACTACAAAAAAAATTGTTTAAAGTTAGCCCTTTTAAGGTCAGGAACAGTAACAGGAGTAGGCTTTAATGTTATGGTATGTTGGCTGCCTTTCATATATTGTTTGATATTAATAAATGGGTGATACTCATCTTCTTTTAAAATGGGTTCCGAGCATTTAGAGATCTCTAAACAATTTAATATGTTAGAATTAAATCAAGAGTTTTGGAATATTCATTGAAAACATTATTCACTGATAGTAAATCGGGTATCGCTAAAAAGTTAGCGAGAGATCTTTCGCTAGGATGCTACCATGTAACAAATTATGTGCAGAATCAGTTACATTAGGCAAATTGAAATCACCAATTATTATAAGTTTAGTTAGGGAGATTTGAAACAGATTCGTAAAATGACTGATAACATTCTCTTCTAGAATTAGGGAGGAAATATGCATTAACAAAGTAATAATTACTTCTGTGAAGAGCCACTTTTAAAGCAAGCGCTTCAAAATTGACATTATTTAATTCAAATTCAGTGGTTGCAAACTCATTACGTACTGCAATTAATACTCCTCCTCTTCTTTTGCTATTCCTGTCTTTTCAAAAACATTGTAATCATTAGCAAATAGTTCAAGCTGAAAATTGATTCTGAAAACCACGTTTCCGTTAGAAATATATGATCATAATTGTGGCCAAGAATACTAATGTAAAGTAATTTACCTTTGTTCTCAGTCCACACACATTTTGGTAATAAATTAAAATATTATCTTCTATTATATGCATGTTCTTTTAATTTAGTTATTGCCTCAAAACTGTTTAAAATATGAACAGACTGATCACCTTCACGTATCTTGTGTTTGATATTTCCCACATTATCAATCCACAGGAAGGCATAATCTCGTTCACTCTTCAATCTTCTAGCTTGAGATGAAACTAACTTACGAAGTGGAGTAAGATTCTGGTTGATGTCAATGGGATCATTATTTGATCCGCCTAGATGACTCATGTTGAAATTTCTTTTCACTTTTCTTCTTTGGAGAAACGTGTCCTTGTCAATTCTTCTAACAAATCTTAAAATTATTCCCTCTGAATTTAGAATAAGGCTCAAAATTCGCAACTTATCTAATTGTGAATAAGTGAATACTAATGAAATTTGAGCCTTGTTAAACCTTACTATATTTGGTTTATCCTTAACTGATGAGTTTTGAAATAAATGATTCTAACAATTTGAATCTCATTTGATTTGTTTCTTAACAGACAGTAACAGACAAAAAATAGAAGCCGAAGAGTGGATGTAAGTGAATTTCAATGTAGATTTCGATTTCTTGGGAATTATAAAAAAGCAGTATATGATTCCAGCATTTTAAAAGTTAAAAATAAACAATGGATAAATATTATAATATAATTTGTTAGTGGTTAAGCTGGCAATTCAGACACACCATCAGATAAATTGTTTCATTTCTCACATTTGTGTTCTGATGCGATCAAACCGCGTATTTTAGAATTATCTCGTCCAAAATTAATTCCAGGAAAGTTATTTTTGTTACATTCCTGTAAAACATTCGTGAATCTTTGGAGTAGCCTTTGTTCCTGTCAGCTATTCTGCGAGGGAGATTATATCCGGATTAATAGTTCAAAACCTCAGCTTCAGTTTGAAACGAATCGTTCCCTATACCACTCTTTTGCCATACGCTCGTAAAAAAACAGAGAATGGCTGGGCTACGGGCTCCGTCGCTCGCCCTTCACACTCGACCTATCGAAAAAGCTCGAATCCCCCAACAGTGGTCGCCCCGGGCGGCCACGCATATCCGGTAGCGTTCACGCACTTGTAATGACTTCAACAACTCCCCGACGTCGGGTGCCTGTTTTCATCAAACGTGATCACTCTCTTTGTTTCATTCCTTTTTTTCCCGGCCCGACCGAGAGAAAGAGAGCGAGTTACAAAAATCGCATAGAGATGACGTGTTAGTAGCGGTAAACCGAACGAATATAAAACATAAAAGCGAAGTATTAAACCTAACGCACCCTTTGTTTACACAGCCTCGGAGTAGCCGTGAACGTTATGAGTGAGGGACTGACCATTGGAATAGAGCCAGAGAGAGGGTTGATAGTGGGCATTTACTTTATAGCATTTGAGGGGGGGGGGGCGCTCGTGGTCTTTCCGCTCGGCAAACCGCCTCCCACAGAGAAGCCCCGCCCTTCCCCCCCCATTGCTAGCAACGGAGCCTTTCGGCTGGGAACCCGCTCTCATTGCTGCCCGCGGCACGTTCCGCTACTGGTGTTTTTTTCCACAGTTTCCCATACGGTCGAGTAGTCACGCTACAGAACCGAGTGCCTCCCAGCCCAATCGACCCCCTTCAATCACAACCGTCGTTATCTACCACAAACCGCTGCCGAGAGTCAGCACTGTCACAGTCATTATCCCTAACAGATACAAGGATGGGTCCTTTTTCCCCCCGTCTTTCTACGTTTTCGCTCTTACGTACGTAAGAAGAGAAATCATTGTAATCGTGCGCCGGGAAACGGCGATCTTTCGACACAAAAACTCTTACTGTTGGACCCTGGAAACTAAAATGTGGATCAATCTCGTTCATTCATAAAGTATATTTCTTCCTCTAACACGTTGGGTAGTTAGTGTGTCAGATTTATCATTTTTTTGTGAATCCTTTGAATTTTTGAAGATGACGAAAGTTTAAAATTGTTTCAGCGTCTTTTTACCATTCCAATACTGAAAAGGGAGACTTTTTTACTGACAAAATCTGTTCTTCAGTGTTAGATATTTGAAAAAGATAATACTTAATCTAAAATTAAGCATTTCTTTAAACTAATATTCATTAAAAAATCTGCGCATTTTAGCCAATTTTTTAGTGAAATAAGGGTAGTACTAAAAACAAAATTTTCTCAAAACCTGCTCCAACTTTTTCCTTAAGCGTTTTGTACGGGTAATGTTAAATGTACCAAATAACATGACTTAAACGGAATTGTGATAAAATCTTTTGATTCGTCAAAAATTACCCGTACAAAGGTAATTTTATGATAATATTTCTCACACCGTTGATATTTACATTGTGAGCGTTTTCTATTCATTATTGCGTTTGTGAATACAAATACTTAAAATTAAATATCGAAAATTCAAATGTTTTTTGTGAAAAAAAGACACAATGGAGCTCAGACGATATTTTCTCGAGAACGACTCCAAACGTTTCAATGAAAATTTGTATATAGTACTAAGTTTTGCTCTTCCATAATATTCTGAAAGTTCAATTTCATTTCTGCCATTACGTGACCGAAAAATTGAGAAAAAGTGAAAAAAAATCTTTAGGCGCCGATAGATAGAAACTGGGAAAGGGTGGGGGCACAACCGAAAAGCTAGTGCAGGCGAAAGAAATTCGATACTGACTAGTTCGAGAAAGTCTATGCTCTTCTATAGCACCAATAGTTAGAGGTGAGCAGTATTTGCCCACCTTTAGATTAGTTACGGCAGAAAATACCTTGGTCTAGCTAGCGTTAACTATCGCTGTCCTGATCTTTGGCTCGACAGCCCTCTACGGGCCATCGTCGATCTGTGGTGACCCAGCGTCTTGGCCATGGGATAGGGGGTTCATGTGGTTAGCACAAAAACATCCCTTCACCGTATATACTGGTCTTTTTAACCTTAGAGCCGCGCTTTATCATTGTCACACAGCAATAGATACTGGACATTTGTAAGGAAAGCGCACAGGTATAATTTGTCTCGGCCGGGAATCGAACCAAGGGTTGCCCCGTGGAAAGCGAGCATGCTAACCAACAAGCTACTCAAGGGGAGGGGGTTAACCATCACTAGTAACCATGGGCAGGACACGTAGCAACCTACTCAAGTGGGCACACACAGTTACTATATGGGACCCAAGACAAGGCTGGAGACACCCAGGACGACAGAAGAAGAGATGGGCGGACTTCTTCCATGAAGCAGCGGGCGGGAGCCGGACCAGAACGGCAACAGATAGGTCGTCGTGGAGAAGCCTGCGGACCAACAACAGACGGCGCCACCAACCTAGCAGCGCGTCCCAAGACGTGTGGCTTTACCACCCCTATTCAGACAGCAGCCTTTACCCAATCTTTGTAGGCTAAATAAATAAATAAATAAGTTACCATTTATCACCAGACATTGCCATTAATCTCTGTCACTGTACGCTTCTCGCTAACGTTCTATTATCAGTGTATAAAATGTTGATACTATCTTCACATTTATTGTTATAAATATTAGCATGTACTACTAGGGGTACATTGAAAACTTTACCGTCATGCTTTGAAACTCCACTATTTTCTCTACCGCTTAGGGAAACGACCACCAACGCTCCCATTCATTACAATAATTGACCGACGTAAATTTAGAATGTTGATACGTGAGTGAGGGTTGGTGGCTTTACACTTGGAAGGAGGACTAATTTGGTTGTCGTGAACGGACATTGAGTCTCGCGGGACTACCACCTCCCCTGGTCCTTGATCTATCTGGGGGACAAGTCTCCGGAGTGGGCATCTTGGACTCTTGACCTTTATCCTCACCCCCCAACTACGTACAAGGACGTCGCCGGGCAGGTAACCGGATCCGGCCGGTACCCAGTTTGTCCTCGCGGCAACCTGCCCTTTCAAGGCCTGGGTGGGGCCGCCCCTCAGAGCTACTAGCTATCCAGGCTAGTACCGGAGTCAATATTACCTGTATGATAACTCACCACTGTCGTGAACGGACAAGCAGATCGCGGATTCGATTCGATGGCAGGCGAGCCCCGCGAGTGCAACCACCGGAACGGGGAGCTCCGGGGTGAGTCGGTGTTTGACGTCGCGTCGCCCGGCGCATCTAAGGGACAGCGGGCTCAGAGATGGATTGATTGCTTGTTAGAGATTCCGGGCGCGTCAACGGCAAAGGTCATTAGTAATTTATCATTGGTCATTAATCATTAATTTATTAATCATTAGACATTAATCATTAGTCATTAATTATTGGTCATTTGTTATTAGCCATTAGTCATTAATTATTAGTCATTGGCCAGTACATCATGTTTCCTCTCGAAAGGTTGCAGTGATCTTTCCCTGCTTGATGGCGAGATCAGGCGCAGAACTACCGTCGGCTAGCGGGGTTTTCCCCACCCAGGTATCTCCCAACAGCGGGGCACCTCCCCGGCCGGGACAAGCTCTAAGCCTCCGACTGGTCTCCCGGCATGTGTGGTGGTGTAGTGCATGTTATTGTGTGGGTGTAAGGGGTGAGGGTAGGGCAAGGAAGAGGAAGGAAAGATCGCGCGCGATCTGTGGCCCGTTTGTTAGGGTACTGCTTCGGCATTATCCTGGTGTTGATCGAAGAAAACACGGAAAACTACTGATAATAGCAGCCGGCCAATAGAATTCTCCTCCAGACAGCGACTGAATTCGACCTAGCTGACAACGTAGTGTCGAAAATCCTATCACCGTGGGGACTCGACCCTAGGACCTCCCAGCCAAACGCATTGCAGTCACATCAGTTGATGAACTGAGCCATCTCTCCCGGTGCGGGCACCAGAACCACAGACAGTAACAAAGAGAGCTATTTGGAGAGTGGAAGCCGACGCGCAAAGCGAGTGATGGTTATAATTGATATGTGGATAGGGTGCTGGCTATTCTTCCGAAGTAAGTGACTTGCGCGTATTATTTGGAAATCTCCCTGGTATTTTGGAATTTGGTTTTGGATACAGTTTTCTCTCCAGGATAAACGAATATTTGCTAAGTGTAAGGAATTTATTTGCATACTGATCATTGTACATATTTTTCATAACAGACGTTATTGATGCGATTTTTGACTACTTATTTGTAACATTCCAGCTTTTATTTTCATTCCGAATTTTACCACTTTTTCCCAAACTCCACTACCTCCACCATATTCACCACCTCCTCGATCATAGCCACCTCCATCGTCACCTCCTTCACCAACAACACTACCACCCCACCACCTTCATCAGATCCACAACCTCCATCACTTCCATTACCTGCGAAACTTTCACCACCTCCTCCACCTTTACCACCTCCTCCACGTTTACCATCTCCTCTAAGACTACCACCTCCATCACAAGCACCACCATCTTCTACAAGACTACCACCTCCATCACCAATACCACCATCTCCTCCAAGACTACCACCTCCACCTCCATCATCACAAACGCCACCATCTCCTCCAAGAGTACCACCTCCACCTCTATCATCACCAATGCCACCATCTCCTCCAAGACTACCACCTCCATCACCAGCACCACCCTCTCCTCCAAAACTACCACCTCCATCTCCATCATCACCAGCGCCACCATCTCCTCCAAGACTACCATCTCCATCACCAACACCACCATCTCCTCCAAGACTACCACCTCCACACCATCAATATTATCACCTCCACCACGTTCTCCATATTCTCCATCACCACCAACACCACCATCATCACCTTCCGTCTCCACCCCCTCTGCCGCCTGCGCAGTTGCCGCCGCTGGTGCGCCGTTTCCATTTCCTCTGGTCTTCACCTCGATCGCTCGCTGAGCCGCGAGCGCCTCGTAACGACGCGTGCTGTGGCGCGTCGCCCACTTTAAGGGGTAGTTAGCGGCGCTTAGATCGCGCGTGGCAATCTAATCTTCGTCGGTTTTAAGGACACTTGTGGCCGAGGATGAAGTGCGGCTCCGCGGCCGAGTGACAGGCGGCGACACCGACACACACACACCTCGCAGAACGTCAAACAGTGAATCAAAGCTTGAGACAGCCGCAGAAATTTGCTCATTGAAACATACGGTATCAACGGAAACTTTTTCATCAAACTTTAAAGTCTTGATAGTATAATACCATTATCGGACTTGAAATAAAACTTATAGTAGTTGAATGTTATCAACCGGCGTTGCAGATTTAACATACGAGTAGAATGACATCAAAATATTGAAAGTAGATACTTCCTTGCTTATACTTATCTCCAGCCAGAAGTTGTTTCATGGAAAATATGTGTATGATAACCTACATTTGAAGTGTTTCTTTCATACTCCCTTTATATCATTATATTATTCACAATGAAATGATAAGGAAACTATCTCCATCATTACCGTGAGGTTTAATATTTCCTGCAATTAAAGCAAAAATAAACATTAAAATTTCAATCCTGGGTTTTAATCCAATATCGTGATCAGATTATTTGGGTCCACGGGAACATTTCGCAGATTGTGAATCATTGTTTTAAAAAAAGAAATAACTTAATTCTGAAGCCTTTCTTTGACTCTTTATGGCAATCCGGCTTTGGTGTAAATACTCCCCAAAAATGTATCAGAACGTTAAAGAGGTTATTTTTTTAGTATCTTTACAGGCATTTTGTAATTATGAGATAAGTAACATTACACCATCTCCTATCATACGAGTATTACAAAAATAATATTTTATGTGCTACATAAAAATTGTTATTAGCCCTTCTAACTATACCTGAATTCTGGAAATACATATCATCCTCAACCACATTTAATGCATTTTCAGATTGTGTTCCAAATTGGATCCAACATCCTGTCCTTTCGTTCGGCTCGACAGCTCGCTATGGGCCTTGGCCGACCAGCGCACCCAACATCCAAATTTTCGGAATTACCACATCGAATTCTAAATTGCATGTTTCCCAGAATTTCACAGGTCACCCCTGAAAAACCTGCGCCTTCTTAAAAATGTCATTTTTTCTTGTGTTCCTTCGCTGCGCCCCACTGTGCGCCGCTCGCAGCGCCACCGCCCTTTTTTTCTTGTGTTCCTTCGCTGCGCCCCACTGTGTGCCGCTCGCAGCGCCACCACCCTGTGCGTCTAGTTAATGTTAGTTAATGCCTTACTTTACGTGGCGAAATTCGGGCCGTCAGGCCCGCTCTTCCGACTGACCACGGAAAATTTCTCTATGCTCCCTTCACCATCTAGCGGAGAAAGAAGGTATTATTTCGGGCGACGAAAGAGGCGATTTGAAATTTAGCTCAGAGGCGTCATTTAGACTTGAGGATCTTTTACATGCAGTAAATCTACTACATGGGACAACCGGATTTCTTTCCCCTCCGAAGAGCGGCGCGCGAAGGTTTTTTTCGCTCTTAAAAATCCGCGGCTTCGATCGGGTTTGAACTCGCCGTCTTGGGTACAACAATATTCTACGCTGACCGTTATACCATCCGAATCTGCGTCTCTTATCGAGGTGCGGCTGAGGGACGTTTGTAGCTTGCGAAGGACGCGTGAAGACCCTGGGCAGATGCGATGGACGAGGCTGCATTTCAATTAACGCCCCTCCCCCCCTACACACTTATTGAGACGCAAACCGTGGCCAGTGCCGGAAATAGACAATTTTGGGCCCGGAGCAAGCTGAAAGCTCCTCCCTCCCGCAAAAAATTAAAAATGTGAATGTTGTATCAAGCAACTAAACGAGTTATTTTATTTCAAGAGATATAAAAAACAACGTTTAAGATAGAAAAAGCTTTTGGAAATATGTTTTAAATAATATTTTTCATTAAAAGTATTTAATGACCAAATAATACAATTTTCTCGGCGAGCTGAAAACGCCAAAGAGTTTTGTGTTTAGTGTTTAATAAAACCAATGTTAAATTCATGAAATAATAAATATGAATTTGAGTAAAACCTATTTTCAAGTTAGCAGCATTTGATTCATTTCACTGAGTCCTGCTTTATAAGTAAACGACTGTAACTATTTAAGGTAAAAAATTAATTGAGAATTTTTAAGAAATAAAATTAGGATAACAATTTTTTCGATTTCTAATTTCTTTTTCAATTTTGTTTTACTTTTTTCTCCATTAGTTCCATCATTGGGCCCCTTGACTTACGGGGCCTCGGGCGATCGACCGGTCTGTCCATGCCTAGCGCCAGCACTGACCTCGGGCACTTCCACAGACTTCACGATTTGTTTATTTTACGTCAAACACAGTTAAAAACTCTCTATGACGTGCTACGGGGAGAAGTAAACTCTCTGAACGTTTTTATAATTCTGTGATATCTACCCTAAGCCATATTCTAGTCGAACTTTGAATGCAGAAAAAAGAGCGTTTTTTTTCAAGTTTTGTTGACAAAATATTCGCTCCTGTGCAATTAAATCTATTTTCAAAGGTAAATTAGCTATAAATTTGTGCTCTTTACCCTCATCATGTTCTTCATGAAAAAAATAATACTTTTTAACGCGACTACATGGAGAACGATAACTTAAATAACTATATTTCCCACTGAAATGTAGAAGAAATTACATTCATGTCCAGAAGCAAAACAAGGGGCCATCTCAGCATTTGCTCAAAGGATCAGGGAAACTGGACGAAAAATCTGATCGAGATGGGAGTCATCGACCCAGTAGTCGTGGTACAATAATTGTTACAGGTTTTTTAGAATTATACAGTCCAATTGGTAAATAATTACATTAAATATCATTGTTAAAATTAATGTTACTTTCCCTTTGATTCTCCGTATAGTCTCGAATTGAATATTTCGCGTAAACGTCAACATTCACGAAACGACGGGCTCTAATTTGCGCGACGCACAACAGTAGTTTGGTGTCTTAATCGAAATGTGTAGAAACAAAAATAAATCTCTCTTTGGTCCACTCTTTTTTCATCGCATTTCTTTCTTCTGCATTTGTAATCTTCTGGTCTGTTCCTTCTTGTCTTCTTTCTTCTTCTTCTTTTCTTTACTCTTTTCTCTCTTCACACTTTTCCTCCTCTATTCCTATCGTTAGCCAGAATGAGACAGTGTCTTGTTTTTGTGCTGCCTAGTCTCCAGCTTCGCACCTTTCCGCGCTTTCCCAATATCTCTCCTCCCCCCCACTAACGTTTCCAGTAACTTCCCCATGCTAATACCATACACCTAGTAATAACCATATACGTCGCGCGCATGAGGCTGGAGAGTCCACATCAATCACTGTGCGTAAACACATGACTGAGTTTTTGGTGAAAATAGTAGAAAAAGTCGATTTTTGGGTTTTTGTCTTAAAACAATCTACAGTACTCCTGCTTTACAAAAGTATATATTTTTTGCATATTTTAAAAGACCAATGATGTCACAGGAGCCATTTTTAAATGCAAAGTTTTCTATCTTTTGGCAGTGTTTTCTTGATTAGAATGTAATTTTTAGTAGTTTTCTGATTATTTTGGATATATTATATCCCGATTCTACATGTGCTACATTTTAACATCGCGTTTCTTACAAATTAGTGAATTGTGATAATGGAGAGAGACAAATATCCACGAAGATCAAGAATAACGAAGAAACGGCCTTCTTGCATTTCTTTTTTTAAACGTTCTTCTAAATATAAAATGTTCCTTGCGAAACAATTTTCATCATTTTCATGCGTTGAAATTTGGTTTACAAGTATAAACATATGCAGCAATCTAATGCATGCTGGCTCTAGATAAAAATCAAGTCCATCATTTTTGCTTTAAAAAATGAAACTATCTTTCTGATTGGAGTTTTTCATATGATCAATTTTTAAAAAAAATCTAACAACATAATCACATGCATGACAATAAAACATCATAAACCTAATTTTTAAAAACCGACTTCAAGATGTGAAAATTGTTCCGCAAGGGAAATTTTGTAACAAATGTCAAAAATATCAATAACTATTAATATCTCAAAAACTAATGGACCAAATTTAAAAATATTTTGTTTGGTATAACTTAGCAATAGGATAGTTGTGAGGTAGAAATTTTTTGATAATTCAATTTCTAGTTTGAAAGTTCCAAATTCAGTCATGTGTCCCCGTAATGTATCGATAAACGATTCCATGTATCCAGAATGCGAGTGCACATTAGAGCCAAGTGATAGTTTAATGACACATCGTATTAAGGATTAGTAATAATAATAATAATAATAATAATAATAATAATAATAATAATAATAATAATAAAAATGCCTTTATTAATGGCGAGGCTCAGGCCATAGGGCCTGCTCTTCCGCCTAACCACTCAATCTACATTAATACAGAGAAATAATATTTTAAGAGGGGGAGGGCCAGCTGTACATTTACATCTGGGAGAGCAAAACTAGGGACCACCCCGGCATACGCCTTAAGCGATTGAGTAAACCCAGAAAACCTCAATCAGGATGGCGGCTAAAGGCCGAACATTTTAAGAACAAAGAGAGAAGTGAAAGAGAGTGGAAACACAGATGGAAATGAAGAAGAAAGGTCGAAAGAGAAAGAAGAAAGGAGAGAGACTAAAAGGGGGGACAACTGTACATTTATGACTGGGAGTGCAATACAAGGGACCATCCCGGCGTACGCCTTAAGCGATTGAGTAAACCCAGAAAAATCTCAATCAGGATGGCGGCTTAGGGCCGAATATTAATAGAGCATAATATATACACAGTAGAGAAAGAGAAGAGAAAGATGTTCGGAGGGGGGCGAGTCATAACGAAAAAATGGGGAAGTTTGTGAGCAAAGGGAAGGGAGAAGAAGCGAAAAAAAGGAGGAAGAAAAAGTAGGCGGAAGACGTGAAGTTATTCCAGAGACGTTACATCAAGGTACATTCGGTTACATGAGCACTTTACATAAGTATAAAATCATTTTTAACACCAGAGGAGTACAATACATTATAGGCTAATAGTAACAATAATTTAAAATACAATGTTGACAGTATTCAGGAACAATATAAAAGTATAGTAGGATCTTAACATCAGATTGTATTTACACCAATATGTTGCAGTAAAGATTATGATGATAATACAAAAATAGCTACGAGTATAAGTACGTTTATCTGGAATGTCGCTAGTCACTTTATGTATATTTTATTTAAACAATTCCATTAAGATACACTGAAAATTATATGACTGTATTAAATAATTTACAGGGGTTGATACAGAATGGAAAGTGAAGAGAGTCATGAGGTATGGGATGGAATTTTGAATTTAGAGAGTGCGGAAAGTACAGCATTTAGAGGGTGCGGTGACCGGGTGCTTGGAGGTGGGAAAAGTCTGGAGATTGAAGGAGATGTTAACAGCCATTCATGACAGCCAGCATGTCAGTATTCCTTACCCATGTGGTTAATTCATTTTTGAATTTACGGAAGGTATTTGAATGTTTTAGGCTTGCTGGTAGTTTATTCCAGGCTCGGATAGCTGTAATGGTGAATGATCTACTGAACGAAGTAGTGTTGTGACGTGGTACACAAAGCAGTGCTGAATCACGAGCTCGATTTAATTTCAGAGGATTGAAGTTACTTATAAGGCGTGTTACATGTGTACCGTTTAAAATTTTATAAAGAAGAAGTAGAGAATGAAATAACCGCCTTTTGTCTAGAGTAAGAATTTTAAGTTTGTCGAAAAAATCTGATACATGGTCGTATTTCCTTAAATCAAAAATAAACCGTACGCATGCGTTCTGGGTTACTTGAAGTTTACGTTGTAATTTAAATGTCATGTTAGTCAGAAGAAAGTCACAATAGTCGAAATGTGGCATAATAAGATATTTGATGAGAGTCTCACGTGTGCTAATTGGTAAAAGTGTTCGTAGGCGTTTCAGGGAATGCATTGAGGCGAAAACTGTACGGCAGGTTGAATCTATATGCGTGTTTCAGCTGAGGGTGTTGTCGATAAGCACACCTAAGTTTTTGACTTCTGAACACCAAGGTAGAACGGTGTCATTAATATAAATTTTAGGCAGAGCAGCAGATGAGATTTTATTCATAGTGCTTTTTCGAACTGATAATCATGCACTGTGACTTATTTGGGTTTAACTGTAAGCCTAGGGACGCTGCCCAGTTGCTCAGTGTTATCAAATCTTCATTAATTTTTTGTGCGAGTGAGAAGAGGTGAGATGGGTGACCGCTTAGGTATATCTGAAGATCATCCGCATACATTTGATGACTACAATATTTAAGTGCATTACCTACGTCATTTACATAGATTAAGAAGGCCAGTGGCCCTAACACAGTACCTTGAGCAACTCCGCGGTTTAGTACCAAGTCACTTGAGCTGCGGGCTACCGGATACCACTCTTTGGGTTCTTGAAGTTAAGTAATTGAGAAACCATGTACGTGTCTGCTGTGCAAATCCCATGATTTTTAGTTTTGCGAGCAAGATGTCATGATATACGGAATCGAACGCTTTGCTGAAATCCTTTGCTGAAATCAGTAGGCCTAGTTTCAGAGTTAAATGAGCTAAAGTCTATTGCTGGTTTCACATGCGCCCTGGTTTTCCCTGTATTATAATCTGTGAATATTTATTTTTACTTTCCCGTATACGTACGTATACACGGAGTGATATTACGTAGTTTAGGGAAAGTTATGTAATGCTGCGCGAAAAAATTGCCAATTTTCGGCGGAAAAAAATTAATTGCCGGGCCGTGAAAACGAAAAAGTGGATAAAACCAGTTGCTAAATTAAGAAAAAAAAATCCCCTAACACATGGTGTAACCCTCTTTTGTGGGTCCTTCATACCGAAAAACCAATTGAAAGGAAAACGTCCGTCCGTCTGTCTGTCTGTCTGTCTGTCCGTCTGTCCGTCTGTCCGTCTGTCCGTCTGTCTGTCTGTGAACACTGCTAGCGTCTAAAACCATACGTACGATTTCTTCCAAAATGGATATTCCCCGGTCGATCTGATTCTGGTCAAAGCTTTGAGTTTTTGAAAAAAAACTTCATAATTTGGGGGTACTTTATATGAAGCCCCCCCGGGGATTTTCAACATTTTCTCAAAAACAGCTCCAAATTTGTTCTTTAAATTTTTTGTATGAATTGAGTAAAATACTCTTATTAACATGGCATAGGTCCGATTTTCTCGGATAACTGAATTTTCGAAAATTGTGAAAGTTTGAATTCTTTTTCGGCGTCTTTCTCTAATTTCAAAATTGAAGATAGAGATTTTTCTTTAAATAAATTTGTTCTGTATATTAAATTCTTTCATAAAGGTCATGTAAATGTTTTCAAAACTTTACTAGTTTTCGTGCAATGTTGCGTGCAATATGAGCATTTTTTTAAAAATTACAAAAACATGATTTTCTCAAAAACGGCTCCAAATTTTTTCTTTAAAACTTTTGGTAGGGATAGTGGTAAATTTACTCTTATCAGATGACATAAAAGCCACATTGCTCTATAGATTGGTTTTTTCAACAGTTACAAAAATGTAAATTTTTTCACACGTTTCTCACGTCGGCAATATTTACATTAGCGGCGATTTTTCACTTTATTATATTTACGAGTACATGTGCTTTAAATAATGTCAAGTAAAGTTTTTCGAAAACACAACAGTTTTCTGTGAAAAGTAGCTCAAAATTTCGCATTTTCAGAAACGCTCAAATGCCATTTTCTCATATATGACTGCAAATTTTTTCTTCAAACTTTTGTAAAGGATGGTGATAATTATGCTCTTTAGTATAGCGTAAAGTTTATTTTGAGTTATTTTTTTGTTTTATCAAAAATTACATCATTGTAATTTTCTGAAAGATCTCTCACATCTTTAATATGCACATTACCAGCAATTTGTAAATATTATTATATTTGTGAGTGTACCTGCGTCAAATAACTTCAAATGAAGTATTTTGAAAACTCAAAAATTATCTCTGAATATGAGCTTCAAATTTCGCATTTTTAGTAGCGCTAAAACGCCATTTTCTCTTAAACGGCACATAATTTTTAAAAGAAAATTGTCATTTATGACTAGGTGTTTGTGTTCTTTAATATTCTAAAATTAATATTTCCTTATAGGAAACCGAAAAATTAAGAAAATGGCAAAAAAATGAACTTTTGGTGGTCATAGATGGCAGCTGGCAAGAGTATGTGGCAATTGCGAATAGCTAGCGAAGACCCAAGGAAATAGAAAACTAATACGGGGAAGTCTGTACCATTCTGTAGCACCACTAGTTTTCGTCTTAAATTTGTTTGATTTAGGACTTATTTCCTGTCCAGATATAGCACTTTTACTGGTGTTTGTGTCGATGGTCTATTATAAATGCTACACAAACGTTATCTTTCTTGAGCATATTAAATGTAGAGAAAATTGAAGATTTAGACTGCTATGCTTAAAGAAAGGGGTGTATGTACATTTGGAAAGTGTTTATAAGATAGTAATGATGCGACAGTAGTAACCAGTAGAACTCAATGGCACGGGTGGTAAGACTGCTAAATTGAGGAACACACTACCGTAGTAGGTCACAATCAAAACGTTACGACGAGAAGTCACGACGCGGGACGGAACGAAGTCGCGTGGACTAGGCCAAAAAAAATCTTCACGGGATGTTTGTACAACGAACTTTTTAATACATGCAAGCGCCTGCTGATAAAATTAATCATGTATTTTGCAAAGTGTCGCATGCATGTATCCAGATTGAATGCAGTTAGTACACGAATACGTTATGAATTGCCCTCGATGTAATCGCATCCATCCGTCTGTCCGTCCATCCGTCTGTCCGTTCATCCGTCTGTCCATTCATCCGTCCGTCCGTCCGTTCGTTCGTTCGTCCGATCGTCCGTCTGTCCATTCATCTGTCCATTCATCATCCGTCTGTCCATCTAGCGTCCATCCGTCTGTCCGTTTCATCCGTCCGTCCGTCCGTCCGTCCGTCCGTCCGTCCGTCCGTCCGTCCGTCCGTCCGTCCGTCCGTCTGTCCGTCGGTCTGTGTCTCACCGCCTGTCCGTCTGTCTGTCCTTCTCTCTCTCTGTCTAGCGTTTGAACGTTTAAACTATTGATTATAGTGTTTCTTGAAATAAACCTTGAGTTACAGGAAAAGATAATAATGTTCATTGCTACGTCATAAGATCATAAAAGAAGCTCTCATAGATAATGATGAACTTCAAGAGAATTTTTAAAAAAAGAAGGAAGGAAATATTACAAATTATAGAATGAAAATATAATGTTGATATTATTGTATATTTGCAGAGTAACTATTATGATTTGATAAATTCTGTAATCTACCGAAGAAAAGTGGAATATCGCATCCTGATTTTTTAATGTTCGTTTTGTTTACAATCATTGGACATAACATCTTTTGTTTCAGTTTAATAATGTATTTCAAACACGATCAAAGGTAGTGTAACTCAACGCACTTTTGTAACTTGCATAATAATTGTCGTTGGTTTCAAAATTCTCTTTGTATGTTTAGTGTTCTTTGAGGTATTCAATTTTATAACGTTAACTATGATAGAAAATAATGGGTAATAACAAAAGGAAAAAGGAAACTTAGCAAGGGCTAAAATGTATTATTTATGCCATTTATTATTATTTTCCCCTGCAATGTTTTATGTCGAATGTTTCTAAATGCGTTTAGTAATTAATGAACTTATTATCTTGTTATGAATGTTTGTGTCCTTTTCAGTTAGAAAACTTGCTTACACCGTCTAAAAATTCAGAATGCACAATTGAGTTACGATATTCCTAAAAACCTAGCACTTAAAAATAGTGGTGTCATTGATAAATCATGAAGTACAATTTACTCCTGAACAAGAAATGTGTGTATTGCAGTAAAGTACTTCACACTTTTTTCCACGAGACGTTAAGTTGTCGCGTTAAGAGCAGTTCCTTTTCACTGCCCTAAATATATCGTCTCCTGTATTATTTTAGTACTGTACCTTTCCGTTGCGGCTCTCACACCCAACCAATCTTTATAAATGAGGTCTCTAAAGAAAGGGAATTTCGCAGACACTTGACGAATTGCACTTTGACTTTAAAAATATGAATGATTTGTTTTAAAAAACGCATCTAAATATTCAAGTTAAATGCCACCCGCAACACTTGTCAAAGTTCTCGTCAAATAACTCCTAAACCAAGCATTTTAGGGCCTTAAAAACTAAAATTTTGCGGCCACAGGCCTCAAAGAAACGTTTTTCACATCTTAATCTATAAGACGAGATATTCCTTGACATTCAATTAAATTTTCGGTTCCGCGCTTCAATACCATCAAGGCCACCTCAATATTTCAGCCCTTGATGCTGGTAACCATTTTTGTGACGACACGCTTAGAAGGCTTAGATTCCTCAATCTTATATTTACGCTTTCTATATACACCGTGGTTTGTGCAGTCTGAATTAGTTTATTTACGTAATCATTAATTCAAGATTTGCTCTCCAGCAACAAGTAGAAGTACTATTATAGTTGCTTGATACCTATGAAAATAGTTTCTTATGCGTGTAATGAAACTATTCAATTAACGTTTTGCCATGGTCTGTAAGTGCTGTGTACTCAATTGTGGAGTGATGTGGGTGAACAGTGAAGAGTGAGGACTGTGTTTGTGTTTTACCTGTACCAATATTTTCGTTATCATTCGATGAAATTTTTAAGTCAGCGGGTTCAGACACGTTGCTTTCTCAAAAGTAAAAAGCTAATATTTTTGGGACTATCACGAAAAGCTAAAAGCTAACTGTCAAAGAATATTGAATTAATACTTCAAATATCTTTAAGGAAGTATTGTAAATTGTCCCAAGAAAACTCTCCATGATACTGAATAAATCTTTATTGAAAATTTCTTTAAAAATCAATTGAATGGCTTTTAATTTTTATTTGACATTGTGTTAGTACATTGCCAGTTATCTTTATATATTTTTAAGCAAATAAACACGTTAAAAACTACTTCTTAGAATGGAAATTGAAGTATAGGGATGAGTGTGGGGTTTAACAAGCGAGAGTTCTCGCACGGGTACGCGGAGGTAGTAGAGGAAAACGTGTGCTATGGCACAACACAAAGAAGGGAAAGTGGTGTACCTCGAACCCATTTTGAAGTTTGTATTTTGTATACAAATTAGTGTCTTAAGAAGAAATAAAGCACAATTAACATTTTCAGATGGACACAGTCTCTGTAGTAAATTTTCAAAAATGAGTTTTAACAAACACTGGATAAATCTATTTCAGATGCAAATTTTTGAAGCTGTCGAACTGATCCTTCAGTAAGAACTGTGGCTGGAAGCTTTATTGAGTGATCATTCTGGTCGATTACATAAATGGTAGAACCTTACTTCATGTATTTTTGAAAATTCAGATTCTTTTTCGTGTATTGCACCTCATAATATTAATCTGATAAACATAATAATAAATAATATTAAATTAATCATAAATAATCGCACAAATGTAATATTTTTTCAACCTCATAGCTATGGATTTCTCAGTATCCTTCAGGATTAAACGTTTTCTCTAGACACAGGGTGCACTTGGCAATTTGATTTTTCCGAAAATAAAATTTTGAAAACATCGGTATTTCACACTTAGTTGTAAAGCTAAACGTAAATATATTACACCAAATAGAAGAGTAATATAATTTGGGAAGTATTGTACGTCGGACCTGTCTAAGGTACAACACTTTCGATATATTCAAGGTACAACACTTTGTCATATTCAAGTGCGTATCTTTTTGAAATTTTGAGGGTAAGAATGAGATTTATTTCAAAAACGTTTTTCAGCTCTTAAGATAATACGGAATCAAGAATTGCTTTCACTTCAAATGTTATCG
Source organism: Acheta domesticus (assembly GCA_031308135.1). Lineage (NCBI taxonomy): Eukaryota > Metazoa > Arthropoda > Insecta > Orthoptera > Gryllidae > Acheta > Acheta domesticus. The sequence goes on from JAHLJT010009436.1 coordinate 162,916,867, forward strand.
TGCAAATGTTTGCTCTATAATTAAGAGGGAACTAATAAAGAATATTTACTTTTGATAGGTGATTTCACGTTTGAATCAATTTCAACTGCAGATGAACTGCCAAAACAAAATTAAGTGCTCAGAGGCCACAATTGACAGTTTTATGAACTGCACATAGTAGTATTCATAAATCTCGCTAGGCAGAGCTAGAACTAGCCTAGGTCAAAGGTACATACATGTCCAAGGTACAACACTTTCCCCTATACTTACCCAGGAAAACTAACAGTCACAAAGCCTGAAGAACAAAAATGGGGGGGTGAGGGAATAAATTGAAATACATTTGTGGTTTTTATATTTAAGAAATAAATACATAAATGTAGCAATATATAAAAATAATTTTCTTCATGTTTGTTTTACATATTTTTGGTAAAGCAATAGCACAAACATTTCGAACATGTTCTGAAATTGCAATCCTATTAGATGGCTATGTACATTTTGAAAGAACTAGTTCACTATTTATTTTCTTGCTTCGAAATATGTTGCTTCAATTAAATTGAGTCTGTAAACTATTATTATTTTTTAAGGCCATAGACAAGTTTCAAACATTTGTAGTCGGTTCTAACTGTGGTGGCATTGGAAATATAAGCAAAATCAAGGCAATGAGGCTGGAAATTGAACATTCGTAAAGGAAGTATCGTGTCGATTCGAATCATTTGCATTGCGCCCTATTCAGCAGACAACTGGGGTGGATTCTATGGACAACTGGAGTATTAAGAACCAATGGCTATCTAGGAAACCGGTTTTAAAGACCTCGCGGGGTCTGTCGGTTGCACCATTCAATAAGTCGTTCCCAACGCTAATCAGACCACTCGTATTGAATAGCCATCGCAGTTTAGCCAACGGAACTCTCTACTACTCGTTAACAGTGTACACGTTGGCTTGGCAATCCGCGCAGCGCCGCCCACAGCACGAGGCGGCGGTGGCCCGTATGGCGCGCGCCCCCCACGCGGATCCGCCGGAACACGCCGCTGTCGTTGGAGCACGAGAGCGCCAGCACGGAGACGGCGCGCAGCAGCTCGCACGCCGACGCGAGCGTCCTGAAGAGCGCCTCCTTGTGCATCATCCGCGTGATCCAGATGACGTCGTCCATGAGGCGCGTCCCGTCGTCGTCGTACGCCTGCGGGAACCGCAGCGCCAACGCGGCGATCTCCGCCGCCGTCTCCCCGACGCCGGTCGTCAGCAGCAGGCGCACGTACTTCAGAGACCTGCGAAAAGGCGCTCAGTACTGACTCAGTGCGCTTCGTTTTGTTTTGATTTGTTTCGATTTGCTTTCAGATTTTAAAAAAAGGTTTATTTACTTGTTTTCCGGGCAGACACCTCGTGTTCTGCACATACATTTTAGATCAGGTTTCCTTAGAAGCCTGCCTCCCAAACAACCGCGCCGCGTTGGCCTCCCTTGTTACGCTGGAATGTGACTCACTGTCACCGACAGTTGTATGGTTGGTATAAAGTGAAGTCTCGTTTTGCCTGGGAATTGCCGGGGATAATTAATTTTATCGGGAATCTGCCATGGTGATTTTACATGCCAGTGCGTCACATGGCTCGCTGAGAATCTATCCCTACCCTATTCCGTCATTAACCACCATTCCGTTAAGGATCTATGAATCGCAGCGGCGCCTAGGTGATAACCAAAGAACTAGCTGGCAAAGGCTATGGCTACGTCAGCGGGTTATCGACAGGTAGGGTCCCGGCCTGCAGAACTAGAGTGAGAGGAAATGGTGAGGGAGTGTAGGACGCCTCCTCCCAAGACTCTAGATACATATGTATAGCAGAGAGTGGATGAAATGCCAGGTAGAGAGAGAGGTCTAGCTTAAAGCTGGTCCCTGGGGAGGAAAAGAGAGCTTAGTTTGTACATACGAGAGTTGAGACAGAAATCATGGCAACTATTTTTTTCTAAAATAAATATTATTGGATCACATAATTTATGTCGCATGAAGCAAATACAGTACTATAGCTGTACCGCTCGCAAAGAAAACATGATATCGGTCTTTGATGAAGTCTTGGAGGCTTCCCCCACCCTGCGGCAGCTGAGATTTCCCCTCTCAGCGATAAGAAAGAGCGGAGGCGACAAGAAGAGGCTACTGTAAGACACAGAGTTTGCTCAGACCGTCACTTGTCATTACTGCCCTGATCGTCAGAAGAGGAACACTCATAGCCAAGAGTGTCCAAAGAAATTACCTCTTCGTAAATGTGCTGATCCTTCACATTATCTTATTACTGAAACCATTTTTCATTTCATTTCATTCACCATTGTTCAAGACACAGCTTGTTTTCTGTTCATCGTTTGGACAACCCCTACTGTAGAAGCATATAAGCTCTGATC